>CM067168.1:86274856-86368524 GCA_034093135.1 Erigeron breviscapus
AATAAATTATAATATACCTAGTGGTTTATTCATTTGCAAATGATAGTTTAAGTGAAAATGAAGGCACAATTTGTGACCATTAGATTAGTGTGATCTACGGCCCAGATCTAATTTGATCATCCTTTAGAAAATAAACACGGAGGGGCAAATTGGTCAGTTTGCCCAATATGAAATCCCAAAAACGCTCTTGCTTCTCTCCTGCCCACTCTTTTCGTTTTCAATCAAACACACACAAACACACACAGTCACACACATACTCTACCTTCTCCGGCGACTGTTCAATTTCCGGTAAGTGATACCGGTTAGGTTATTTACACACACAAAAACACGCACAAACTTTATCATTTTCCGTTGACGGTTACAATTCCGATCATGTTATTTCAAAATTTCCGATTAGATCCGTTTTGTTAACTGATTCCGATTAGATTATGTATTCGATTATTCTATTTTACGATTATCTATCATATTAGTTGCTGTATTTTATTTTGATTTCGATTTTTACATTTTTCCGATCAGGTCCGTCTTTTAACCGTTTCCGACGAAGTATTTGGAAAAGTTCCAGCGGCTATTGATGATGCCTAACCTTAAGCGTAACCGTTCCATAGTTGTGAAGCCGGAGGTCATATTGTAAAGTGAATTCGAGCTTATGTGTGTTAGTGTGTGTAACAATGGAGGTTTTAAGAGAGAGAAAGTAGAGAGAGAAAGAGTGTTTGGCTGGAAGATTAGTTTGCATAAAATGAGGTGAAAGGTTACATTTTGCATTATGGAGGGGGTTTATATACCTATACACATATTACAATATGCCCCCTTCCATACTTAGATATTTACATTGTAAGTACAAAAGATACAAATCAACTACTACATTTATATTTCTAACAATCTCCCCCTTAGTAGTGATTTGTGAAAAATATCCATTCTTTGTCCATCTTCACACTCTTGTATTTGGTCTGTCTTTGTTTGGATGCCAGAACCAATTTTCTCCTTCAGGTCTGTCATCAGGAACAATCATATTAGCTTCAAAGTTTCTTGGAGGAATGTTATGTGGCCCTGGTAGTTGACTAGGCTCGTATTTGATCCAGCAACCTCCTTTCCGACGAACAACATACTTTGACTTCTGAACATTCTTTGCTTCTCTCATCATTCGAATGCTGTCTCGGTACTCAAGCCTTTGATTGATCTTGGAGATTACTTTATCAAACACTTCCTTTTTCTTTTCATCTTGCTCATCTTCTTTCAAGCAGCAACACATTTTTACAAAACTCCAATGTTCCATCAGAATAAGAAGCAAGTTCATCCATACGAATGAAAATCTTCTTCTTTCGGCTATTTGAAAAGACAACCCCAAAAGATGGTTCTTCGATGACATGACCAATACTGAGTTTTTCAATGTCTTCAGTGTAAAGACTTTGATCTGGATATGGAACATTTATCTTCCTCTTCACAACTTCAAACCCTATTTGAAAATCTTCCAGTGACGCATATTGAATACAACTTGACATGTATCTTTTTACAGCATCAAAAGCAATTACATCTTCACGGTATCTTTGCATTGCATTCAGGAAATGGTTGTAGAGGAAGATAATGTCATCAACCGGCAAAAGTTTGAATTGGGCTTCTGTAACTCTGTAGATCTTGTTATTATCTCTTTTAACATGAAAACATGGAACAGAGATAGTAACTCTTTTAATCAATATCACTCTTATCAGCACCAATATCTTGTGATTTCTTTGTTCTTCAAGCAACTTTGGATTGTATTGTTTTGTAAGTTTAAGAAGCTCTGTGTATTCTTCTATTTGCCTGGCTTCCTTAAACTTGTACATTGAGTCTAACTCTGGTCTCTTGGTTTTAGTGACCTTAGTTGCTCCACAAAATATAGGGTAAGCCCTCTCCTCCAGATATCTAGATTTCTTAGCTGCTTCTTTAGGTTTGATGCCGAGAGCAACCATTCTTTCTCTATCCCTCAAGAAGTATCCCCGATTAATAAATCTTAGTTGTTCGTCAGTTAATTCAGTTGGAAAATAATCAGAAGAACTTCCTCGGATATGATTGCCTCTCTCAAAACTTGTTTGTAAGTTGATTTCTTAAAGTTCTGAACAACAGCTTCTGGAGTCTTTCTCAGATCATCAAAATTGTTAAATTTATTGAAATTGTAATCCTGTGGAGCTGAGCTAGCAGGAACAGATGATTCTCCAACTTCAACTCTGCTTGAAGAACCTGTTTCAAAGTAACCAAGATCTGCAAATTCTTCAAACATTGGTTCTTCTACAGCTTCTACGTTCACTGGAGTTTCAACTATCTCTGGCTCATCCAAAATTACATTATCTTTTATGGCCTCAATATCAGCTTCTCCTTCAGCATATTCAACTATATCATCTTCAATTACAAAACCTTCTTCTTCATTTACCTCAACATTCTCATTTTCTTCTTCACTTTCTACTTCTGAATCAACACCAAAAATGTCATCTAATCTTCTTTTAATCACATCATCTAAAGTATCCTGATTTCCACCCTCTGATCTTTCTTGCATCACCACATCCTCAACATTCACATCAACTCTTGCCGAAGTATTTTCAATATTAACTTGACCCTCTCCTTGGTTCTCCCCCTCGGGGTGATCATCAGAATCAGGATCATCCTGTCTAGAAGCAACCGAGGCCGGTCGGCAAGATTCTAATGCTAACAACCTTAGCTCAAATGCAGCAAGCTTCGCATCATATTCAGCCTTTTGTTTTTCAACTTGATCTTGTAAAGCTTTGACTCTTCGTTCGTTATCAATTTCTATTTCTCGTACCTCAAGAGCATTCAGCACACCCCTTTCAGTCATAGTCAACAAATCCCCTTCAGAACGTAGAATGCCAAGTAAAACTTCACATGCTTGATCTTTTGTTGGAAGATTTGTTGTGGTTGATGATGTTGAATAGGTGTTGGTGTTCTTTGTGTTTGGGTAGGAGGTGGAGTAGCCAACCCGGGGGTTGTTTGCACATTTATGGTGTGACCTAAATTCAGCGAAGCTGACTCAGGATTTCCTGCGGATCCTCGGGTTATACCCTCACCAGCAGTTTCAGATTCATGGGCTTTGCAACCCGAATCAATTTGTGTCCTAGACTGTGATAAATCACTGTCCGGGACTTGTTGTTGTTGGGCAACACCTCACAACACCGGGGTCACTGAGAATGCCCGTTAATACAGTCTCAGGTTGATCCTGAGGAACAGCAGTGTCACTACGGCGTTCATACTGTCCCCCAGTCTCGGTCTGAGAACTGTTACCTGCGGCTAAAGCTGGCGTGATGTTTGCTAAGGCAGGATTTCCAAGCTGCCCTTGAGGGTCACACAAAGTGGGTCCCCCTCCGCTTGTTCCGGCATCAGTACTCAACTGAGCTTGTGAATCCGTGTACCTAGGAGATCTAGACTCTTGTGCACGAAATGAAGGCGAGAGGTGGGGCTGGTCCTCTCTTATTTCAACACTCTCATCCTCCAAATGAGGAGAGTGTGGTGATCGTGGCTGTTCCCCGTGCATTTGTGAGACTAACTCCTGTTGTGAGGAGTCAGAATGGCTAGGAGAGTTTGGTGCAAGCGAGAATGGGCAGTTCCCGACTTCTACCCTAGGGTAAACAACCCGGTTAGACTCTGTGGTTTGAACTATCGGAGGGCCAACGTTTTCTTTATGCCCTTGTCCTAACCCGGACCGCACATCCTCTCTTACATTTGCAACTCCTCCCTCAATTCCGCCTTGTTCCTCCAGCACAACATCATCTCCAGTACTAACACTTATGAAATACTATATATATACCAACACAATACACATAAACATTTATACATTTTAGAACACAACACAAATAATAATAAAAGTAACATAGGATAAAATAATGAAAAGAAAGGGAGAGAAAAGAAAGAAAAAAAAAATTCTATTTGTACTGTTTGCAGAGCAAAATGTTATGCAAATAGCACATTTTGAAAAATTTGCCCAAAAATTGACAAGGACCAAAAATTGGTTTTGGGAAAAATTTTATGATTTGTATTGTTTGTCGAGCAAAGATCTCGGTAAACACGAGAAAAACTCAAGTCTGGCACCAAGTCATCGTGTATGGGAGTTGAACCTCGTAAATGCCGAGCTCAAAGCTCTGCAAATGAGCAGTTCAGATTCACTCCTTTTAAATGTATGAAATTTCCTTTTATTGAACAACAATAATGTTGTCAATTGGTAAAGAAAAAAAAATTTCAATGAAAATTTCAATTTGTACTGTTTGCCGAGCAAAATGCTCTGCAAACAGTTGGTTTTAAAAAAAACTTGGTGAAATTTTACACTTTGTACTGTTTGCCGAGCAAAATGCTCTGCAAACAGTTGATTTGAAAACTTTGTGAAAAGTTTACATGCATTTGCCGAGCTCAAAGCTCTGCAAATGCATGGTTCAAGTCTTGACAATTTTGAAAATCTAATTTGTACTGTTTGCCGAACAAAATGCTCTGCGAACAGTTGTTCTAAGACTTGGAAAAAGTTTTGAATAAAATGTACTGTTTGCCGAGCAAATTGCTCTGCAAACAGTTGTCTTTAGACTTGGAAAACTTTTTGAATCAAAATGATCTGTTTGCCGAGCAAAGATCTCTGCAAACAGTTGAGTTTAGACTTGTAAAAAATTTTGGAAAACCAAAAAGCCTTGGATGCCGAGCAAAATGCTCTGCATCAAGTTGTTGTAAGGACTTGGTGAAAAACAAATTTGGTTTGGTTAAAAACAAGTATTTGCCGAGCTAAAAGCTCTGCAAATGACACTTTTGATCCAAACATTTGTTTGAGAAAATTAAGAACATGTTCACCAGAAATTATGATGATTTGAAGATTATCATGAACAAACAACACATTTGCCGAGCAAAATGCTCTGCAAATGGTACTTTTCATCAAAAACTCATATTGTTACCCAGCCTATCATCGAATCATACCCAGAAAAATCAAACATGAGCAGATTTAAGACATAAAATTCACACAAACATCAAGCATAAGTCCTAATCATGTAACTAACACATCAAAAATATACAATCAATCATCAAATAATGCATAAAAATCATGACATATCATTCAAGCATTTTATCAAACAGTTGGAGGGCAATATTTGAACAAGAATTATTACCTTAAACTCGATGATATGATCGTTGAACAGAGATGTTAGAAATCCAAAAATGGTGTTAAAATGTAATTATTTTAACAATGGAAGGAGTATTAGTGAAAGTTAGTCTAGTGTATAAATACTCCTTTCCATACCAATAATTGTAAGCTTTTCCCCCATTTCCTTAATTAATCACAATAATTCAACCATATTTCTCTCTGATCTTCATCTTCAACCTCCAAAACACACACTACACCTTTTCACACACTAACTCCATTTTTGCACAAATCGAGCTCAAATTTCTACTTAACAATTGGTATCAGAGAAAAATCAGTTAATCTGAACGATCCATAGCTCGATTTGTTGCAATTTTCATTCAATTTTCGAATTTTTTATTCAAAATCGTTTTAACTGTTCATCAAAATTCACACTCTCAAATCACATAAAATCACAGTTATTTGTTCACCAATAGATTCGTGATAGTTGTAAACATAATCCTGTCAAGTTTCAAGTTCCAATTCGATCTAAATCTCGAGATTGAATTTCTGGATTTTGGCGCGATTTTTGGGTTTTGAATCTGTTGTGTTTTGTGTTGAATTTTGTTAATCGGTGTGTTGCTAAGGTGAAAACAAACAGTTTGCAAGTGATTTCAAGTTCTAACTCCTAGTAATTCGAAAGTTATTGAAGCTTTAAGAAGTCATTAATGGAGTTTTTTCTGGAAAACTGGTAAAATGATGAAGATGAACCTAAAACGATCTTCATTAAGACGATCTTCATAAGATCGTTTTGGTATTTGAAAGTCAGTGCTGTGTGGATTGTTGTGTGGTGAAATATTTGTTTTTGGCTAACTAATCCAGAAGGATTGGTTTGGTCAATACAAATTCTTGAAAAGAAATCAAGACGATCTTCTCAAGATCGTCCCATTTCCTTGAATCGTTTCATTTTCAAGACCGTTTCAGTTCAAGATCGTTTCATTTCTCATACTTAACCAAAATTTTCACAAAAATTTCCAAGACGATCTTGCCTAGAACGATCTTCTCAAGATCGTTTCATTTTTTTTACTTAACCAAATTTCACCAAAATTTCCAAGACGATCTTGCCTAGAACGATCTTCTCAAGATCGTTTCATTTTTCATACTTAGCCAAATTTCACCAAAATTTCCAAGACGATCTTCAATCAAGATCGTCCCAGTTCTTCAAGACCGTTTCACTTCAAGACCGTTTCATTATTCCAAGATCGTTTCATTTCTCATACTTAACCAAATTTTCACAAAAATTTCCAAGACGATCTTGCCTAGAACGATCTTCTCAAGATCGTTTCATTTTTTTTACTTAACCAAATTTCACCAAAATTTCCAAGACGATCTTGCCTAGAACGATCTTCTCAAGATCGTTTCATTTTTTATACTTAGCCAAATTTCACCAAAATTTCCAAGACGATCTTCAATCAAGATCGTCCCAGTTCTTCAAGACCGTTTCACTTCAAGACCGTTTCATTATTCCAAGATCGTTTCATTTTTTATACTTAACCAAATTTTCATCAAAATCCTAGAACGATCTTGCTCAAAACGATCTCACTCAAGACGATCTCACCAAGGACGATTTTCTCAAGATCGTTTCATTTCCTATACTTACCAAATTTCACCAAAAATTCCAAGACGATCTTCACAAGATCGTTTCCAATTTCCAAAAAAAAAAAAAAAAAAAAAAAAAAAAAAAAAAAAAAAAAAAAAAAGAGTCTTTTGGCGGGAAAAATAATTTTTGCCCAGGATCTTAAAAAGGGATAATTCATGGAGATTTAAAATTTGATAGCGTTAAAAAAAAAAAATTTTAGGCCAATTTTCATCCGTTATCGACGCGGTTTTGGCGAAATTTTTTAGAAATTATCAAAATTTTCCTACGTTCATGATATCCAAAGTTTACATGAAATTCAAAGTTTCGTGAGAACATATTTCGGCGGAAAAATTTGGAGGGAAACCTGAAGTACAAAATCTCCAAATTTCAATTTTAATTCTTTCACTTCAATTTCAATCACAATTACCTTTTCATTTCATTTCACCCTTTGCTAAACAAAATGTCAAATCCTACCCTATCAAATTCAGTGAAAGACGATTTCGTTTTCAATTTATGGTTAACTTCTTCACCCGAGAAACCAACTTATTCTGAAGAAAAACTTCATAAAGGTGGACTGTGTTCATGTTGTTCATCGAGACCTTTTCCAAATCCTTGTCAAGTGATGAAGATATTGATTCATTCAACTGCAACTGAAAATGTCAAATTTCAAGAGGAAGTAGTCACGTTACAGGCCAAGAATGTCAAACTGAAAGAACAAATGATCTACGTTCAAGCTGTGAATGTGAGGCTTAGAAATGAGATGAAAGAACTTCAAGTTGAATTTGGAAACCTTGCAGTTTGGAATGAAATTGACAAACAAACTTTGAAGAAGAATGATGAGTTGAAGTCACAAATGAAAGCTGCGATAAAAGAACTTCAAACAGAATTGAAAACTTCCAACAAGAAGCTGAATGATAGTATTTTGGAAAGCAAATCAAGAGAACTTATTTTGCAAGAAAAGATTTCAAGTTTTCAATCTCAGTTGAAAAATGAGACATCCATATTCTTAACCATGGAGAGCAAGTTTATTGATGAGATGAACAAAGTTGAGAAGGAGAGACAAGATGTTTGCAAGAAAATCAAGACTCTTGAAGAGAATTGTTTGCAATTTCAATCAAATGAAACATCTCTACGAAAGAGAATCTCTGAACTTGAGATGGAATTGCAAACACAATCAACATCTTGTGACACTCAAAGTGATGATGGCTCAGTTTATCATGATGCAAGTCCAATATTTCCAACTGAATTTGATGCTCCAAAGAAAGTTTGCACTGAGTCCATCCCAAAGAACTCAAAGATCAAAGTTTCATCACCTGCTGAACGTAAAGCTTCTCAATTTACTAACTATGCCTTATTCAAGGATAGAAAGTATTCGTCGAAGCCTACTATAGATGGAACACAGACTCTTATTCCATTCCTATCATTTGAAGACAACTCTCAGTTCATCTCTCAAGCAAAAGCTCAGCTGACCAAGATCAAATGGAAACCTGTCTACAAACCAAAGTCAACTGAGTCAAAGACAATCAAATACTCACTTTGGCAACTCTATGAACTTGCACCAAACCAATTACCGTGCAAGAAGTGAATGTCTTTGCATCTCCACTGCGTCCACAAAAACTCAACTTTTCAACAACCTCGAGTTTTCACCCACCATGGACTGCAGATTCTATTCGTCGAATCGATGACACGTACATTTGGAATGTCAAGACAAAAACCGTTGGGCCTACACAAAAATGGGTCCCAAAGGTTGTTCATAAGTGATTCGATGAAAATGGCTTATACACATGTCAGTGTATAACCCGGGCTAAAGATGTTGTTTATTGGACTAACTACTTCATAATGGTTGATTCCCCAGTTTCGACTTCAAAGAGACATGATGAACATGTAGCCACACATTCATCATGAGGGGAAGAAAGAGGATAATGAAGTCGAACAAGTTTGTTTGCTTTCTTGAATTTTGATGGGGAGAAAGAAGAATTTATCAGTTGAGGGGAAGAAAGATAAATTGTTGACTAAAGTGATCCCCAAATTATTCTTTGAAGATAGTTATCGCCAACGTGGTGGGTACGCCGCGGGTACACCCTATACATAAGCGTTGGTGGTACGCAAATATGACTGTTTGATCGAGGGGAAGTTTGTGATGAAAAAGATGTTTGTCCAAATGCTTCAAGAGAAAGATTCATTAATTAAGGGGAAGTGTGACAAAGTTAAGATTGTCAAGAAGATGCTTTCATGTTCAAATCTAAAGAGCCAAGATCAAGTTTCCGCAATGCTCATACTCTGAGAAGTTCAAGACTTAAAGATACATCTTTAATGTAAGTGTGAAGATTAAAGACATAAAGCCAAGTTTGATGGAAGATCTTGAAGACAATGAGAAAGCTTCGAAGACCTTCATCAACAAATTCGTATTTATAGATGATATCTTGCATGAATTACATTTCAACACCAAGGGGAAGAATGTTAGAAATCCAAAAATGGTGTTAAAATGTAATTATTTTAACAATGGAAGGAGTATTAGTGAAAGTTAGTCTAGTGTATAAATACTCCTTTCCATACCAATAATTGTAAGCTTTTCCCCCATTTCCTTAATTAATCACAATAATTCAACCATATTTCTCTCTGATCTTCATCTTCAACCTCCAAAACACACACTACACCTTTTCACACACTAACTCCATTTTTGCACAAATCGAGCTCAAATTTCTACTTAACAGAGATGATTAACTACCCTAATAAGACTGTATTCCCAGCTCACTTTGATTCTTTCACGAGAAATGAAAAAGTTTGAATGATTGATGGGAAATTTTGATCGGTTTTTGAGAGAAAAAGAGAGTTATTTTGATTTGAATTTGAAAGTGAATTATTTGACCCGCCCATTTTCTATTTAAACTCAATTTCGGGTCGCGGGTCTGGGTTTGACCCGCGTGTCAACCCAGATCCCAAACAAAATTGGGCTGCAATCAAGTTGGGCTCAAATCACAATTTGGGCAGTTTTGATTTTGGGTTCATGTTGGATTTTACACAAAACAAACAAACAAACAGAAAAAGAAAAAAAATTGAATTAAAAATAAAACAGAATAATAAAAAATAAAATTAAATAAAAATTGAATTAAAATCTTTTTATCATTTTTTTAATTTTCTAATTTTGTATTTGGTTTTTCAGATTTTAGAACAAACACACATAAAAAAAAATTAAACAAACAAAATTTTTTTAATGAAATAAAACAAACAATTAACAAATACACAAACAGATTAAAAATAAGCAAACAAATATTAACATGCATTTGCACACTCCCCCTCAAATTAAGCATATACCAATACAGTAAATTTACAAACTCCCCCTAAAATCATGCATTCTACCCTTTTTCTCCCCCTCAAACATTGCATGTAATAACAAGTAAAACACATCAATGTTTGAAACAGAAAAATGAATATAGAATACATGGCATGAAAGCATTTACGTTTGTAAATCTAGCATTCCCAACTTGGTTTTCAGAAAATTAAACCTGTTTTCATCCAAAGGTTTTGTGAAAAGGTCAGCGAGTTGGTAGTCTGATGGAACAAAATAGAGTTCGATGTTACCTTTCTCGACATGATCTTTAAGAAAATGGTACCGAACATCTATATGCTTGGTCTTTGTGTGCTGCACCGGATTGCAAGGAAATAGCAATAGCACTCTTTGAGTCACAGTAAATGGGGATTCTGTTGAATTGAAATCCATAATCAGTCAACTGCGTCTTCATCCAAAGAACTTGTGAACAACAACTTGCTGCAGCAACGTATTCAGCTTTTGCAGTAGATGTGGATACACAGTTTTGTTTCTTCGAAGACCAACTGACTAATCTATCCCCTAAAAACTGTACGCTCCCAGAAGTACTCTTTCGATCAAGCTTACAACCTGCATGGTCAGCATCCGAGTATGCAATTAATTGAAACCCGGTATCCCTTGGATACCAGAGACCAAGGTTCACTGTGCCTTTCAGGTATCGGAAGATTCGTTTAACGGCCTGGAAATGACTTTCCTTGGGATTGGCCTGATACCTGGCACACATGCATGTGGCAAACATAATATCCGGGCGACTTGCAGTCAAATACATGAGTGACCCTATCATACTGCGATATTTCTTTTGATCAAAAGATTTTCCATTTATGTCAGCATTAATCTTTGTTCGAGCTTCCATAGGTGTCCCAATTGTTTGACAATCCATCATATCAAACTTTTTCAACATGTCAAGAATGTACTTAGATTGACAAATAAAAGTACCATTTGACAACTGTTTTACTTGAAGACCAAGGAAAAAGTTTAATTCACCCATCATGCTCATTTCAAAATTCTTGATCATTAAAGCAGAGAAATTCTTGCAGTATTTAGGATTAGTTGACCCAAAAATTATGTCGTCAACATAAATCTGGATTAGAATAATGTCACTCCCTTGTCTTTTTATAAACAAGGTAGTGTCAATCGAACCTTTGCTAAAACCAGATTTCACAAGATAAGAAGATAGAGCATCATACCATGCACGAGGCGCTTGTTTCAGACCATATAAAGCCTTATCTAACCTGTAAACATAGTCCGGATGTTTGGAATTCACAAAACCTTCTGGTTGTTCAACATACACTTCTTCTTTGAGAATTCCATTCAAGAAGGCAGTTTTGACATCCATTTGGTAGACTGTGAAGTTCTTATAGGCAGCATAGGCAAGAAACATCCGAATAGCCTCAATTCGTGCAACTGGTGCGAATGTTTCATCGTAGTCAATCCCATCTTGTTGGCAGTATCCCTTCGCAACCAATCGTGCTTTGTTACGTTCAACTACTCCATTCTGTTGAGGTGTCCTGACAGCAGAAAATTGATGAGTAATACCCATGGACTTGAAGAAAGAATCAATTGTTGAATTCTTGAATTCAGTGCCATTGTTTGAGCGAACAATTCTAACTGATGATTTAAGATTTACTTGGGTCTTCTTTATGAAATCAATAATTGCATTCGGAGTGTCACTCTTTGCATGAAGAAAGAATACCCAAGTGTAACGAGAATAATCATCGACAATCACAAGAATATATCGCTTGCCATGGATACTTTGAACTTTCATTGGACCACACAAATCCATATGTATAAGGTGCAAAGGACCTTCAGTACTCAGATGCTTCTTTGGTTTGTGTGAAGCTTTCTTCATCTTACCAATTGCACAAGCTGGACAAACATGTTCACTTTCATACTTGTAATCCGGAAGTCCTTCAACAAGTTGTTTATCCACGAGAGCATTGATTGTTTGAAAATTAAGATGAGAAAGACGGCGATGCCATAACCAAGAATTTTGTGCAGTTGCTTTAGAAAGAAGACAAATCTCTGAAGAGTTAGATGGAATGTTGTTGAGATCAATAGTGAACAAATTATTGTCTCTTGTTCCAGTAAGAATATCCACACCATCTTCAGTCTGCACTTTGCATTCATATCTCTTGAATAATACTTGAAGATCATTGTCACAAATTGGCCAACACTAAAAAGATTGTGATGTATACTTCATTCAATGGTTCACCCTTCTGTTGCTTGAAAGTTTCATACATGTTCAGAACAGTCGACAATCTTATGGTGTTTGACACATCAGATCCTTCCATCTGCTTCTCCACTTCATCCCATATGTCTTTTTCCTGTTTCATAGGAGTCCACATTGCAGTAAATGTCATCAGGAAGTGCTTGGTAAAGATAGGCAATTGCACTTTGATCAGCCTCAACTCTATTTTTCTGATCTGCATTCCAACTCTCTTCAGGTAAAGCTTCTCCATTAACAGGGTTCTTTGGAATTTCAGGACCATCTTTGTATGATTTCCTCAAAGTTTTCCATTCTTCTGTCTGTCTATCCAGTTCAGAAACCCTTTTCTTCCATTGAGGATAAGAACCTCTAAACAAGACAGGAGGTCTTCCTTCAGAACCAAGTGCTAAAGCTTCCCTTGAAGCCATTTCAAATAAATTCCAAAGAGAATTGAATAATTTTCTATTTTAACTAGATGCAGAGCTTAGACCTCTGCAAATAGAACAAGTAGAAATTTGAAAAATTTTGATTTTCTTCCCACTTGAAGAATATTAATGAAAAATGGTTTTGAATTGATTTTCTTGAAACTTTTGATTTGAGAATTTCAAAAACAACTAAATGCCGAGCTTAATCCTCTGCAAATAGTGTAAGTAGCCAAGTCACAACCCAAGTACACTGGTCAACAACCAATTTCAACTGAATGCCGAGCTTAAATCTCTGCAAACAGCACAACTAATAAAATCACTTGGTCGAAGAATCAAATTCAACTATTTGCCGAGCAAATAACTCTGCAAATAGCACAAATAGAACTTGTACTTAGTCGCACCAACCAAAAACACTTGTTTGCCGAGCTTAAACCTCTGCAAACAATACAAGTAGCACCAGTCTCAAATCAAAGATTCTTGAAACAACTATTTGCCGAGCAAAGAGCTCTGCAAATAGAACAAGTAGCCTCAACCCTTAACCAAAAATTCTGTAAACACCTATTTGCCGAGCAAAAAGCTCTGCAAATAGAACAAGTAGCACCAACCCTTAGAAAAGATTTCTTGAAATACCTATTTGCCGAGCAGTGAGCTCTGCAAATAGAACAAGTAAGTGCAAGTCTAAGCCAACGACCTCTGCAAACACTAGTAATCACTAGGCAACAAAATAGACGGTTACTGTTCGTCTTCTTCGTTCAGCCAAACCCTCAAATGCAGAGAAGACTGTAAATCTTCAATTTCTCCTTCATTTTTGCGAATTAAAGTTCGTATTTTATATCAAAATGATCAGGAAAACAATGCGCACAAATCCTTGAACAAATTAGATGCTAATTTCAACTAGAATTCAAACCCACTCGAACATGCGATTTGCCGAGCTCGAGCAAAAACAACTCAAATGATGAAATTAACTTCTGAAATTGATAACGAAGGATGATATACTGATTATAAATCGATCGGTGAACAAAATTCGAACAAACACACACTTAATTTGCAGAAATCACTCAAACAGTGATCTCGGCAAATGAACCTTTCAGAAACTAAGCCAAATTCTGAAATTAAGCACAAATTAAGCTTGTATTAAGCTTGTGGATCGTTCAGCAACTCTGATTGTGCTCTGATACCAAATGTAAAGTGATGAATTCGAGCTTATGTGTGTGTTAGTGTGTGTAACAATGGAGGTTTTAAGAGAGAGAAAGTAGAGAGATAAAGAGTGTTTGGCTGGAAGATTAGTTTGCATAAAATGAGGTGAAAGGTTACATTTTGCATTATGGATGGGGTTTATATACCTATACACATATTACAATATACCCCCTTCCATACTTAGATATTTACATTGTAAGTACAAATGATACAAATCAACTACTACATTTATATTTCTAACACATATCGTTGAAATCTTCTGCGGATTTAGGTTATTAAATCAACTTCATTGTATTTTTTTAGTTGTTTCCTTCTTTATCTATGAATTGAGTGAGTTTGATTTGATGTATTCAAGTCGCATGTTCATAATAATCAGTTTGTGTTTAATGTGATGTTGATTTAATGTATTAACTGATGGTAGATGTTATAATCACGTAGTGTTTTACTTAGTTCTTACATGTAGTGATACATCCAAGTGCGTATGGTTTAGGTTTGAAGCATTAGATTATTATTGCAGTTTAGATTCGAATAAATTGGATGTTCTGTGTCTTAGTCATTTGGTTATTGAAGGTATTAATTGATGTTGCATGTTAATATTCCCATGGTGATTAGTTGTTAAAAAACACAAACAGATTTGTTAATCATTTATGTCATTTTGTTAGTATAATATGTCATTTATAGGTTGAGTTTTCGGTTGATTATGAATTATTTTATGAGATTGTGTTTTTGTTTATTCAGATGTTTGTAAAGCTTTTGTTACATCGAATAAGAGGTGTAAGTTGTTGCAGAATGAACAAAAGCCGTCTTTGAAGACGGAGTTGGATGAGGAAGATGGTTTCCGTAGAATGAAGGTAAGGAGTTCACCAAATCAACTTTGTGTTGCTATGACTGGTCTTAGTCAAATTAAGCAGCAGGCACTAAGAGATGTTGGATTTGGATCTTTATTGGGGTTTAATATAAGTTCTTTACTAGGAAGGTTTGTTATAACACGATTTCTATCACCGAATTCAAGTCATCAATGGCGGTTTTGGTGAGTGTGTGTTCTTGGTGTTTGTGTGTGTTTTGAGAGAGAAAGTGTGTGTGTATGTAAAAGTTGGTGATTTTGTATTAAAAATTATGCAGGGATTAATCAAGGTTCTTCAAAAGTTATGATCTCTAAGGTATGAGAGGGGTATTTATAGGCTAACTATACAATTATGCTAATTTATCACAATTAGCCCCTCAACCTTAGTGATCATTTACCTATGACTTAATAACAAGAAAATCCTCTGATCTAAATTACAATTTATCACTATTTTTGGATTTCTAACATTCTCCCCCTTAGTGATATATTGTAATGAATGAAGTACGTGTTATCTTGTCTTGTAGGAATGAATTTGATGAGCCCGGTGGTGAAGACAATGATGTGTTGAAACAAGTCTTCAAAGTTTTCTCTTTTGTCTTTGGAGAACTTGATTCAGTCTTGGTTTTGGACTTCTTGAAATTAAATCATGTGTTGATTCTCAATGTTCTTTAAGAACAGAGAATAATGAATGCGTGTGTGTCTTGAATCTTCGAGAATTGTTGAATCATGAATCAGAGTTGTCTTTTGAAATGTGGAAGGTATGAATCTTGGTTTTGAGTTTTCAATCTTCGATTCTTGAGTGAAATTCAACTTTTCGATTCTTCAGTTCTGATTCTTGAGTGAATTTCATCTTCTTGAAATAAAGTTTCATGAATATGTACTCTCCCCCTTGATATATGCATTGGAGTTTTTTTTTTTTTTTTAATAAAATGTTGTTGTATGAATTGAAGATCTTGACTGAAGTGTGTTTGATGAAGACTCTTTTGAAGCTTTACTTCTTTGACTTGAATCTTCTAACCAATCTTTCAACCTTTTTGAAGCTTTGATCTTTTTCACATCAACTTGAACACTTTGGAGAGTAAGCATTTGAATGAAGTTTGGATGAAATTCTTATGAAGTAATCATGCTCCCCCTCAATCCATGAGTATAAACATTTTTGGAGCGTCTTTGGACTTTTGAAGCATCTTGAGTGAAAATCCTTTCATCTTCGGTTTCATTCTTATCTTTGAAGTCAATTCAGATTCCCCCTTTTTAAAACCAAAATCTCAATCAACTGAAATCTAGTGAAAATCTGAACACAAGAGACTATTGACACATCATGAAGAATTTTCTCCCCCTATACACAAACTTTGATAAGCCTAGAACTTTGATAAGCCTAAAACCTATTGAGACAACCAAACACAAACTTTTCTCCTTGTTTCCTTATCAATCAGTAAATCAATCATAATATTTTCTCCCCCTCATAATAACAAAATTGGGAACCAATGTCATTATGTACACATTTGATTGATTAAATGTCAAAAGGAATAACATGATCACATGAAGAATGTCAACCATCAAAACATCAACCCAAACCATTAGCCCAACCCAAGAAATCCTAGGGGTGACTAAAATGTAGGATCGAAGTTGTTGGTACAAACGTTATATCATGGTGTTGGTGTTTTCTGTGTTTGTGTGATGAGAAATGAAACCGGATAAGAATGATCCGTTAGCATGTTCAAAAATCGAAAGGATTAATGAAATGACCGATTGAAATGTATAACATTTTTCGGTTTTCCTATGTATCATTGAGATATGCACAAAACAATTCTCTAACATAGTTCGATCTGCGGCTTTGCAACCACGAGATTGCTTCAAAGAATATAAATCATGGTTAGTACTGCCGAAGCGTTTGATAACCACAATCTTTTATCCTTAAAGACTATTTAGGGAAAAACCGAGGTCACTTAGACTTCTCGTTAACTCAATAATCACATAAATGTAATCACGAGACCTACTTTCAACGTTGGAAAAGATGTTAGCATTGGTAGGATTTCCATTCGATCATCGTGGAATATCAATTAAGATATCACTACGAATGTTCCGGCTATATCACAAAGATAAGCAATAATATCACAAAGATATGACTCGAATGTGTTCTAAAAAATGAATGATGATCAAATTAATGACCAATCAAGATAGCTCTAGACACAGCGTGATCAAATGAAGTCGGGGACTGGAGCAGAATGTCGCCCTTTTTCAATATCAACATCTTCCAAATGAAGAGTCAATAGAAATGTGAAAATCTCCGTGAGAAATAAAACAAGCATTTGTTAAGAAATACTTGAGTGGTTAGGAAAGATGTGCATTGCTTCACTGGGTCCATGAAGACTTCTTCAATATCGAGAAATCAACAAATGAAAACCGATAGGAACGTGTTGACCCGGCTTTTTGAGAATTTGGGGAGGGCTTTTGTTTCTTTTAGCCCTATCTCACATCATTATTTCACCGTAACCTCTCACTTTTCGACTTTTACTCCCTCCATCCTATTTGCACGAAAACAACATCACTCAAAATACCCTCACTATCTAATGAAAGAAGTGAATACTTCGGGGTTAGAACTCATCGGCGATGATGAAACTCATGGAGTAAATTTTGAGAAAAACTTATCACTCATGTGCAAACTAATCTCCGAACTCCATTTGATTGAAAATCATTGGAAAAACATCAAATGTGTGTATGAAAAAACATTTGAAACACATTTGAAGTTTTGAAAGTTTTTTGAAATCACAAACTCCTCCTTAATCTATGCAAGAATTGATCAAAAATTTTCATAGAAAGGTGGAGCAAAAATTGTTTTTGTGAGATCAAAATGAGTAAAATCTTTGTTGTGATATTTTCGGAAAATTTGAGAGTCTATTGTGAACAAGATTTTTATTTGAGAAACACAAAGTTTTGCGTCAACAACAATGTTGAGAGTAAGACAGCTAGGGAGTACACAAAGGCGTTCAATCCGTCGCATCTTACATCAACAAGTTGGAGGCAATTAAAACATTTAAGCAAATGAAAATCCAATCAATTGTTCAAGATGAGACAGCAAGGGAGTACACAAAGGCGTTCGATCCTTCACTTCTCATATCAACAATTGAGAGTTTGAAAGTTTTATTTAAAAAAAAACTTGATTGCTATTACACATACATATTCATATAAGAACACTTGGAAGTACACAAAGGCGTTCGATTCCTTGTTATCTTATATCAATTTATATGTATAATAACAAGATCTTAGAATGTATAAACACTCTAAAAATAAATATATCATTTAAGAACGGGTTGCATACATAGAATATGCAAGCCACCGAAATAAATATCTTTTTGTTTATTTTTGAAAATTTGCAATTTTGTATTTTGTTTTTCTGGAATGTGTCAAGAATTCCTTCAAATGGAAAAAGAGTTAAGGTTTAAGATTTAACATACCAAGCTTGGAGATAAGAAAGTTAAACCTCTTCTCATCCAATGGTTTGTGAACAAATCTGCAAGTTGAAAGTCAGTACCCACAAAGTAGAGCTCGATGTCACCTTTCTCAATATGATCT
The DNA here is from genome assembly GCA_034093135.1 of Erigeron breviscapus. Lineage (NCBI taxonomy): Eukaryota > Viridiplantae > Streptophyta > Magnoliopsida > Asterales > Asteraceae > Erigeron > Erigeron breviscapus. The sequence goes on from CM067168.1 coordinate 86,293,143, forward strand.
TTGAGAAAATGATATCTAACATCAATATGCTTTGATCGAGAGTGGTTTACTGAGTTGACTGTAATAGCAATGGCACTCTGAGAATCACAATAGATAGGGATATGATCATATTTCAGACCATAATCAGTTAGTTGTGTCTTCATCCATAAAACTTGAGCACAACAACTAGCCGCAGCCACATATTCAGCTTCAGCCGTTGATAGTGACACACAATTCTGTTTCTTGGAAGACCAACTCACAATTTTATCGCCTAAAAATTGTAAAGTACCGGAAGTGCTCTTGCGATCAAGTTTACAACCAGCATGATCTGCATCTGAATATGCAGTTAGATTGAATCCAGTATCCCTTGGATACCAGAGACCTAAATCGGGCGTACCCTTCAGATAACGAAAGATTCGTTTCACAGCTTGATAATGTAAATCAGTTGGAGCGATCATAACTTGGTATAACTCTTTCCTCATAATCTGGATGATCAAAGTCAAGTGGTACATACACATTTGGAGTGTTCAATGGATTTGTTGTCTGAGTTAATTGAGAAGGTTGTTCTTGAACATTCACTTGAGAAGAATTATCAGGAGAGGATTCTTGCTCTGAAGAACTTGATGAAGATTCATGAATGATGTTAGGAATTGGATCATTGTTATGAAGAGGTTCATTGTTTTGATTTGGTTCAATGATGACCTGAGGTTCTTGATCATGAATCGGTTTTGAATTATAGAATTCTTCAAAAAGAATATCTAATTCATCACTTGTTGGAGTTGGAAACTTCTTGAAATTAGAAGCTAAGGTAGAGTTCCTTGTAGAAGTACTTGAAGCACTTGGATCATTACTTGTTGGTAGCAAACTTTCTTGCTCAAAAATCATGCCTGACATCTCATCAAACCAAACATTCATTGTTTCTTGAATTGTGTTTGTTCGACGATTATAGATTCGGTAGGCAATTGATGTTTTGGAATAACCAACAAAATATCCTTCATCACCTTTCTTCTCGAACTTTCCAAGATTCTCCCGATCATTTAAAGTGTAACAAACACACCCAAATATATGAAAGTAGTTGATGTTGGGTTTGCGTTTGTTAACAACCTCATAAGGAGTCTTTTCGAAACGCTGATTGATAATGGACCGATTCTGAGTGTGACAAGCAGTGTCAACAGCTTCAGCCCACATATTGGATGGCAATTTGGAATAAGCAAGCATTGTCCTTGCTGCTTCCACCAGCGATCGATTTCTCCTTTCAACAACACCATTTTGTTGTGGGGTGCGAACTGCTGAGAATTGATGAGTAATACCTTTGGATTTGCAGAATTCATCAAAAACATCATTCTTGAATTCAGTACCGTTATCCGAACGGATGTAACGAACTGGAAGTTGAAGATTTACTTGAGTATTAGTGATGAAATCTATCAACATCTGAGTTGTTTCATCTTTGGATGCAAGGAACTTGACCCCAAGTATATCTTGAATAATCATCAACAATAACCAAGATGTATTTCTCCCATTTCGGCTTTGTACTTTCATCGGCCCACAAAGATCCATGTGAAGCAAATGAAGAGGTGCTAAAGAATTTGGAGATTTCTTCGGTTTATGAGAAGCTCTCTTAATCTTCCTAACAGCACAAGAAGGACAAACATGCTCACTTTCATACTTATAGTCAGGTAAGCCTTCAACAAGATGCTTGTTGACCAAAGTATTGATGGTTTGGAAATTCAGATGAGAAGCCTTCTATGCCATAACCAAGAATTCTTTGAAGTAGCCTTTGAAATGAGACAAATATTATCGGTTGGTTGGTTATCATCGAGATTGACGGTAAAAAGATTATCATCACGATCACCACAAAGAATATCAACTCCATCTAGAGTTTGAACTTTGCAAAGAGATTTTCGAAAAAGAACTTGAAGATTGTTATCACAGAATTGTCCAACACTGAACAAGTTATGACTTAATCCTTCAACATAGTGAACTTTCTTGATGATAATTCCATTTCGTTCAATGTCTCCATAACCTAAGATAGGAGCAAAATTGTTGTTTCCAAAGCGAACTGTTCCCATGAATCGTTCAACAAAATTCTTGAGCAAAGATTTATTTCCAGTCATGTGCTTCGAACACCCGGAATCGAGTATCCAAACACAGATGGTTATTTCCTGCAATCAAAGAAATTTAACCGTTTTTAGGTACCCACTTGAAGACGGGTCCTTTATGGTTAGTTAAAATAGGCAGGGTATATAACTTAGGAATCGCATTCAAACATGTTTTCGAATCAACATAAGCATTAACAAGCACATTATCAACAAACACATTTGAATAAAAAGTACGAACATTCACATGAGAATTAAAAGTAACATGTCTACAAGCATCAACATCAGCCACACATGTACGGGAATTAAGATTGTTTACAAGCTCACAAGGTCTTGCTTTGGCATTTTCAACATTATTTAACAAAGAAAAATTGTTTTGATTAACAGGAACACCCTTCCTCCTATTAACAGCCTTTCTTCTCCTTCTTTTCTTCTTTTTCTCAACATCCTTTTGATTACTAGTGATCTTAGGTACTAATGTATTAGCAACCCATTTAGCACCACTAGTTATGCTCTTTTCACCTGTTGAATTGAAACTAAGAAGATTAGAACTAGGAGTTTTAAACACTTTCATCTTTTTGAATCTTTTGGAGGTGAGGAAACTTCTTGCTCTTTGGTTTATCATGAGAAAACCATCCATATCTATCCCTATATCTAGTTGTACCATTTGATGCATCCTTAGTTAGCGAAACTGAGCTAGATTTAGACACCTTAGGTATAAAGCTAGATTGAGAGCTAGATTTAGAAGCATTAGAATAGTCTTTCGGAAGTTTCACTTTGGTGTACTTTATCTTGTGTGGGGTCTCAGCTTGTTCCTCTTTGATATGTTTCACTGGGGTAGCAATAAAGGTTTCTAACTTAATGGTTTTTGGTTCAGTCTTGACGAGTTTGGTCTTAACTCGTTTCTTTGAGTAATATGAAGTTGGAGCTTTGGACAATGGTTTTTTGAGATTCCACTTTTGTTTCAACTTTGATTTTGGTAGATTCAATCTTTTTCTCAGTTTCTGAATTAAAAACATATTCTCCCTCCATGAATTTATCAAAATCATCCTTTGTGAAATCTTTTGAAAAAGAAAATTTCAATGGAGATTGATTAGTTTCAAATTCATTTGAAAGTTTTGAAAAATCAGGAATCTTGGTGTCCAACTTCACATCATGGTTAGTCTCGGAAGTTAGGTCAACTTGAACTGACACATCTTTGGTCTCACAAGAAAATTGAGTAGACATATCAACACCTATACTAGCACTAGGCTTAGGGTGAACAACTAACTCATCAACAGTGTTGCATGTGAAAAACCTATAGAAGTACCATATCAAAACTAAACTATGTGCAAGTTCTTCATCAGATAAATCAGATTGCACATAAGCATCAGCTATAAATGTAGCAGTATTTTGACAAGTACATTCAAGAGAATCAGTCAAGGTCTGAATAGAGGTATTGGTAGATGAATCACAAGTAGTTTGGTAGAATTGTCTACTAAAGCACTTTGGTCAGTTTGAGTAGAAACATTCTCACAAACTTTCTTAGTATCAACAACAATACATTTATCCTCTGAATTCGGACTTTGAGACTTGAGGTGATTAATAACTTTTTGTTGAGATTTCACCTTTTGTTGTAAACCTTCTATTTGTTTTTCCAAAAATGTGGTTGGAAAATACATTTTAGTTGGTTTAGGTGGAGTACCGACAGATTCTTGGTTTTGAAAATTTGATTCAATTTCTTCCAATTTGAAAATTGAAGATTCTTTAGTTTGTATGAATCATTTATTGCATCATAATTAACCAAAAATTCTTGTTTTGGTATTCTCTCAACTTCATCAGTCTCAAATTCGTCATCCAATGGACGGATAAATTGTTGTATCATACCAAGTCGTAGAAATTTTTCATCATACAGGGGTTCAATTTCCTCTTTGGCTTTCTGTAATGGTGTGATATTCTCAAATCCCAACCCAAGAAGAAGATCCGTTCTATCAATTTTTGACTTGTTGAAATAGGCAGTGAAATCCAAGAGAGGATTTTGTTCAACTTTATATAACTTTTCTTGATAGAAAAGTATATTCTTTTTAAATTCTCAACTTGTTTTTCAAGATTCTCAATCTCAATGCCTTTTAGAAAAACAGTTATGATTTAAATCAGAAATCTTCCTTTCGAATTCAACATTGTTTGGTTTAGCTTCTTGAAGCTTTTTATTAAGAATATCAACATCCATTTGTCTTGCATTTGCCCGAAGCCATTCATTGGTCTTTTGAATTTCAAGATCTTGATTGGCCTTTTCAAGATCATGAATGGTCTTTTCAAGATTTTGACATTTTTGTAATAACTTAGAATCAGGAGAGACATTCAACTCACATTCTTTAACCAACATCTTATCTTTGTATGCTTGAAATTCTTGTTTAATAGTATCATGTTCAAAAAGTAATTTTGAATGTTCTTCAAGAATTTTTGAAAATTCACTTTTAGAAAATGAAATACTATTTTTCAACTTTTTGTTTTTGTTGGCTAAAGATTTGATATGAGTTGTTAAATTTGATAAAGCTAATCTACATGACTCTTTGTCCTTAATCAAAGAAAAAGTAGAGTCGAGATTTACCTCATCATCTGGGTATTCATCATTAGTGCTTTCTGCTTCAAAGACTTTGTTCTTGGCCAACCTTGCCATATAGCAAACATTAGCAGAGAGATCTTGATCTTCATCATCTGTGAGTAACAGCCATTTGTCATCTTCAGCAAGCAATGCATGTCCTGCTTCAACTTGTTTGGCTAACAGCATCTTCTGCTTGTAATACTCATAATTCCGCTTTCGAGGTTGTTTGCAATCAACAGCAAAATGTCCAGGAATACCACAATTGTAGCACTTTTTGTCTGATGTCTTACCCTTCTCAACAACTTGTTTCTCATAATCTTCCTTCTTTTCACCATACTTTGATCCATTAGTTTCACCTTGCTCATTACTCTTAGGATGATAATGTTCCTTCTTGGGAAATGCACTTGTAGAAGAAGTGCGGAGATTGTTGTTTGTTGGCCTCGCTTTGTAAAATTTTCTCTTGAAATGCATTGTTACCGCGGCAAGAGCTTGATATAGTTCATCTGAAACACCATCTCTTGTAGCCATCAGATCATCTCCCTCCTCATCAGATGAAGAAACAACTACCATTTGCCTCTTAAGAGCTTCAGAAATCTTCTTCTCAACTATCAATGCCAAAGGATCAGTAGATACAACTTCTGGCATTTTGTTCGATGAAGCTTTGTTTAGGACTTGGTTTTCATTGAGTTTGAAAGATTCATAAAGAGTATGAATGGTGAACTTGGTCAGATTTTGATGTTGCTTGATCTGTGCTCCAAAATCTTCCCATTCTGGACCAAGAGCTTTGATGAATTTGATGTTTAACTCAATCTCTGTTTTCTTGACATTGTTCTTCCTCAGTTCATTTATGACATTGCAGAATCTGTAGTAGACAGCTTCAAGAGATTCATTTGGCATTTTTGTGAAGTTGTCAAACTCAGTCAAAACATTGGTCAATCTTATCGTCGAAGTCACGTCAGCTCCTTCCATCTGTCTAGCCACCTCATCCTATATCTCCTTGGCTGTATCATAAGAATCAACAGAGCCATAGATTTCATCTGGCAGAGCTTTGTATAAGCATGACCTAGCTCTGTTATCTGCAGCTGTTCGATCTTTTTGTTCAGCATTCAAAAGATCATGAGTTAGAATTGCATCAGTAGTGGGATGGCGATGAACGGCAAGTCCATTAAGGATGGAATCTTTCATCATATGACCATTTGTTTGACTTTCCACATAGTCCATAAATCTTTTCTTCCATAGTCCATAGGAACCACGGTAGAGAACTGGAGGTCTTGTATCTGAACCTAATGCCAATGCTTCACGAGAAGCCACTTGAATTTGATTTGATTTGAAAATTGAATTGAATTAAGAGTTGAAGAAAAACAGAAAATGAAACGATCTTGAGAAGATCGTCCTGGGTGAGATCGTCCTAAGTAAGATCGTCCTGGGATTTTTGGTGAAATTTGGTTAAGTATGAAAATGAAACGATCTTGAAATGAAACGGTCTTGAAATGAAACGGTCTTGAAATGAAATGATCTTGAACTAAATGATTTTGGATAAAACGATCTTGAATTAAAATAATTTTGGAATGAAACGATTCAAAGAACTGGGACGATCTTGGTTGAAGATCGTCTTAAGTTCAGAAGAAATGGGATGATCTTGGAGAAGATCGTCTTAGGTTTCTGTATGCTGAGACGATCTTGGTGAAGATCGTCTTGGTCTTCTTTCTCAAAAGTTTTCAAGTATAAAACTTTCCAAGTATTTGAATTGACCCAAGCAATCCTTCCGGATTAGTTAGCCACAATCAAACACTTCCCAACACACAACCACTTGTCAAGACGATCTTGAGGAGATCGTCCTACAAGCCACAAAGTACTAAGTATGAAAAATGAACTTTCAACGACTAAGACGATCTTGGGAAGATCGTCCTAGTGAAGATCGTCTTAGAGTCATCTTCTTCATCTCATCAGTTTTCCATAAAAACTCCATTAACAACTTCAAAAAGCTTCAATATCTTTTGAATTACTGGGAGTTAGATCACGAAATCACTTGCAAACTGATTGTATTCACGTCCGCAACAAATTTATGAACAACATTTAACACAAAACACAACAGATTCAAATCCCTCAAATTCGCGCCAAAACTGCAAAATTCAATCTCGAGAATTAGATTGAATTGGAACTTGAGACTTGACAGGATTATGTTTTCAATAACCACGAATCTATTGGTGAACAAATAACTGTGATTTTATGTGATTTGGAATGTGAATTTTGATGAACCAGTAGGTGAAAAAGACGAACAAAAATTGTAGATAATGATTTTTGATGAATTTGTGACTGAATTCAGTTATGGATCGTCATCTGATCGATGTTTCTCTCTGATACCACTTGTTATAACACGATTTCTATCACCGAATTCAAGTCATCAATGGCGGTTTTGGTGAGTGTGTGTTCTTGGTGTTTGTGTGTGTTTTGAGAGAGAAAGTGTGTGTGTATGTAAAAGTTGGTGATTTTGTATTAAAAATTATGCAGGGATTAATCAAGGTTCTTCAAAAGTTATGATCTCTAAGGTATGAGAGGTGTATTTATAGGCTAACTATACAATTATGCTAATTTATCACAATTAGCCCCTCAACCTTAGTGATCATTTACCTATGACTTAATAACAAGAAAATCCTCTGATCTAAATTACAATTTATCACTATTTTTGGATTTCTAACAAGGTTGGTTTACTATGTAGTTCACAGTTTCGATCCGGAAAGCATGGTTATTAGGACTGCTAGGGGTGATATTTCTTGTGATAGAGATGCGGTCTATGACGTGTTTGGAATTCCAAAGGGTGAGACTGTGATACTTGATACTCCATCACTTGAGAAATCCGATTTTGTTAGCCTATGGTCGAGACAGTTTCAAGTTAGTACCAAATGTGTTAGGAATAAGATGATATCTTCTAGGATAAATGGGGATTTTCCGGCAGACAAGGTTTTTATAATGAACGTGCTCATGCTTTTTGTGAATACAATGGTGTTATCATCGGTCAATGGATATAATCTTGATGTGTTGCATCATGTTGACATTGATGTTGATCTGCGGTCCTATGATTGGTGTGGTTATCTGTTACATTATTTGAAGTTAAGTAAGGAAAACTGAAATCGGGACTCCCCAGATAGTAATCCTTATTCTGGACCTGCAACCTTTCTTTGTGTGAGTTTACTCTTACCAATTCTACATATAGTTTTCCTTGTTTATTATTTTTTTTTTAATTTATGTGCTGATTGGGTATATAATCACTTGGTGATCATATGGTGATTATGTGCCAATCCCATGTGGATTAACTTTCTTTGTAAATTTATGACCCATTTATGGTTATAATCTCTTAGTGATTATGTGTCAATCCCATGGGGATTAACTTTTAAAATACACAAACAGAAATGATTGGGTATATAATCACTGGCTGATTGTTTTGAAATTCATTTGTTTCTATTGAATCACATTTTGTCTTGTTTATGTATTCTTTGTTTTACCTGGTCATTTGATGATTTATCTAATACTTGTATTTTTCTTTGTTACAGCTGTTGTATTTAGACCGCACAAAATGTGACTCTCTTCCTGTTATTAGAGAGCGTCCCATAATCAAGAATTGGGTTGGTTTAATGAAAGCCAGAGAAAACAAAGAAGTTGCAATGGGTTCATTTGGGCAGTTGGATCTCTTTCCCATTGTTGATGAAAAGGAAGAACAGGAAGGAGAAGCTGAGGGATTTTTTGCAAATGAAGAAGTGAAGGATGTCAGTAGTCATTCAAAAGAGGTATTATTTTTTGTGAAAAATTAGGTCTATATGTGCTTCATTCACTTAATTTATCGTTCATTATTCATTTTTTTTAAATGGAGATGTGTATTACAATGCAGGAATATTATCAGTTGCTTAGTTCGAAGATTGAAGACGCATTGAATATAAGAAATCTTCTGTTTAGTAGCATCAAGGATGCCTTGTCGAAGTTTCCTGGAGATGTAACCCTGACAGGTTATCACAATAAGATCTGTGAGATATATTTGTCGAAGAAAGGAATTTCTGAGGATGAAAAAATTGATGTAAAGCAAGTTATTGGGAGCGTGTTGGAAGGTATATCTAATGATGTTAGATTGGAAGGTATGAATGGTGATGATTATGATGATTTTGATCAGAACACAGAGGCAATGCATGTTAACCTGGATTCAGATGATTATTATGCTAGATCCTTATTTAGATGTCAATTTGAAATGTGACAAAGAAGGAATGAAGCTGAACGTCGATTCTGAGGAGACGTTATATCAAAGTTGTTAGAAGAAGTCTCCTGTTGATGGGATGAAGAGTAGTAACAAAGATATTGTAAATGATGATGATGTTTGTGATAATGCTTGTAGAAGATCTGAAGCAGAGATTGTCACTGAAGTTGCTAACAACAAATCTGATTTACTACTGAAGGGCGTGGATGTTTGTAATGATAATAATGTGGTGGATGATGTTGTCAAGAATGTTAACGACATTACTAATGATGAAAATCAGGTGGTTGTTTCTACGAATGAAGATGTTAATGTTGATAAAGTTGATCAGGGTAACAAACAGAAAATTGTTGTTGATACTGTTGCTGGTGATGAAGCAGTTGATGATGCGAAGGAGAATCAGGATGTTGTTGGCCGGGCTGTAGAAGATGATACAGATTAAGTTGTTGATTTTGAAGTTTCTAAAGAGCAAGAACTAGAATATTGTAGTCAATGGTGGACCGAGAATGCTGATGAGATATGTAGAACATGTGATATGTAATTGTTAAATTTGAAGAGACAGCAGCTAGAGAACAGTTACAATAGGCAAAAACTTTTTACCATTGATGATGCACCGAGTTTTGATATTCTAACCCCAACTCCTCCAAAAAGATCAGAATTATTGCCTGAAGTTTCTGGTATTTCCTCTACTTCTCAAATTGTTGAAGCAGCTTGTATAAAGAGATCCATTAAGCCATCAATGGTTCTTAAATCACCGTATGTGAGTCGTACAAGTATTGTCTCGGAGCGTCTGTCAGGATCTAAGTATGCTGTTGCTAACCATCTGTTTGCATGTTTCGGACATGGAACGTATGTTTCTTTTATACATCTTTCATTTCCATTTTGTTTCTATTGAATTATATGCTGATTGGATAAATAATCTTTTAGTGATTTTGTTGAAATTCATTTAATTATCTTATGTCTTTATGACAGGGATACTGTTTTCAAATCAGAAGATGGAATAGTTGCAGTTCGAGTTTCGCTGGAAACTTTATGTCCCAACTTGATGATAGAGGCTTCTATGGTTGATTTGTGGGAAATTCTTTTGAATTATGAAGAGAAGTCAAGAAAAGTCCACCCGGTTCATAGGTTGTTTCTTCCCACTGGTGTTCTTGTAAGTTTTAATTCCTTCATTTATAATTCCAAGTTGACTTTAAGTGTTAATTTTTTTAATTTTTGCTTTAATAACTTTTTTGACAGCATCATGATGTCCTCAATTCTGATAAGAGAATAACCTTGAAAGAGAAAATGCATGAGCATTTTCGTAAATCTTTGGATCCTTTATTCTATGCCAACAAGTTTGACTTGAATAAAATAGATCTGGTATGTTTTTGTAACTTTTTTTGATTACTGTTAAGTTTTTTTATTACATTTAATTTTGTTCTTCATTTTAACTATATTTCTGTTATACGCATACAGGTTTTCCTTCCTGTGTGTAGAAATCGTCACTTTTTCCTCTTTGTGTTTGACACTCGAAAACCTCAATTGTCTATTATTGATAACATCTATTCAGGATCAGACTTCATCGCTAAATACCAAAGGGTCATGAATTATTCAGTAAGTTTCAATGAAGTTGTTATGTGTTTATTTTTTGGATTGTTAGTTTTTTATTATGTTTTGACTAAATCATTTTTACAGAAACAATGTATGCAAAACCTTCTGGTAGAATTTGGTCACAAACATGCTGAAGCTATGGGTCAAGTGAAGCATCGTCTATTTAAACTCAATTGGCAAACAAAACAAAACAATTTGAATTGTGGAGTTTTCATTATGCGACACATGGAGACTTACATGGGATAGGATAAGAGTAGATGGGATTGTGAATTACCCAAGGAGTCCAATGAACAAAGAGTTAAACTGAGGAGGTTAAGGAGCAGATATGCATCAAGGATTTTGACACACCCAATGAACAAATTGGCTGCTGATAATTTACAAAGAGCATATGACTTTGTAAATGTTTACGACAAGGAAGAAATCAAGCAACTTGTTTTTTTAGGGCTGAAGAATAGGGCTGAACGTGAAAGATGAAGAAAAATGAGTTAAAGCATTCAAATTTCATGATTTCTATTGTATATTTCTAGTTGTTAATGTAAAGGTTTAAAACAATGTGATCAGATGATTTCTTGTTTCTTAAAATGTAACACCCGTCGTTTAAAAACTTGGATTTTTCAAAACTTTGCCAAACGGCGTTTAAAATAAGCGGAAAGGATCACTTTCAAAATCTGCCCCATCCGTAAGGATGGTACCTTTAAAATTTGGTGTTACTACTAGCATCATCAAAACAATAAAAGTAAATCCAAGCTTTGGCACCACATAAATGCCACATTATTACAAGTCTTAAATCATAAATGAAATAGCCAAACATGAGGCTAAAAGGAAGTCTAAGCGTTTAATGTCTTTGCTAAGCTTCTTTATTCGTCTACCCAAGTCTCACCAAGCTAATCCTCGCCTAGCTCAAACTTGCTTATCCTGAAGGCACAACATTTTCAAAGAACAAGTGTTAGCTAATAAAATTAGCTAAGTAAGATAACATAACTTGAAAACATTTGCCATTTAAATATATTAACAAAACCATCTTTTAATGTTAATATCACATACATGTAGATCATTACACACATATCTTATCATAACACAATAGGATCATCATATACCTAATGTGCCTAACTTTTCTTTCTTTATCTTTCTTTCTTTACTTTATTTCTTTGCCTAGACGTAGGCTAAGTGACTTATGCCACTTACTTAGGGATGTGGGGTTGTGTGTAGGCGGTCATAGACCATACATGGAGTCCTCACACCCGACATGATGGGTAAACCATTAGGTGGTCCATCGGCGTCGTTAAGGAATGACAAAGTCAATCCAACTGAATAAACCGTTTATGCCTTTACGCATTGGTGGTTAGTTACTTCACCCGGAATACTCAAACATAACTATGCCACGAGGAGCAACTCAAGTGACCACGTACGCACCAGCCCCGAAGAGCTAGCACGGGTTAAGCTTAACACAAGACTTTACATAATGCTCGAGACTTAATCGCTTAATTAGTTTAGGCTACTCTTTCACCTAAGCTAATCACATATCGTATTTTACTTTAGGGCCCTTAACGTGCACGTGAACATGGCATTCCTAATCAAGGACTAGTGACTAGGTGATCAAGCCACACATGCAATCACACATATCATAACATTTCATCATTTCATGATCACATAATTTAAACATCTCATCATTTCATGTGTACTTACTTACCTCATACCTTTGCAACCTGCATAAGAATGTTACACATCATAAATGGTAAGTAGTACTCCCTTTGCAACCTCCCATAGTCACCCGTGAATATAAAATGTACATACATATTCAATTGGAAGGTTAAATTTATGAAAACGTGTTTTGTTGTACCAACAGGTGACAAAAGATGTTATCTTACCTCGATACAGCTTACCAACAAGTTAGAAGTATCTTATAGTGCTTGCTAAGTGCTCCCGACAACCTAGAATGAGTATAAGATCGATATATAAGCTAAACGAAATGTTTTATGAAAACTGGACAAGAGGTGCGTCGCACCTCCCACATGGTGCGTCGCACAAAATCAACAGGGGAATTCTAAACATAAGTTGGTGCGCCGCACCAATCCCTTTGGTGCGTCGCATGAATTGATCAGAAATTCTGAACATATGAATTGTGCGCCGCACCTACCCTTGGTGCGTCGCATGAATTGATCAGAAATTCTGAACATATGAATTGTGCGCCGCACCTACCCTTGGTGCGTCGCATATCGGGCTTACCATTTTTCCAAAATGACCTGTGGTGCGCCGCACCACCCTACTGGTGCGTCGCACCTGGAGTGTCGACCAGAAACCTAATCTTTGTTCTATGATCAAACGAATTCCATACGAACCCATACCCCAAATCCAACCTGGGGGACTTAAAATTAACCCTTTCAATTGCACTTTCATCAACTTTAATCATCCTATTAATCCCTTAATCCTTTACATCATAATTCAATCATTAAACACCCGAACGACATGAATTCAATAAACGTTTGATCCAACAACCCAACCCAAACCCTATGGCCTGGATCGGAATCACTACTAAGACATACATGATCAGATTTAAGAGTAAGATCAGCCATAATACCTGTAGATGACTTCGAGGATTCGAAATCTAAATCAAACTTGATCGAAACGACACGAAACGATTGATTCTTGAAGGAAACTTGTCTTGAGAAGGAGGGGATCTGTTCCTAGGGCTTAATCACGAAATTTTGCAGCTAATGGGGTCTCACTAGACCTTAAACTCCTGACCACAAGTTCCCTTTAGTGCCCATAGGCCCCTCGACTTCCTAAACTTTACTTTCGTAGCTAAATTAACTTACCGGGAGACTTAACGATCTAACAAGCACTTAACTTTCATAATTTACTTTAAATTACTTTCACTTAATTCACTTTACTTCATTTCATATTAAACACATAAGCACTTTAATCACATAATCCCTTATAAGGCACATAAACATAATAGACCTAACGTTAACTAACGGAAAGTCAAATAGTCAAACATAAAACGTTTGGGATGTTACAAATGAATATTTGAAACATACTTTGTTGATGATGGTGGCCATGCAAGGAAAAAGCGGAAAATATCTTCTAAAAAGCATGTTGAAAAGGATTATGTAAAACTTCCAACAAAGATATACAAAAGTCGTTCACAAGATGACAATGTTAAGGAGAAACGTGTTTCTGAGTTAAGTGTTTCTGCTTCTGTTGAGGGAAAGGATGATGATCCTGAGGGGAACATCAACATTGAGCATGACAAAGGATTTGAACAGGAAGGTCAAGCAGGTGACAAAGAGATGACGATTGGTTCTTCCAAAAATCCTGTGGATAATCTTTTGAAGTTTTCACCAACCAAAAATAAGATTCACAGGTTTAACAAGTCATTTGATAAAAAAAGATGTTGAGAAAACTGTTCATGGAGAGGTGGAGCCAAAAAAGAAGCGTGGATCGCAAAGCTACTCCTGAAGTTGTTGAAGAGGAAGAAAATTCTGAGGATGTTCCAATTGCACTTCTGATGAATAAAGAGAGTGGACGTCTTCCAAAAAATATTGTTGTCCGAGTTTAAAAAGTTGCATCAACGAAGACTAGTAGCTCCATGACTGGGAGGTAACTGACATTTTTTTGGTTAATGTTTTTGTTATTTGTGAAATTTAGATTATGTGACTTTTGTAACTGTTTTTGTCTTCTTTTTTTTTTAGTTCATGTGGTGAAAATGTGTCTAGGAAGAAATCTGAGAGGGTGTTATTGATGAAGCTTGGAAAGAAAGTCATAACAAAGGATGGGAAAGGGTTGGAGAAGGAGAATCCAGTGGAGTTGAAGTAATTGTAATTTCAAACATTTCGTATCATGTGAAACTTATCATGTACTTTATATATATTCTCGCTACTCGTCTAAACAGTATTAGAATCTGCAGTAACATACGGTAACTGTTAATGTTTTAGCTGGTTGTTTTTGGTATATGTTTGCTGGTTGTTTTTGGTATATGAAGTAATTAGAAAGTACTTTGTCTAAATAACTAGTTGATTCTTGGTTTATTTGCTTTTATTCTTCAAAAATGTTTTAACCAGTTATGGATAAAATCTCTTAGTGATTATGTGCCAATCCCCTGGTGACTAATTGCTAGTCCCTTGGTGATATCAGTTATATGGTAATTAGAATGCAGTAATTAAATCTCTTTGTGATTAAGTCTCAATCCCATGGGGATTATTTGTTTTTGTTCTTTGTAAATTTCTTAGCAAGTTATGGTTAAAATCTCTTAGTGATTATATGCCAATCCCATGGGGATTATGTGCCAATCCCATGGGGATTATGTGCAAATCCCTTGAGGATATCAATTATATGGTAATTAGAACGTAATAATTGAATCTCTTTGTGATTAAGTCCCAATCCCATGGGGATTATTTGTTTTTGTTCTTTGTAAATTTCTTAGCAAGTTATGGTTAAAATCTCTTAGTGATTATATGCCAATCCCATGGGGATTATGTGCCAATCCCATGGGGATTATGGTTAAAAAATAAAGAATTACAGCTTAAGCAAATATGTATTTTACCAAATGTAACAATTGTGTATCAAAATGAGTTTCAACAAACAATAAAATAAAACATCCAACTGTATATGAAGTTAAGTTTTGGGAAAGGTAACAAAGAGTAACATTAAATTCTTCAAGGCTGCTTATCAGAATTTCCTTCAGCTTCTTTTTGTTTCTTTGCTTGTCTTTCGCAAGTCCTTGCATTGTGGTTGGCACCTCCACAGTTTCTGCAAACAATTTTTCTCTTTTTGCTTTGTTCTATTCCAATCTCTTTCCCACTCTTGATTCGATGATCATGATGGCATCCCTTGTAGCTTCCAACTGGTGGGTTTTGAATCTGATTAGAGTCTGGCTTCTCATACCCGATCATTGACGATATAATATCATCTTTTTTCTTTGACGGTGTGTCTGGGTTATCAGCTTCTACCTTAAGCTTCAATGCCTTGAGCTTGTCAACAAACTCCTTAAGCTTTTTCTCATTCGGCCCAATTCGTTGTAAAAAATCATCGATAACTGAACTTGTTTTATTTATCAAGTTTTGAACAGGTATGTTCTCGTCTCCATATCTGTTTCTTCTTAACCTTAACTCTGGGGGAATAACATTCTTCATCCAACGTTTCATGATGTATTTTTTGGGCAATTCATCAATTTGGCAGTTCCTTAACACCCAAAAACAATGTCTGCATAGAAGCCCAAGTTTAAGGTACTTTTTGCAAGTATAAATGATGTCACCTTCTTGTTGGTCAAAAAGTACCTTCAGCAAACACAAACAGGGGGAAAAAACAACTTTTATTGAAGCAATCAGTTAACTATCAAATTTAATCATTATATAATTTCAAACATTTTGCATGTTACAACTTGATTTTGTTTACCTTGTATTGTATCGGCTTTGATGAATTTATACTGCAATCATTGATAACACAAGTAGAAGTTTTGGTTTCATCATCCTTGCTCATCTGATCCAACGTACATTTGTAAAATGAACCTTCTATCTCCTCTTGGATGAACTCAAACATTGTATGTGTGTACACATTGGCCGCCTGCTTTTCCATCTTTAGTTGTGTTTTCAGTTGTCTTGTTTTTATTATGGTAAATGCATCCAGTTTTGATTGACTTGATCTCTGCTTGAACATAGCAGACTCAAACCCGCTCATGAAATTCACTAAATTGTGAAATGAGAAAAGAATGCATTCTCACTTTCCGATCTTGAAGTTGTTCTCATCAACCCATACATTTCTGTATCAATAAAGTATGCGGGTATCCAACTGGATCTAATTTCAAACATATGTTTGAACCAGGTATCGTTCTTCAATGAGAAGTCATTCATCAGCTTGTCCCATTTCGTTTCAAATTCAGCTGGTTCAATGTGCATATTCCAAACTATGCTATCAAATCTTCTCTTGAAATCACTTTCTAACTCATCCTCTATACTAGGAATGGCATCCCTAACCTATGGCACGTGTATATATTTCAAGATAATTAGAATCATTCAGTGACTGGGTAACAATCTTAATAAATCATTTATGCCTATTTCATAACTAAACTGGATGCAGATTGTCAATAATACCTTTGTTGGCAGCTTTTGGGTAATGTGCCACATGCACAATCTGTGTTTTGCTTTCTTGAACACAGTCTTTATCGCTTTCTCCATTGATTTGTCTTGATCTGTAACCACTATGATTGGCTCTTTCTTGAATGCATCCATGAAACAATTAAGAAGCCATATGTAACTCTCTGCCGTCTCGTCACGTATCAGACCTCCCGCAAAGGTGACACATTTACGGTGGTTATCAATACCAGTGAATGGAACGAACATTAGGTTGTACCTGTCAATGAAATAATCATGTTAAGTCAATGTTATTTTTATGTATATATTTTGGTGATTCTCTGTTAGTCACATACCTTTTTGTTCTGTATGTGGCGTCAAAAGACATAACGTCATGGAAACAGTTGTAGTTACACTTTGCCACCTCATCCGCCCAGAAAAGAGAGTGTAGTATGTTATCTACAGCTCTGTAATAGAAAGAAAACCCTGGAACGTATTTCTTTCTTTCTAGCATTTTGTTTACAAGCATTTGCGAATCACTTTCATTGATAAACACATTCAGATCACGTGACCAATTTCTAAAGTCGACAACTGTTCCATTCACGTTCTCTTCACAACCCTTCATCTTACAGTAGAGCTGATGTGCCTTTGTCGGACCAATATTCGCCTTTGAGGCATTGTATATAAAGATTTGTTCGGCAAATTTCAGTTGTCTTTCTTGCTTTGACAGATGCTTGTATTCAGGTCTCAACAACTTATGGTTGTGTACTGGTTTAAAATCTGCTACTTTGTATTTGCAACTCCCAGTTATCTTCACAAATTTGATTTGAGCCTTACAGCCTGTACGTTCCAATGTTGATTTTCTAACTGGCGGTTGACCGGTTTGCCCACTCCCATTGGCTTTGGATTACCATTTCTGTTACATACATAATACTTCTTCACAACAACCCCAAAGTTATTTGTTGTTTGATTTGACTTTCTGACATCAAATCCCGAAGCCAATGCATACTGCTGATACATATTCACACAATGATCTATGTTTTGCAAAACCTGTCCAACAAACGGTTTCAACTTCTTGTCAACAATTGGTTCGTCATAGCACGTTCCTCCCGGTGTTTCATGTTTCTTTGTTCTGAAAACTGTTTTCGGTGTGACATTCCTACTAGAACCTGTTTGAAGTAAATAATACTAGAACCTGTTTGAAGTAAATAAAAAAGCACATGTCATGCATCTCTGAGAAAATCAACAACTGTTTATAGTTCAATCCAAAAGTGATTGTCACACAAAGCATCCGGACATTGCCGTATATCCACATGTATCAAATGTTAAATCATCAAGTGATTATAGCATGCAGAATCAATTAATACATTCAATCACCATAGGATTTCAGCACAAAAAAAACAAATTTGTTCTGCCTAAACTGTAATTATCTTATGCTTATGAACTGCTATACTAGAATCACCTGGTGACTGGTACATAACTAATTCAGACATGGATGTATGAGCATTCGAATTATCGAAACGACATGCATTCAGATAATCCACATGATTTGTATATAAAATCAACTACTTATTTGAAAAATAAACGTTTAGATATATGATTATGTAAGTAATTTACCTGTAACGTTTTCGATTTGGTCGATTTCTTCATCGGAAATTTCATGTTCTTCATCCATTGATTTGACGATCAATATGACGATTTACGACTATTTGATTACTGTTCAAGTAAATCTACGGCGAGCCGCTGCTATTGATTGCTTCAATTTCCGGCGAAATTGATTTTCCGATTAGGTTTTCAATTATTAGGTTTTGAATTTTCGTCGGCTTTTTGTTGTTTGATGTAGAGTTACTATCCATTTGTTGCTGCGGTTATTGATTGCGAACGATTTTGACTACAAAAACTACTTTCCGATCGTCATTGACGGTTAATCGGTTTTCCGGTGAGTTGCCGGCGGTGTTTGTGTGTGTTTTACTATGTGTTTTGTTAGAAGAAGGTGTGTTTGAGCCGTTTATATATGAATATGCTAAATGACCTAAATGCCCTTCCAGTGTTAATTTTGATTTGATCTTGACCATTGATCCATGTTGATCCAACGGATTTTAGCTGTTCCTTTGTTTGCACCAAAAATCCCTTGTGCACATGAATACAACTCTGTATACATATACATATTAATAATTTTCATATTAATAATTTTATATCAGCCTCTTTGTCATTTAACAACATACAACTAGCACCCTTGATTATTTTCTAAAAGTCCCTGGTGCATTAATAATTTTATATCAGTCCCTTGTACATTCGATCCTTGGTTTTATTTGCATTATGTCTTTCATTGACACCTCCCGTTTAACTTAGAAATACTAGTCAGAATGTGTGTTTCAAGAACACATGATAAAAGCAATAATCTTTTGACAATTATATATCTAATATATATTTTTCGAAGTTGTGGTTGTGAATCCATCAGGATTATCTCGAAGTGCAATCAATAAGTTGCGATCCTGCAAAAAAGAAAAACTCATTTGGTTATTCAAAATCACTATCAATATGTATCTCTCCCTAGTCCTAATACCCCTAGTCCTAATACCCGTACGATGTACGTTAGTTATATAGATTGTATCATAAAAAAATTCAAATATGCCTTATACATGATTCATGAGTATGAAATAAATTGTAGTTAAAGTAAACGATGATCGAATCTAAGTTATAATAAACAGTAATGAGTAATGATAAATATAATATATGTTTAGTTAAAGTTTTGGATTTACCTTAAATTTTTACAATCACATTAAAATCGGAACTTGTAAGCATAGTGGATGACGGCATATAACCTTGTGATTTCGGATCGTAAACTCAAATTTTTGGAGTCTTCATGTTAAAACTTATTATTAAGTAATATAAGTAATAGGAGTTGAAGAAGATTGAGAAAGAAAAAAGAAACAATTTTAATTAATGAGAAAACGATCTATCAAATAAGGTTATAAAGTGTTTTGTATCTATAAGTAAGAGTTTGAGTTTAATTCCAAGTCTAATAAAAGAATTATACAATCATCAATCTACTTCAATATGTACATATCAGATACAACAATCCATATCTCTCACAAAAACATTCATACATCTATATCTCTTTAATATATATATATATCAAAACTCAATATATACATCCAGCTATCTATTCAAAACTCAATCAAACCCATAACAATCACATCTGAAACGGGAAGAAGAAAAAGAAGAAGATTAAGAAAGACACGCCGGAAAACAGACCGACGGCGACGACAGTGGAGCTGACGGCGCCAGAAATCAGATCTCACCCCCTCCCTTAAAACTCCGGCCAACAACCATCACTACCGCCGTGCAGCTGCCACCGGACCAACATCTAAACACCGTAACCCCACTTTCGCAACCTACTGGAATACCACCAGCCATTACCACTGTCTAAACCACACTATCTTTATCCCCTTACAAACCTCCACCGCCACCACCGCTGGTCGGAGATCTAAAAATCTCGCCGGAGATCTTGATGATGATGATTTAGAAATGGCCAGACCTTATATAGAAAGCTAAAGGCAGGCCACAACTTGGTAAAGTATGTGTAGATATGGATACCAAATCTAGGGTCTATCAACACACACTTTTTTCATTTCATTTCACAACACACATACATAGTGTACTTTTGATGATTCGAAAGAGTGATCAGTATGATCATCATTGGTGTCATTAATGATGAGATTTTGAATATCATTATTAGCGTAATCTAAAGAAGGGTATAGAGATGGATTTGTGGGTATAAATATTGATTGCTTCTGTAATTGATGATGAATATGTATTTGGGTTTGATTGATGGATTTGTGGGTATAAATATTGATTGCTTCTGTAATTGGGTCAAAAGATTGATTTGTGGATTTGGGTTTGATTGATGTGGCAGTTTTGCTCATATAGAGTTAATTACACTTTTGGTCCATTGGTAATGAAAAGACCATTATACCCATCATGTGCAGGTCACGTGATGGGTATTTTAACGTCTGTTAATGCTTTGGACTAAAAGTGTTGACGGAGCAAAGTTTTTTGGACTAAAACTGTAATTTTTGAAAGGTAAGGACGAAACCTGCAAGCTGGGTACCACGACAGGGACGATTTCTGTAATTAACTCTAAAATATAATATATGTTTAGTAAAGTTTTGGATTTACCTTAAATTTTACAATCACATTAAAATCGGAACTTGTAAGCATAGTGGATGACGGCATATAACCTTGTGATTTCGGATCGTAAACTCAAATTTTTGGAGTCTTCCTGTTAGTAACTTATTATTATAAGTAATATAAGTAATAGGAGTTGAAGAATTGAGAAAGAAAAAGAAACAATTTTAATAATGAGAAAACGATCTATCAAATAAGGTTATAAAGTGTTTTGTATCTATAAGCTAAGAGTTTGAGTTTAATTCCAACTCTAATAAGAAAATTGAATATATATACAATTAAAAAAACTAATTTAATAAAATAAATAAATTAAAATGACACATGTCGATCAAAGATTATGACACATTTCGTTTCAAAAATATCTCAATCTGTTAATTTATTGGTAGATTACCATCTTTAATATATATTAAAACAAAACCCTTAAATCTAAATTGAAAAAATAAAAATCATTGATTGAATTTCATCTTTATTCTCCATCATTAGATAATTTTGATACATCATCATTGACTAAAGATTAGTCAATAACACATTTGGTCCTTTTTTCTAATATAAAGTGTCTTATAAAATCTTTTTATTTTATTTTAATAAATGACCTAATTGAATAACATTTAATTAATTTGTTAACCACATCTTTATAATAATGGTACTTCGTAGTCTTTAATGTATATAACTTATAAATAAATAAAATCATTTATATAGTATATTATATTTTCATGTATACAAAGTTTTATATATTTGTATTTCTAATGTGGTGTAAATGATACGTATATTTGACAAAATTTTCATTTAGAATGGGTTGATACGTTAAATATGGTATTTAAATTTTGATAAAAAATTTTTTTGATAAATTTAATATGCTTATTTTTGTTGATAACCTATACCATTTACTTCACTAATTTTTTTGGTAAAGAATCTTAGTTGTATTGATTTTTTTTATTTATAATAAGACATTAAAAATATGATATTACAACGAGATTTCAATTACATTTTCCTTCCATTGTTAACGGTTTTATTTCAAAAACACCACATACTTTTTTCAAAAATCTTTATATTATATGGTTTTTTTATGTGATTGTTTAAATGCATAGATTAAAATAACACATTTGGTACTCCTAATATGAATAAAAGTTATGTAATTATAACTTAGTGTTAATAAAGATATTTTTTTAAAATCTTATAACTAATATAATGGTGAACTACACACTTATTGGAATATACGTGTTCCATGCATATTTTTTAGTTTTATGGCTGAAACAATATTATGTGTTAACATTTTTCTTTGATAATGAACATGGTATTATAACTATGGTTCAAAACTTTGTAAATATTTACTTAGATGTTGATCGTTTTCATATATTAAAAAATTTTATAAATAAAAAATAATGTACAAATCTCGCATATTACGCGGATAATAAGCTAGTTCTTTTCAGCATATTATCACTCAGTACATTGTTTTCATTATATTACGTTAGTAGTTACTCATCATTATCAAAAACACAAAGTGTTTATAACATGAACATATAATTAATATGGTATGATATAGTGTCTGTTTGGCAAGGGGCTTTTGAGGGCTTTTAAGAGTTTAAAAGCCCCGAGCTTTTAAATATAAGCCCCATTTAAAACTATAGCCCTGTTTGAAAAGACATTTGAATTCAAAATCTCCAACCCCAAAAAGCTCTTAAAAGCCCTGAAAGGTCTTTAAAATAAAAGCTTGTGTAAGAAGGGTTGAAATAGAAGCTTCAGCCCCTAGCCCCATTTTTAAGCTCCAACTCCAGGCCTCTAACCACAACCCGAACTCAAAGTTTTTGTGTCAAACATACCCATAATGTTACCAGTTAATTTGGTAGATATACAAATATATCTAAAAATTTGATACTGATACATAACAAATCAAAGGTGAAAATGGAAAAAAGGATAATATGTGTCATCCATTCATATATGTTTATAGGCATCTCTACTAAGAAGAGTATTTTTTTTCTTTTGAATAATTTTAAGAACTCCAAATTATGAAAAAATATATAATCTGGAAATTATATATATATATTTTTTTGATGACTAACATTTACTATGCTATATATTTTTATTCACCAAAAGTTCATATTTTGTTATAAAAATAACAACTTAACAAATTATTTATTGTAACAACCTAATAAGTAATAAACACATATATCATTACTCTTATAATATACCATCAAAGGCTCAAAGATGGCTTTTTATGCCTAATTAGTGTCAAACATAATTTTACAGGTCAATCTCTTAACGATTATAGTCACGTAGGATATGTTCGACCAAAATTTTTACCTAACTTAATGAAATCCCGCAAATAAAGCAAAAACGACTCCGATAGGTCTTAAATTTTAAACATTCACCCCTAGGTCTTATTTGCCTCAAAATATATGGATCGTGTTACTTTTGTTGCGGTATTAGATATTGTAATTGTAATTGTATTGTATATTGTACCTTTTTGGGCTATAATATCTTGCTAGGGGCATTTTAATTTAATTTAGTACATTGTCGTAAAAAAATGATCTTTTTTGCAACATGACAGGATAACTTTTATTTTGACAAAGAAAAATGATATACTATCGTCCTTTTAAACTGAAATATACAATCTATTCTTGTATAAAATGAACATAATTTTTTCCCCCGAACATTCAGTCGGTATACGACATCAGAGAAACCTCACCGTATAATGGTGAAACCTTGAACGTAACATAGACAATGAGATATTGACTATGGGCCGAAGTATTCGGAGGAAAAAACCCCAAGGTTTGTCATCCTTAAGAATCGAACTCAAGACCTTGGATAAAGCCAGATATGCATCTCACCAATTAAGCTAGACATCATTGGCTGAACATAATGTTATATCAAATATTGTAATAACTAATAATGTATCGGCTCCCTTGTACAAAAGTTAAACTTCCTAACTTTTAAGTGTATGTCATTTTGTTCTTTGACATATGTCAAACATAATTTTTAGAATAAATCGATTTCCTTTTTAAAAGTCAAATAGGACCCGATCTAAATCAGATATCAAAACACGAACCACATTCAAAGCTTGTTCTCGACAAGTTGATACTCGATAGCATATTCGAACCATAACTTTTAATACAACTACACAAACTTCATTTATTTACTCTTTTATATAAATATATCCAACGAAATAAACCAACTAATAATTGATATAACAACTTAAAAACGAACGACAAAAAGTAAGCATCTCCCCAATCATGACGTTGGTTACAAAAACATCATAAATAAAAAATTCATAAATTAAGTCACAAACTATTCGATTATTTAAGTTTTGGAATTATAATATGGAACATAATAAAGTTATCATCTATCAAAAATAGAAATAAAACATGTGAGCTGAAACTAACGAGTAAAATGTAACGCGTTACTCGTGTAAACCATTCGCCAGGAATATATTAAAACCCCACGCGCTCCAACGTCACTTACTTTCATTAACACTGAAACTTTCTTCTCGTGCTGACACATGCGCGTGAGATTGTAACATTATTTCCAGCCGGGTCAAGCTCATACTCCACTGGACAAACCCGTTGAAAGCCAGTCAGATTTGAGTAAATTGGTGGGTCCCACTTGTTTATATAATTTCATCTGAATCTGAATTTGCATTTAAATTTCATTTCATTTCAATTTTCATTGATGAAAACTTTGACTTTTGACTAACAGAAATATAGAAGAAGAAAACTAACACCTTCCTTCCCTCTTTCCCATAGCGTGTGTTTTCTCCAAATATTTGTTATCTTTACTTCATTTCCAACACCATATAAATATACGTCTTCACCCAACTCATTCTCTTCATATTCCATATATATATATATATCATATAAATATTTCATATCAAATTATTTACATATATCATAACTATATAACTTTCATGTGTCAAATAGCAAAAGGTAAACTTCATTGTGTCATGGATGGACAACAAAAATATCAAGGCTTGTTTTTGGAATGCTCTAACTTGCTTGAGTTGGCTGCTGCTGATGACGTAACCGGATTTAAATATATGGTTGAAGAAAAAGGTGTGAACTTAGACGAGACTAGTTTTTGGTACGGAAGAAGAAATTGTACAGAACGTAAGATGGGGTTCGAAGAACGAACCCCACTTATGATTGCTTCCGTTTACGGAAGCAGTCAGGTTTTAAAATATATTATTGACACAAAAAAAGTTGATGTCAATAAATCATCTGATTCAGATGGTGCTACTGCACTCCATTGTGCTGCTGCTGGTGGGTCTGCTATGTCTGTTGAAGCTGTTAGGCTTTTACTTGAAGCCTCGGCGAATGTTTATTTAAGCGATCACAAGGGGAACAAACCGGGCAATTTGATTCCGCGGGGGGTTAAAGCGTCAATGTGCAGAGAGTTGGAGGTGTTGTTGAATGGTTTTTCGAGTGATGAAGAAATAGTTGAAGATAAGGAGATGGTTTCGGCGAAAAAGGAGTACCCTGTTGATGTATCTATGCCAGATATAAATAATGGTGTGTATGGTTCTGATGAGTTTAGGATGTATACGTTTAAGGTTAAGCCTTGTTCAAGGGCTTATACTCATGATTGGACAGAGTGTCCGTTTGTTCACCCCGGCGAGAATGCTCGCCGGCGTGATTTGAAAAAGTTTAACTATAGTTGTGTTCCTTGTCCCGAGTTTCGGAAAGGAAGTTGTGTTAAGGGAGACTCGTGTGAATACGCACACGGGGTGTTTGAATCTTGGCTTCACCCAGCTCAGTATAGAACTCGTTTGTGTAAGGATGAGATTGGATGTGCGAGGAAAGTATGTTTCTTCGCACACAGAGTTGAAGAGCTGAGACCGGTATATGCTTCAACCGGCTCAGGTCTTCCATCACCGAAATCAGGAACAGTTACTGTTCCTGTCGCTTCGATGGAAATGGGCTCCATGAGCCCATTGGCCCTTGGAGCGACTACGCCAATGTCCCCTCCAACTTCACCGATGTGGCAGAATAAGGTGAATCATTTGACACCGCCTGCACTCCAACTCCCCGGGAGTCGGTTAAAGACATCTTTAAATGCAAGAGATTTTGAAATGGATGCAGAGTTTTTTGGGTCCGAGAGTTTAAGAAATCAGCAACAACAAAGACGACAGATAATGGAAGATCTGTCAAATAATCTTTACAACATCAACAACAGATTTGTAGACTTAAAACCTACAAATCTTGATGATGTTTATGGGTCTCTTGATCAATCTTTGTTGTCACAGTTTCACGGTTTGTTATCACCAAAAGTATCAAACACAACAACACAAATGTTATCACAGTCTCCGACTAGCCGTCAACAATTCGATAGAAATTCAAACCCTGTCCGTGCATCATACCCTTCGCCAAACTACTCTTCTTCCCCGGTTAGAAAACCAGGGAACTACGGGTATGGATTTGATTCATCAGCTGCCGTTGCACAAGCAGTTATGAATTCAAGATCTGGGTCATTTACCAAACAACGTAGTCAGAGTTTCATTGACCGGGGAGCTGGAATGAGTCCCCGGTCAATCCCCCAACAAAACTCCAGCTTCACCGAATGGGGTTCACCAGACGGGAAGCTGGATTGGGGGTTTAGTGGTGAAGATGCAAACAAGCTTAGGAAATCGGCATCTTTTGGACTCGGAGGTGGTGCGGCTGTCGGGGTTGGGCTGCCTGCATATCTCACGCGACGTGCACCGGTATAGCGGAAACAGTGAGGAAAAACTGCCACAATGGATTGAGCAGATGTACATAGAGCAAGAACAAATGGTGGCATGATAGCAAATGCTTAAAAAATCAGCTTTGATTTTGCCTTTGAAATTCTTTTGAGAATTCATATTCATAATTTATATATTTAATTATGTAGTAACATCAGATTTGGAAGATTGTTCTTCAATCAAAGGGAAGAACATGACAACCAATGGGAATTCATTTAATTTTATTTTTTTAATTTCTTGTAATTCCTTCATAATTTCCCAACTGGGAATCTAATTAGTATCTTTTTGTTACTTATTAATTCCATAGTTTGAAGATGATATACATAAGAATTAATTCCGTAACGAATATTGTTCATTTTTTTTCCAAGCAAACTTCATAGTTCATACTTGATTTTTATTCTTAAAGTTACCAAGAATAGTAAATTATGGACATTGTTCAATGTTGTAACAATAATGCGGGTGATATTCGGTTTCATTTATATAATTGATGACTTCCAAAAGTTGTATATCGTGAAAGATAAATTAAAAAAGGTATGTCTTTCAAAAACAATTGTAAAGGTATCCATCAACATATGTTCATTACTAGGTTAGTATTCGTATGTTTGTACATAATTTATTAAATGGGACTCTTTATAAAATGGGGAAATCGAATATGCAGCGGACTGCAGCTATCATGGCTGCAGTCATGTACAAATTTTTAAGTTTTTTTTCCAATTTAAACCTTTCGATTTATACATATATAAAATTCTCCCCTGATTTTCACCTTGCTGCAGCCAAAAATGGTTGGAGTCCGCTGCAGCGATGTTAAGCCCTTATAAAATTCATAATATAGATAGGATTCTTAATAAAATTTTTAAAATTGATCATATATTGGAAAAAGCAAATGGAAGATGGCTATTTAGAGCTCTGCAAATGTCGGATCGGGTCTAAAAAGCCCGAGCCTTTATTTTCAAATAAAAACATGGCTTAATAAGTCTAGTTTTTTACTTTTTTTTCTATGGCTCAATATTATGTTTTTTAAATTAATATAATGTTTTTAAATTTAATATGAATGAGTAAATTGAATTTTAGTATATTTGACATCTTGTAAAAATACTTGAACAAATTGTATTGAACAAATTGTATATTGAAGATGTCCTAAGATTTCATCAAATAACTGTTAGGACCAGTTTCGCTGAAACTGGACAGTCTCCAGTTGCACCTGGAGACTAAGAAGATTTGTCCAGAAATATATTGAAGTCCAGTTGCAGCGTACAATTAACGCAACTGAAGACTTCCTCCAGTTGAGAACTGACCAGTTGAAGAATCATTCCAGTTGAAGTCGAAGACAACAAGTGGAAGATAGAGAATGACAATGGCAGCGAGGCCCAGTTGACATTCTACTCAGTTACAAACTGGAGACTATCAGTGGAAAGCTCTTACAAAGCTTTACACTGATTACGAGGAATTGACTTTTATGCTTTATGTAACATCCCGAAATTTTAAAGCAAATAAAATAAACCTTTATTATAGTTTTAACATTAAAATAGTTTCCTAGTATTTTATTTCTGAAAATAGGGTTAATTTAGTTGGACCTATAGCGGATAGCGGGTATTTTACCCACTTAACTTGGAGGGGGGTCGTGGCATATCAGGGAGGTGCCAGCCATTTTCCTTTCTCATACTCACCATTCCACTCCACCTAATCTCTTCTTGATGCTTCTATGATTCCAATCTCAATCAAATTCAATTCTTCAAGCAATTCAAGAATTCCTTTAAGATTAATGATAACAATCCTCTCCATAATCTTCATTCATCAAAATTAAAAGTTAGGGATTGTGTTGGTGATGGGGGCTGGCCGAATTTCAAGAGAGAAAAAGGGGAAGAATTGTGAATTAGAAATCTTAACCTCTTATCTTCCATTGTTGAGGTAATGATTCCTTAACCTAATTTGATTTTTATTTCTTGAATTAGGGTTCTTACTATTAAATTGAAATGGGAATTGGGGGTTTTTCTTAAAAGGGGTTATTTGTTTAAAAACAAGTTAGGGTTCATGTAATTTAATCAAATTTAGGGTTTTAATTGGGTTGCATGATAGATTTTGTTGAATGATAGTGAGAATTAGTTGGACAGATTCTGACCCTGATCTTAAAACGAGTTAAACACCCCCATGTCAGAGTTTTCACTTGTTGAGTCCTAAAAAGAAAATGTAGGTTATTGTGTTAAGCAAATTTTGCCACTGGAATGGGTTGAAAATACGAAGTAGAACTCCAGTTATGAATTTTTGAATTCAGTAGCGTCATGCTGATCTTTCAGCAAAAATGATTCTGTGTCAGTTTTTAAAACGAGTAAAACTCACGTATATGAGTCAAATCTTGTGTGGGTCACTGAAGATAAAATGTGCTAAAATGTGTTAAGAAGAAGTGGCCACTGGAATGAGGTCGAAATATTGTGTAGAACTCAAGTTATGGTCATTTGAAGTCAGTAAGGTCAAAGCTGTTTAACAGCAGCAGTTTTGGTTTTAAAACGACCAGAAGTCACCTTTGGAGGACAATTCACATATTGGTCACTAAAGATAAAAGGTAGGTATATGTGTCATGTAAACTTGGCCACTGGAATCATGTTAAAAGAGTAATTAGAACTCAAGTTACGATTATTTGAAGTCGGTAAGGTCAAATCTGTTTTGTGCGTAAGGACAGCAACTGTTTGTGTTTTTAAAACGATCAGAAGTCACTCTTGAGGGATAATTAACATGTTGGTCTCTAGAGATGAAATGTACCCGGGTGTGTTAAGTAAATTTGGCCACTGGAATCACCTAAAAAGATTGAGTAGAACTCAAGTTATGCTTGTTTGAAGTCACCTTGGTCAAATAATGAAAAGGATACTTTTCGTATAAAAATGAGTTTGGCCTTATGATAATGATGTAAGAGGCGAATATGTTGGAAATCAAACTAAGAACAATGTGAGACTATAAAAGATGGGTTTGGTTCTAAGATGCAATTGAATGTGGCTAAGTGACCTTGTGTGTGTTTGATGACATTATATGTATTTGTGAATTATTGCCAGGTTGAAGCATAACTATTGTGTAATTGCGGTTTTGATGGTTTTGATTTGTGGTCGCGAAGGAGGTGAGTACTCTTGCATACCTTTATGTATACGTTGGGTCAATTACCATGAGACGTGGATATTCCGAGCATGGTAATTGATTTGGCGTTGAGCCCATGTGGGGCATAGTATTGATGAGGCCTAAGAACCTCCGGGGCCTAAGAACCCCTATAGTTGACATGAAATGAGGCCTAAGAACCTCCGGGGCCTAAGAACCCCGATAGTCATGATTGTTTAGCTTATATGGATCCATATATGGTGTTTAGCGTGCAAGGTGAGTATTATAGATATGACACGACGGTGTCATAGTCTATATGCAACAGTCCTTGTGCATTGCCCTCCTTCGTATGTATAAACGTATGCAATGGTATTCACTAAGCTTTGGCTTATTCTTTTAGTTGTTTACCTTTTTATAGGTGGTCCCGGATACGGAAGAAAGTTAAGCAATGTAAAGATTGAAGTTAAAGATGCTTTTTGGATATTGATTGCTTTAGCTAAATGCGGATAATGGAATTGGTAATAGGACCCATAGCGACCCCTTTGAACCATCGGCTCCTTGTACTCTTGTTATGTCTTTTTGGAAAATTATTATGATGTCTAGTGTTAGACTCAAGTTTTGGATATTTTAAATGGGTCGTTTTGTAGTTGTAATGTATTGATTTTGTTCAAAGGTGTTTTGGAGAAACTCATAATCCGTAACAGGTTTGGATGATGATTTTACGAATGGGTCATGCCGAAATTTCCAATTTTAAATGTTGTCTTTTGTAATGAGTCAACTTGGGTAAAATGACCCGTTTGGTTGTAAAATGAATGTTTGGTCAAAGGATACTTTTGTCATACTTATTTCCGAGTCTAAAACTTATTTGAACTTAGAAATGTGGTATTATGAAGTTTGGTTTTGAGCTAGGAAGTTACAAGTTGATTTTAAGTGTCAAGATGGAGTTTTGGAAAAAATCTGGGCAGCAGGTACCCACTGCGCCGCAGTGGGGATAATCTGTAAAAAAAAAAAAAAAAAAAAAAATTCTCTTATTTTTCTAAAAGTTTGAGTTTGGGTTCTTTCAAGTGGTATCAAAGCCGTGGTTTGAGGGATTTAGGTATTTTATTATTACACGGATACCTAGACTTAAACCATAGATGTGACTTGACCTTATGTGCATAGTTTGGTTTCTAGTGACATATGGAAGTATTTAGCGCTGTTCACTTGAGGTGTTATAATAAGTAATCATCATAATGACTGCAGCGTTATTATGATCACATATTATAATAGCTCAAGTTAAGTCCGTTAAATATGGAAGTATGTTAGTGCGAAGCCATAGGTTGGAGACCTTATTTGGCAATGTGAATTATTTTATGTTTTTACTCGTTGATATCTAAGTATGATAGAATATGAGCTTTGCATGCTAACTGGTTTAATGAATGGTTAGAATTAAAATTTTGAGATTGGTTTATGAGTTTAATACATTGTTTGATGATAGTAAAGAAGAAGACATGATAAATACATGGTAAACGTGGAATGTATGCTAATGTGTAATTGCGCGTGGATATGCGAATGTGATATAGCATAAGATTTGCTTGAATAATCGGTTATAAGGTAATAAAAGCGAAATTTTGAAATGATTTATAAGTTTAAGAGATGGTTTGTCGCTTATAAGGAATAGTATGTTGAATAATTGATGAATGTTGAATGTATGCGAATGAAGTGTGACATTATTTTGTGTAAGACCATTGGGTAGTGAGACCCATGGCATCGTTATTATTTTGTGTAAGACCAT
Source organism: Erigeron breviscapus (assembly GCA_034093135.1). Lineage (NCBI taxonomy): Eukaryota > Viridiplantae > Streptophyta > Magnoliopsida > Asterales > Asteraceae > Erigeron > Erigeron breviscapus. Next base: position 86,324,459 of record CM067168.1, read on the forward strand.
TGGGTAGTGAGACCCATGGCATCGTTATTATTTTGTGTAAGACCATTGGGTAGTGAGACCCATGGCATCGTTATTATCTGGTGTAAGACCATTGGGTAGTGAGACCCGTGGCATCATTATTGGGATAGAAGATCATATAAAGTTTGGTGATGAGAATCAGTTGTGTATTGATATGATTTAATTGATGGATTAATGAAAAGAATGCTTATGATATGAGTAATATAAAATGTTAGGATTGGAGATTCCTATGATAATTATGATTGTGTTAGTGATATGTTGAAAGATTACGAGATATGGCAACAAGAACTATTTGTATAGTCATATGTTTAAAGTGATAGTATAAAGCCATGTAAAATGTGATGTCTTGTTTTGAAGATGGTTATTTAAGTGTATGTTAAAAGACCATACGGAGTATGGCGAATGTGTTTTGATCTTGATTAACATGCTTTTCTTGAATGAGTATATGATTACTTGAGGTTTGATGATAGACACTAAGATGAAATTTGCATAGTGAGAACATGAGGATGATATAGTTACAATGAACTAGTAAATGATAAGTATGGTAGTTATAAAAGTTAAAACCTGATCTAAAATCTTTGAACCAAATTGTTCTCTTTTTCTTCGGGAGCGTACGATATAATGTTTGAGAATAGGCTAAGCGTGAATGATTCCAAATTTCACAAAGGGAGGAGGAGACCTAGTTGAATATTCCTAGCATAAAGAAAACAATTGTCTTCGGCGGAAGAAATGAAACAGCCGGTTTGTGTTGGTGCTTTTGCTCGTGCGTTTTGATAATCGTTGTATGATAGTCGGGTCTTTTATATTTGAATCATCGACGCCGAATGGAAACCACGGTCTACAGAGAATACTCTTGATGTCGTGATTTTTCTTAATGCCTTTTCATGAATTTTAATCGATCTAATCGTTCCCGAGAGGAATGATTATCCTTTTGATAAAAGCAAAGATGACATTATGCGCGTGCGTTTATCTATTTGTGAGCTCAATAAAGTAACAAGCGAAGAAGAGTACCCGTCGACAAGAATCATGTTCTACTCGATCTTCTTATTATTTTAAGATGAATTTTCATTCCTTTTAATCATCAACTTAAGACGAGCGATGAAGATGTTTCCGGAAAAGCTATCTATACTTGTTTTGAGAAGTTTGAATTTGTAGTTATACTCTTCGATTTTATCCATGATTTTGCAAATTTTCATGAGTCTTACGAACCTCAATTGTTTCGTTATCGTAAATGTTTTCATTGACAATGTTTATTCTGAAAGTCAACACGGTTACTAAGTTCGTTTACGCGACGTAAAGGAGATATTATAAAAAGGGAGACTTCCCTGTCAAATCGTCGGATGAGCAGATTAAGAGAAGTGAAATTATCTCTATCGTGTGATTACCTAAAAGAGGGATTGAGGTCGATTCGGCTTGGAATAGTGCGGTGATGAAGTGGAGACGACCTACAAGATCAATATAGATTAGAAGTTTCGTAGTTGACAGGTGATAAATGTCGCGTTACTTTCGGCTTTTGAAGATAGTCTCACCGTTGACCAAATTAATTAGAAAGAATGTGAAGCAAGCTTGAAGAAAAGAATGAGAAGTCGAACGAAGTACTAAAAGAAATCAAGACGAATCGTCCCATTCGCGGTTTAAAGTCCACCGGAATTATTTTCACTTTAAAATTTTGGTGTTTTTCTTTCTCTATAGCGTCAAAATATATCGGTCTTACTCAATCATATCAACTTTCTTTTCTTATCAATCAACGAAAATCTCACCATTGTCAAAGAAGTTGGTTAACTCTCTCGAAAGATTACGTCTACGAAGTTTAAGTGCCGTCCCGGTAAGCCCATGTTGAGGCGGATGCCTTAATCTTGAAAAAGTCCTCACATTTCTTTCTGTGTTTTACCATTGTGAATATTATTCACATTTGATTTCTCCGATCAAATCAAGAAGGCAAGAGGAGGTTTTGCAACGAGAACCTAAGCAAACGAGGAGCTTGATCACACGATATATGTTCTAAATAATCTTTGCCGACTCAATAGACGTCATGATAGAACTTAAAATTCTCTCCTTAACGAAGCCAAAGCGTTTTTGCTCCATGAAACCTATATAATCTGAATAATCCCTTCACCGGTATGACGAAGATGTGTCAAGATCTTAAGAGAGACTTATCAAGTTCAATTTTGGTGATTGTGTAATATGAAGAAGTTATCTTTAGAGAGACGTGTTACAAGTTGCATATATGGAAAATCTAAGGTCTCGGTTTTCGATTCTTTCAAAATACTTGCTCGAGTCGTCAAGGGTACCATTGTTTGAAATCTCCCAAAAACTTCTAAGAAATTCATTTTATCTTTCACAATTCTCGTTTTATGAAGTATTACACCGTCAAGGTTTCACGTGTGCTTATAATAGAGATCGAACTTCAAGTGAATTAAAATAAGACAACGTCGAGGAGCCTATTGTCTTTGTGAAGAAACGTTTAAAAAGAAGGTAAATCAAGACTACATGATAGAGCATAACGCTATGAAAGCATGAAAGGATGACGAAGTGATAACGTAAAGTTAGAGAGTCGTTGCTAGAAGTGGCTAGAAGTTACTTATTGTTGGAATTGCTCGAAGAACTTCCGGGAATTTATTCCCCCCTGCACGATTCTCGCTTATTATAGAGTTTTATACCGTAAGGGTTTTACGTGTACTTTTAAAAAAAAAAAATTGAACTCCAAAATGAGTTTATATAAGACAATGTCGGGGAGTCTTTAGCCTTATGATGAAATATTTAAGAAGAGTGTAAATCGAGACTATATTATGGTGCAAAGTGCTATGGAAGCATGGAAGAATGTTGTATGTGTTAATGAGAATTTAAGAGAAAAGTTTTTTTTACAACTTCATCACTAGATGCGGCTTGGATCACGAGGTCGTGATCCGTTCCAAGTGGGGGAGAGTTGTAACATCCCGAAATTTTAAAGCAAATAAAATAAACCTTTATTATAGTTTTAACATTAAAATAGTTTCCTAGTATTTTATTTCTGAAAATAGGGTTAATTTAGTTGGACCTATAGCGGATAGCGGGTATTTTACCCACTTAACTTGGAGGGGGGTCGTGGCATATCAGGGAGGTGCCAGCCATTTTCCTTTCTCATACTCACCATTCCACTCCACCTAATCTCTTCTTGATGCTTCTATGATTCCAATCTCAATCAAATTCAATTCTTCAAGCAATTCAAGAATTCCTTTAAGATTAATGATAACAATCCTCTCCATAATCTTCATTCATCAAAATTAAAAGTTAGGGATTGTGTTGGTGATGGGGGCTGGCCGAATTTCAAGAGAGAAAAAGGGGAAGAATTGTGAATTAGAAATCTTAACCTCTTATCTTCCATTGTTGAGGTAATGATTCCTTAACCTAATTTGATTTCTATTTCTTGAATTAGGGTTCTTACTATTAAATTGAAATGGGAATTGGGGGTTTTTCTTAAAAGGGGTTATTTGTTTAAAAACAAGTTAGGGTTCATGTAATTTAATCAAATTTAGGGTTTTAATTGGGTTGCATGATAGATTTTGTTGAATGATAGTGAGAATTAGTTGGACAGATTCTGACCCTGATCTTAAAACGAGTTAAACACCCCCATGTCAGAGTTTTCACTTGTTGAGTCCTAAAAAGAAAATGTAGGTTATTGTGTTAAGCAAATTTTGCCACTGGAATGGGTTGAAAATACGAAGTAGAACTCCAGTTATGAATTTTTGAATTCAGTAGCGTCATGCTGATCTTTCAGCAAAAATGATTCTGTGTCAGTTTTAAAACGAGTAAAACTCACGTATATGAGTCAAATCTTGTGTGGGTCACTGAAGATAAAATGTGCTAAAATGTGTTAAGAAGAAGTGGCCACTGGAATGAGGTCGAAATATTGTGTAGAACTCAAGTTATGGTCATTTGAAGTCAGTAAGGTCAAAGCTGTTTAACAGCAGCAGTTTTGGTTTTAAAACGACCAGAAGTCACCTTTGGAGGACAATTCACATATTGGTCACTAAAGATAAAAGGTAGGTATATGTGTCATGTAAACTTGGCCACTGGAATCATGTTAAAAGAGTAATTAGAACTCAAGTTACGATTATTTGAAGTCGGTAAGGTCAAATCTGTTTTGTGCGTAAGGACAGCAACTGTTTGTGTTTTTAAAACGATCAGAAGTCACTCTTGAGGGATAATTAACATGTTGGTCTCTAGAGATGAAATGTACCCGGGTGTGTTAAGTAAATTTGGCCACTGGAATCACCTAAAAAGATTGAGTAGAACTCAAGTTATGCTTGTTTGAAGTCACCTTGGTCAAATAATGAAAAGGATACTTTTCGTATAAAAATGAGTTTGGCCTTATGATAATGATGTAAGAGGCGAATATGTTGGAAATCAAACTAAGAACAATGTGAGACTATAAAAGATGGGTTTGGTTCTAAGATGCAATTGAATGTGGCTAAGTGACCTTGTGTGTGTTTGATGACATTATATGTATTTGTGAATTATTGCCAGGTTGAAGCATAACTATTGTGTAATTGCGGTTTTGATGGTTTTGATTTGTGGTCGCGAAGGAGGTGAGTACTCTTGCATACCTTTATGTATACGTTGGGTCAATTACCATGAGACGTGGATATTCCGAGCATGGTAATTGATTTGGCGTTGAGCCCATGTGGGGCATAGTATTGATGAGGCCTAAGAACCTCCGGGGCCTAAGAACCCCTATAGTTGACATGAAATGAGGCCTAAGAACCTCCGGGGCCTAAGAACCCCGATAGTCATGATTGTTTAGCTTATATGGATCCATATATGGTGTTTAGCGTGCAAGGTGAGTATTATAGATATGACACGACGGTGTCATAGTCTATATGCAACAGTCCTTGTACATTGCCCTCCTTCGTATGTATAAACGTATGCAATGGTATTCACTAAGCTTTGGCTTATTCTTTTAGTTGTTTACCTTTTTATAGGTGGTCCCGGATACGGAAGAAAGTTAAGCAATGTAAAGATTGAAGTTAAAGATGCTTTTTGGATATTGATTGCTTTAGCTAAATGCGGATAATGGAATTGGTAATAGGACCCATAGCGACCCCTTTGAACCATCGGCTCCTTGTACTCTTGTTATGTCTTTTTGGAAAATTATTATGATGTCTAGTGTTAGACTCAAGTTTTGGATATTTTAAATGGGTCGTTTTGTAGTTGTAATGTATTGATTTTGTTCAAAGGTGTTTTGGAGAAACTCATAATCCGTAACAGGTTTGGATGATGATTTTACGAATGGGTCATGCCGAAATTTCCAATTTTGAATGTTGTCTTTTGTAATGTGTCAACTTGGGTAAAATGACCCGTTTGGTTGTAAAATGAATGTTTGGTCAAAGGATACTTTTGTCATACTTATTTCCGAGTCTAAAACTTATTTGAACTTAGAAATGTGGTATTATGAAGTTTGGTTTTGAGCTAGGAAGTTACAAGTTGATTTTAAGTGTCAAGATGGAGTTTTGGAAAATCTGGGCAGCAGGTACCCACTGCGCCGCAGTGGGCAGGTTTAGCCCCACTGCGCCGCAGTGGGGATAATCTGTAAAAAAAAAAAAAAAAAAATTCTCTTATTTTTCTAAAAGTTTGAGTTTGGGTTCTTTCAATTATGTGCTAGTACACGGATAAAAGGATTTATCTATGTATAAAGTACAAAAGGTACATAAAGCAGGTTGAGAAAAGTTACTTTATTCTGTAACTTTACACAACATTTTAAGGAATTAAATGATATTCCTTAAATGTTCTCAACCATATTTGTACGGTCAAAGTTGACATCCCAATGTCAACTTTGCCTATAAATAAAGGTCTTTGCACAACAAGAAATTACACACACTTTGCATAACAGACTTTGCAACACTTTGCAAACCTGCAATATTCTTGGTGAACTTGTGCAATATTCTCTCAATCGCAAAAAGGAACATTTCACAACTTTAAGTGTTTCGATTGTCAAGAGAATTTCCAAGTGTAGATCAATTGTATTTCATAGGTTGTTAGGATATTTACATATTTGTATTATCTTGGTTCCGCAACAACCTTGTAATTTATTTAAGTTAATAAATAAATTACACTTGAAAAATACATATTGTCTCATCAATTTACTTTACAAGTACTTTCTATTATTGCATTGTCTTTTACTTATTGTCACTTAAATAAGTAATCTATCCAAGAACTTGGTATATACTCACTGCAACTGGTCATCTCCAGTTCAGCGCTTATATTGCAAAGTAAATCCACCATTGACATTGAGGTGTCTTCAGGTAGTACCATCTATTGAGTTGGGACTTACAAGTGGTATCAGAGCAAAGGCTAAAATACTTGCCTAGATCTGCTTAGATGACTACTACTGAAGGTGGAGATGGTTCTGGTCAAGGTGAAAACCCTCTGAATACTAATACACCACCTGTTTAAAATGTTAATACAAACCCTCCTCCTCCTACTGCCCCAAACCATGTCCATGTACATTATTCTAACACTCCTGTTCCCAAATTTGATGGAAACAGTGAGACCTTCGGTACATGGAAGGCCAGAATGCTCTTGCATTTTGGTGGGATAGAGAGATATATGCTGAAAATCCTTAAGGATGGACCGTATATACCCATGTCTCTTGGGGTAAGTCCTCTTCTAGATCCAACTGGAAGAAGAGGTTCCAGAGAAAAGCTCGAAGACCACTGGTCTGATGAGGATCGTAGACTTGTAGATCTGGACACCAGACTCAAGAACATGATCCTTGGAGCTGTCCCTGAAGACTTAATTCCAACACTTGTGTTGTTCCCCAGTGCCAAGTCAATGTGGGATGAATTAGTCATTCAGTTTGAAGGAGGTGATGACACCATTGTCACCAGAAAGGTTGCCCTGAACAAGAAGTATGAATCCTTCTTTGCTCTACCCAATGAAAGTCTAACTGGTACTTACACCAGGTTTTCTAGCCTCATTAATCAGTTGAGAGGCTTGGGTGTAGAGAAGGATAAGGATATTCTTCTTGAGAAGTTTTTGTGATATTCTTCCTTCCAAATGGGAAAATATGGTTCTTGTCTTAAGACAAGGTAAAACCCTGCACAGTCACACTCTTGCATCGCTCTATGGAGCCTTCAGATTCACTGAAGATAATAATGCAGCAAGACTGGTGGCTGAGCAGGATGCCATGAACCATGCCCAGAGTCCCAAGGTTGCTAGCGTAACTGAGCGACCTTGTGCTTCTTTAATGTCTGCAGAGAGTGTCCAGTCACACTCAATGAAGGAGATGTTAAACAGTTTCTTGAACTCTGGCCTGACCACTGAAATCAGTGATGGTTGTGATGAAACTGACGATGATGATCTGGTAGCCATGATTGTTAAAACCTTTAATAGGTTTAAGCATAAATCCAAAAGATTTAATGGCCCAAACAATGCTTCCAGCTCCAGCTCTCTGGATAAAACCAATCTTACCTGCTATAAATGCGGTAAGAAAGGTCATTTTATGAAGGAATGCAGATCTAGTCAGATGAACAACCAAACTGGTCCCTCTGTCCCAAATTTCAATCGGCCTGATGATAGCTATAAAGCTAAATATAAGAAGCTTAAGGCCCAGATTGCCCTCATGTACATGGAAAAAGAAAAGGATCAGTGCTTAATGGCACAAACTGAGGGAAAATGGGAGTACTCTGATGACTCATCAGCTGATGAAGAAGAGGAAAGGGACATGTGTTTCATGGCCTTGGAAGATCAACAACAGCATGTGGCAAAGGAAGATGTCATCACTGGAAGATGGGTGGACATCATTTTGAAAAAGGTATGTGATTATGACAACCAGGTTGACCCAGAACTGAAACTGGACCTTGCTGAATCATTGAGTGGTGATTTGGCTTTTGTGGAAACTGTTAGAGCAGATAGTGAAAGATATCTGGATACTATCTTAATTGAACTGAACAATGTTAAACCACAACTAAATGATTTACAAAGTGTCCAGTTGGCTCTCAAGGAGTCAGTTTTGAAAATTGAGGCTTTAGAATTTGAAAATCAAAAATTAGTTTCCGATCTTGAAAAAGAACAATTGATTATCAAGTCATGGGTAAAAGCATCTGGAAAGAATTATGATGCATTTTCTAGAACAATTGATGCCCAGAAAAATGCATGGAAATCTGGAGATCTTGAAATGGCAGCTCTCATACCAGATCTTCATGCATTGCCTCCAGCTCTTAGGGTTGAAACTCCATATGATCAACCTGAGATTATCAAAACTGAACCCACTGAGACCACCCCCATTGAGGTTAAACCTGGAGCCAATCAGGCTAGTGCTCCAGTTAAAAAGGCCACTGGTAACAAGCCTTTACCTCAAAAGTCTAAGGATCCCAAGACCCAAAAGACTAAAACTCCAGCTGAACCAAGGTCCAAGGTTCAGCAGCCTGATGAAAACAATATTTTGTTTAAACTGGAAAGTCAACTCCAACTTTTGTCTAGACAGGTTCAGAGTTGTACTGCCCGGATTAAAAATATGGAAGGAGGTTCATCACCTCCAGTTGTAAAACAAAATATTAAACCCCCTTCAAAACCAAAACAAAAGAATGTTCCATCTGGAACTAATCTGATAAGAAAAAGGGGAGCAGGTATCAAATACCAATCGTTTTTACTCCTGCACCTGGATCTGGTGAAAAAGATCCAGATGTAGTCTTCAGTTTACCACCACAACAATCAACTGAGACTTCTGTAGAGAAGTACAGTGAACCCATCAAGAAAAGATGGGTTCACAAAAATAACTAATGATTTTTGTGGGTGTGCAGGGCGATCGAAAGAAGAACACCTGGTATCTGGACATCGCAGCTGGCCGGACTATGACCGGATGTAAGCCCCTGCTTGAAGAGTTCACTGTCCAAGATGGACCGGCAGTGACGTTTGGTAATGATCAAAGTGGAAAGACTGAAGGATATGGTGTGCTCAATAACGGACAGGTCGAATTCAAAAGAGTTGCATTTGTGAATGGTTTGAAATACAACCTGATCAGTGTCAGCCAACTCTGTGATGATGGCTACAGAGTTTTGTTCGATATTGCTCAAGGCACCATATTTAACAAGAATTTCAAAATAAGGTACTTGAAACATTTTGCAATGACACTGGCATCTCTCAAAACTTCTCATCAGCACACTCTCTAGAGCAGAATGGAGTTGTGGAAAGAAAGAATCGCACACTGATAGAAGCGGCCAGAAGCATGCTATCTGAATCAGGTCTTCCTACCAGTTTCTGGGCTGAAGCAGTTGCAACTGCTTGTCACACCCAAAACCGGTCAATCTAAATCAAGAGACATAAGAAGACTGCCTATGTAGTACTCAGGAATCGGAAACCAAATATTGGATATTTTCATGTATTTGGTTGTCCAGTTTATATTTTAAACGATTCCAGTCAGCTTGGAAAGTTTGATGCAAAAGCTGATGAAGGTGTATTTTTAGGCTATTCAGATATTCGAAGGCCTTTAGAGTTTATAATTATAGACTCCAAAAGGTTCATGAGACAATTCATGTCACATTTGACGAATCAACTGATGCAATCAACAAGCGACCAAGCCTTGATATTTCTCCAGTCGTTCCAATAAATTTTGGTGAAACTGACCAAGTTCATCAGTCAGTTGTTTCACCAAAAGATGTTTCCAGTTACATTCAATTGGAACCAGTTAAGAAGAAGAGCAGCACCAGTGACACTTCATTCTATCCCTCCATCAATTTCAACTTACCACAGAATTTGGTGATTGGATCTGATGTACGTGCTACTCCAATATCAGCACCAGTTTAAACTCCAACTTCTCCAGTTCTTCAAGAAATACCTTTTAATGAAGAATTTCATGATGCAAATCGTGAACTCATTGACTCTGATGAGGATATAGAAGTGGTTTGGACTGATCCTCCTCCAGAAGCTGCTGCAACTGAAGAAGATCACCAGGTGACTTGCACTGATATTGTTTTGCACTAGCCTAGTCAATACACTAAATAGACTCGAGCACATCCAATTGAACAGATTGTGGGAGATCCAAGTAGTGGGGTTCAGACTAGAAGAGCCACCAGTGAGCAATGCTTAAACGTCACCTTCTTATCACTGATTGAACCAAAGAAGATTGACGAGGCTATGGCAGACCCAAGCTGGGTTGAAGCTATGCAAGAAGAGCTTATCCAGTTTGAAAGGAATAATGTGTGGGAACTTGTTCCTTGTCCACCAGGGTTAAAGAAGAACCCATTGGTACAAGATGGGTCTACCGAAACAAGATGGATGAAGATGGCAATGTTGTAAGAAACAAAGCCAGATTAGTTGCCCAGGGTTATTGTCAGGCAGAGGGCGTTGATTTTGATGAAACTTTTGCTCCAGTTGCAAGACTTGAAGCCATCAGAATATTTCTGGCTTATGCAGCCCATCTGCAGTTTAAAGTCTTCCAGATGGATGTCAAAAGTGCGTTCCTTAATGGAACATTGGAAGAAGAAGTGTATGTTAAGCAGACTCCAGGCTTCATCAATGAGAAGCATCCTCACTGGGTCTATAGACTGAACAAAGATTTGTATGGTCTTAGACAAGCCCCAAGAGCCTGGTATGATACTTTAACTAAACATCTTCTTAAAAATGGCTTTCAAATAGGTGCAATAGATAATACCTTATTTATCTTGAAAGAAAAAGGTAATATCTTATTGGTACAAATTTATGTTGATGACATTATATTTGGTTCAACTGATGATGCAATGTGTAAAAGTTTTTCTTAGAAATCCAAAAATGGTGTTAAAATGTAATTATTTTAATAATGGAAGGAGTATTAGTGAAAGTTAGTCAAGTGTATAAATACTCCTCTCCATACCCAAAATTGTAAGCTTTTTCCCATTTTCCATAATTAATTCCAATAATTCAACATTAATTCTCTCTCATCTTCATCCCTGACCTCCATACACACACAAACACCTTTTCACACACTAACTCCATTTTTGCACAAATCGAGCTCAAATTTCTACTTAACAATTGGTATCAGAGCAAAATCAGTTAATCTGAACGATCCATAGCTCGATTTGTTGCAATTTTCATTCAATTTTCAAATTTTTATTCAAAACCGTTTTTCACTGTTCTTCAATTTTTCACCTCTCAAATCACATAAAATCACAATTATTAGTTCATCAATAGATTCGTGATAGTTGTAAACATAATCCTGTCAAGTTTCAAGTTCCAATTCGATCTAAATCTCGAGATTGAATTTTTTGATTTTGGCGCGATTTTTTGGGTTTTGAATCTGTTGTGTTTGGTGTTGAATTTTGTTCATAGATTTGTTGCGGAGGTGAAAACAAACAGTTTGCAAGTTATTTCGTGATCTAACTCCCACTAATTCAAAAGTTATTGAAGCTTTTAAAGTCATTAATGGAGTTTTCATGGAAAACTGGTAAAATGATGAAGATGAACCTAAAACGATCTTCACTAAGACGATCTTCATAAGATCGTTTTGGTATTTGAAAGTTAATTGTAATACCTGTGCTGTGTGGATTGTTGAGTTGAGAAGTATTTGTTTTTGGCTAACTAATCCAGAAGGATTGGTTTGGTCAATACAAATTCTTGAAAAGAAAACAAGACGATCTTCAACAAGATCGTCTCATTTCTTTTGAAGTTAAGACGATCTTCAACAAGATCCGTCTCATTTCTTTTGAAGTTAAGACGATCTTCAATTCAAGACCGTCTCATTTCCTGATCGTTTCACTTTTCATACTTAGCCAAATTTCACCAAAATTTCCAAGACGATCTTCAATCAAGATCGTCCCAGTTCTTCAAGACCGTTTCACTTCAAGACCGTTTCATTATTCCAAGATCGTTTCATTTTTTAGACTTAACCAAATTTTCATCAAACTCCTAGAACGATCTTACTCAAAACGATCTTACCTAAAACGATCTCACCCAGGACGATCTTCTCAAGATCGTTTCATTTTCTGCTTCTCAAGATCGTTTCATTTTCTGCTTCACAAGATCGTTCCAATTCCAATATAAAAAAAAAAAAAAAAAAGTCTTTTGGCGGGAAAAATAATTTTTGCCCAGGATCTTAAAAAGGGATAATTCATGAAGATTTAAAATTTGATAGCGTTAAAAAAAATTTAGGCCAATTTTCATCCGTTATCGACGCGGTTTTGGCGAAAATTTTTAGAAATTATCAAATTTTTCCTATGATCATGATATCCAAAGTTTACATGAAATTCAAAGTTTCGTGAGAACATATTTCGGCGAAAAAATTTGGAGGGAAACCTGAAGTACAAAATCTCCAAATTTCAATTTTAATTCTTTCACTTCAATTTCAATCACAATTACCTTTTCATTTCATTTCACCCTTTGCTAAACAAAATGTCAAGTCCAAGTATCTCAAATTCAGTCAAAAATGATTTCGTCTTCAATTTGTGGTTAACTTCCTCACCCAAGACACCTACTTCATCTGAAGAGAAACTTCATAAAGGTGGACTGTGCTCATGTTGTATGACTACTCATTTGCGATCTGAAACAACTCCTTGTCAAGTGATGAAGATATTGATTCATTCGATTGCCACTAAAAATGTCAAGTTTCAAGAGGAAGTAGTCACGTTACAAGCTGAGAATGTCAAACTGAAAGAACAAATGATCTACTATCGAGCTGGAAATGTGAGACTTACAAATGAGATGAAAGAACTTCAAGTTGAATTTGGAGACCTTGCAGTTTGGAATGAAATTGACAAACAAACTTTGAAGAAGAATGATGAGTTGATGTCACAAATGAAAGCTGCGATAAAAGAACTTCAAACAGAATTGAAAACTTCCAACAAGAAGCTGAATGATAGTATCTTGGAAAGCAAATCAAGAGAACTTATTTTTGCCCCCCCCCCCCCCCCCCCCCCCCCCCCCCCCCCCCCCCCCCCCCCCCCCCCCCCCCCCCCCCCCCCCCCCCCCCCCCCCCCCCCCCCCCCCCCCCCCCCCCCCCCCCCCCCCCCCCCCCCCCCCCCCCCCCCCCCCCCCCCCCCCCCCCCCCCCCCCCCCCCCCCCCCCCCCCCCCCCCCCCCCCCCCCCCCCCCCCCCCCCCCCCCCCCCCCCCCCCCCCCCCCCCCCCCCCCCCCCCCCCCCCCCCCCCCCCCCCCCCCCCCCCCCCCCCCCCCCCCCCCCCCCCCCCCCCCCCCCCCCCCCCCCCCCCCCCCCCCCCCCCCCCCCCCCCCCCCCCCCCCCCCCCCCCCCCCCCCCCCCCCCCCCCCCCCCCCCCCCCCCCCCCCCCCCCCCCCCCCCCCCCCCCCCCCCCCCCCCCCCCCCCCCCCCCCCCCCCCCCCCCCCCCCCCCCCCCCCCCCCCCCCCCCCCCCCCCCCCCCCCCCCCCCCCCCCCCCCCCCCCCCCCCCCCCCCCCCCCCCCCCCCCCCCCCCCCCCCCCCCCCCCCCCCCCCCCCCCCCCCCCCCCCCCCCCCCCCCCCCCCCCCCCCCCCCCCCCCCCCCCCCCCCCCCCCCCCCCCCCCCCCCCCCCCCCCCCCCCCCCCCCCCCCCCCCCCCCCCCCCCCCCCCCCCCCCCCCCCCCCCCCCCCCCCCCCCCCCCCCCCCCCCCCCCCCCCCCCCCCCCCCCCCCCCCCCCCCCCCCCCCCCCCCCCCCCCCCCCCCCCCCCCCCCCCCCCCCCCCCCCCCCCCCCCCCCCCCCCCCCCCCCCCCCCCCCCCCCCCCCCCCCCCCCCCCCCCCCCCCCCCCCCCCCCCCCCCCCCCCCCCCCCCCCCCCCCCCCCCCCCCCCCCCCCCCCCCCCCCCCCCCCCCCCCCCCCCCCCCCCCCCCCCCCCCCCCCCCCCCCCCCCCCCCCCCCCCCCCCCCCCCCCCCCCCCCCCCCCCCCCCCCCCCCCCCCCCCCCCCCCCCCCCCCCCCCCCCCCCCCCCCCCCCCCCCCCCCCCCCCCCCCCCCCCCCCCCCCCCCCCCCCCCCCCCCCCCCCCCCCCCCCCCCCCCCCCCCCCCCCCCCCCCCCCCCCCCCCCCCCCCCCCCCCCCCCCCCCCCCCCCCCCCCCCCCCCCCCCCCCCCCCCCCCCCCCCCCCCCCCCCCCCCCCCCCCCCCCCCCCCCCCCCCCCCCCCCCCCCCCCCCCCCCCCCCCCCCCCCCCCCCCCCCCCCCCCCCCCCCCCCCCCCCCCCCCCCCCCCCCCCCCCCCCCCCCCCCCCCCCCCCCCCCCCCCCCCCCCCCCCCCCCCCCCCCCCCCCCCCCCCCCCCCCCCCCCCCCCCCCCCCCCCCCCCCCCCCCCCCCCCCCCCCCCCCCCCCCCCCCCCCCCCCCCCCCCCCCCCCCCCCCCCCCCCCCCCCCCCTACTATTGATGGAACACAGACTCTCATTCCATTCTTGACATTTGAAGACAATACCAAGTTCATCTCTCAAGCAAAAGCTCAGTTGACCAAGATCAAATGGAAACCTGTCTACAAACCAAAGTCAACTGAGTCAAAGACAATCAAATACTCACTTTGGCAACTCTATGAACTTGCACCAAAACCAATTACCATGCAAGAAGTGAATGTCTTTGCATCTCCACTGCGTCCACAAAAACTCAACTTTTCAACAACCTCGAGTTTTCACCCACCATGGACTGCAGATTCTATTCGTCGAATCGATGACACGTACATTTGGAATGTCAAGACAAAAACCGTTGGGCCTACACAAAAATGGGTCCCAAAGGTTGTTCATAAGTGATTCGATGAATATGGCTTATACACATGTCAGTGTATAACCCGGGCTAAAGATGTTGTTTATTGGACTACTACTTCATAATGGTTGATTCCCCAGTTTGGACTTCAAAGAGACATGATGAACATGTTGCCACACATTCATCATGAGGGGAAGAAAGAGGATAATGAAGTCGAAAAAAAAAAAAAAAAAAAAAAAAAAAAAAAAAAAAAAAAAAAAAAAAAAAAAAAAAAAAAAAAAAAAAAAAAAAAAAAAAAAAAAAAAAAAAAAAAAAAAAAAAAAAAAAAAAAAAAAAAAAAAAAAAAAAAAAAAAAAAAAAAAAAAAAAAAAAAAAAAAAAAAAAAAAAAAAAAAAAAAAAAAAAAAAAAAAAAAAAAAAAAAAAAAAAAAAAAAAAAAAAAAAAAAAAAAAAAAAAAAAAAAAAAAAAAAAAAAAAAAAAAAAAAAAAAAAAAAAAAAAAAAAAAAAAAAAAAAAAAAAAAAAAAAAAAAAAAAAAAAAAAAAAAAAAAAAAAAAAAAAAAAAAAAAAAAAAAAAAAAAAAAAAAAAAAAAAAAAAAAAAAAAAAAAAAAAAAAAAAAAAAAAAAAAAAAAAAAAAAAAAAAAAAAAAAAAAAAAAAAAAAAAAAAAAAAAAAAAAAAAAAAAAAAAAAAAAAAAAAAAAAAAAAAAAAAAAAAAAAAAAAAAAAAAAAAAAAAAAAAAAAAAAAAAAAAAAAAAAAAAAAAAAAAAAAAAAAAAAAAAAAAAAAAAAAAAAAAAAAAAAAAAAAAAAAAAAAAAAAAAAAAAAAAAAAAAAAAAAAAAAAAAAAAAAAAAAAAAAAAAAAAAAAAAAAAAAAAAAAAAAAAAAAAAAAAAAAAAAAAAAAAAAAAAAAAAAAAAAAAAAAAAAAAAAAAAAAAAAAAAAAAAAAAAAAAAAAAAAAAAAAAAAAAAAAAAAAAAAAAAAAAAAAAAAAAAAAAAAAAAAAAAAAAAAAAAAAAAAAAAAAAAAAAAAAAAAAAAAAAAAAAAAAAAAAAAAAAAAAAAAAAAAAAAAAAAAAAAAAAAAAAAAAAAAAAAAAAAAAAAAAAAAAAAAAAAAAAAAAAAAAAAAAAAAAAAAAAAAAAAAAAAAAAAAAAAAAAAAAAAAAAAAAAAAAAAAAAAAAAAAAAAAAAAAAAAAAAAAAAAAAAAAAAAAAAAAAAAAAAAAAAAAAAAAAAAAAAAAAAAAAAAAAAAAAAAAAAAAAAAAAAAAAAAAAAAAAAAAAAAAAAAAAAAAAAAAAAAAAAAAAAAAAAAAAAAAAAAAAAAAAAAAAAAAAAAAAAAAAAAAAAAAAAAAAAAAAAAAAAAAAAAAAAAAAAAAAAAAAAAAAAAAAAAAAAAAAAAAAAAAAAAAAAAAAAAAAAAAAAAAAAAAAAAAAAAAAAAAAAAAAAAAAAAAAAAAAAAAAAAAAAAAAAAAAAAAAAAAAAAAAAAAAAAAAAAAAAAAAAAAAAAAAAAAAAAAAAAAAAAAAAAAAAAAAAAAAAAAAAAAAAAAAAAAAAAAAAAAAAAAAAAAAAAAAAAAAAAAAAAAAAAAAAAAAAAAAAAAAAAAAAAAAAAAAAAAAAAAAAAAAAAAAAAAAAAAAAAAAAAAAAAAAAAAAAAAAAAAAAAAAAAAAAAAAAAAAAAAAAAAAAAAAAAAAAAAAAAAAAAAAAAAAAAAAAAAAAAAAAAAAAAAAAAAAAAAAAAAAAAAAAAAAAAAAAAAAAAAAAAAAAAAAAAAAAAAAAAAAAAAAAAAAAAAAAAAAAAAAAAAAAAAAAAAAAAAAAAAAAAAAAAAAAAAAAAAAAAAAAAAAAAAAAAAAAAAAAAAAAAAAAAAAAAAAAAAAAAATAAAATTCCAATAATTCAACATTAATTCTCTCTCATCTTCATCCCTGACCTCCATACACACACAAACACCTTTTCACACACTAACTCCATTTTTGCACAAATCGAGCTTAAATTTCTACTTAACATTTTCCAAAATCATGTCATCTGAGTATGAAATGAGTTTAATGGGAGAATTAACATTTTTCTTAGGTCTTCAGATTAAGCAAACTGAAAATGGAATATTTATAAACCAAGAAAAATATGTCAGAGATTTGTTAAGAAAATACAAATATGATTCAATCCCATCAAAAAACACACCTATTGCAGCACCTTTAAATTTGGACTCTGACCCAACTAGCAAACCAGTGAACACCACTGAATATCGTGGTATGGTTGGTTCACTGATGTATTTAACTGCCAGTCGACCAGATATAATGTTTGCAACATGTCTATGTGCCAAATTTCAGGCTAACCCTAAAGAATCACATTTACACGCTGTTAAGCGTATCTTCAGATACCTGAAAGGGTGTCCTCCTTGGTCTTTGGTACCCCAAAGGCTCAGGGTTAGATCTAATGGGTTATTCAGATTCAGATCATGCAGGTTGTAAGATAGATGGAAAATCAACAACTGGTGGTTGTCATTTCCTTGGAGGAAAACTGGTAAGTTGGACCAGCAAGAAGCAGACTTCAGTCTCTATGTCCACTGCTGAGGCAGAGTACATTTCTGCGGCTAGTTGCTGTGCCCAGATTCTCTGGATCAAGAACCAGTTACTAGATTATGGTCAAAAGTATACAAGGACCCCAATCTTTTGTGACAACACCAGTGCAATTGCTATATCTCACAACCCGGTGATGCACTCTAAGACAAAGCATATTGACATCAGGTACCATTTCATTCGTGATCATGTTATGAAAGGAGACATTGAAATACATTTCATCCCCACTGACAAACAGCTCGCTGATGTTTTTACAAAACCTCTTGATGAGAAAACTTTTAAACATCTCATCAGCGAACTGGGAATGTTAAATTCTTAAAACTGGAGAATTTTTGTTATGAACGCGTCAGTGACACTGATGAAGTTCTCCAGTGGAGGAGGTCCAGATAATCTTTGCTCGCCAGGCTATCGAACGCCTTTGTGATACTATCCTGGCACTAATCGATTTCTGGATCATCATTTTAGGGGGAAAGACTCAAAATAATTTTCTGACTAAAATTCTTTTTGTTTGAAAATGGCAACTGGAGAACTCTCCAGTTGGAAACTGGCACTGGACTAATCCTCCAGTGTACAGGTTCAGTCTTGTCTTAATTTTTCATAACGTTGGAAAATACTTGGTCAATATTTGTGACACGTGATGGTACTCGAGTGTTTTAACCCACTCAATATCGTCATATGACGTGTTTAAAGTCATTTTTGTAAAAGACAACCGTTTTTATTGGGAAAATGAAAATTAGTGGGCGCGTGGGTAAGTTAAGCCGTCGTAGCATTTAATGCTGACACGGTGAATTATATTTTTGGTTCAAAATTCAAACTTCTTTTGTAAAAATATCTACAAAATTGATTTTTGATAATAAAATATAATTTTTGGTATTTCATTGGGATCATGATTTCCTTATAAATACCCTTATTTACTCCGATCACATTTACTTCCCTTTACATTCTTTCATTTACTTCCAATCATCATCAAACTCTTCATTTCTTTTTCTCTGCTTCATCAATCAAACCCTAATTCCCAAATTCTCAGTTTCATATTCATATCTTTAGAAAATGGCACCTAAATCAAGAAGTAGGGATGTAAATCTGCTTACAGTTCCTTTGTAGGTCCTTGTGGACTGATCGTCAACGAGAACGCTTATAGTTATGACGAGAGTGCGGAATCCTCTCGTGATAACCTGTTTGCTTAATTAAATTATCGTCTTTCGTTGTTAATACAACCTAAGACCTTAAACGCGCGCGGGTTTGCAATTTGACAGAGTTTAGACGTATTATCTTAATTAACTGTTAATCAATACGTATTATGTGTGTGTATTTATACTATACTGTTCATAAACGCGTGCTAATATGGACCGTATATCTTAAAGCCCATAGCCCATTAACAAACGCGTGTTTATATGTAAACACGTGATGACCACGTGTTTAGACAAACTCGTGTTACTGTAGCACGAGTTTAGGCAAACTCGTGTTACTGTAGCACGAGTTTGTACACACTTCCTTTTGTCATCTTTAAGTATACTTTAATTACTTAAAACGTGACTAGTTTATCACTTGTATCTGTATGTTATTTATAATCACATTCATACAAGTCGTAAACATTAAATCATACCAAAACTCTGATCAATATGTAATCATTCACATTACTTAAGTCCAAATAACAAGTTTAAACATAACATAAGTCTATGATTACATATTACAAAACATAAACATATACTGATCAAATCGCTGTTGCTGTTGTCAACAGAATCATGCACTTACAGTCTCCCCCTTGACATCAGCTACACGATTTCTTCAGTCTTGTAAAAACACTATCCATCAAATAACAATCTCCTGCTATTTGCATGAATATTAGCATGTAAACAAATACGCAAAATCTTCCTATATCTGCTTTCCTCAGTGGTCCATGAAGGTCTAAACAGACATTCAGTGTCATATAACCTTCTTTGATCATCTCTGGAAAGATTCACAATCTGCATAGGATCAAATACACGTAACAAAATAACTCTCTTATCTCTATCTCCATACATCAATGCTTCACCAGTGTCCCTGTGAATCTCCCAGTGATCAAGTGTACTCAAAACATCTTGAGGCCATTTCTTGACTGGAACCTTCAGTACACGCTTAATTGATCTTTGAGTAAATTCTATCGTACCATCATCCTTTGTAACTTTCTTCAAGGATCTTGGCGTTATGTACACACTGGTTTTATCAAAATTATCATAGAACCTTTTCCTATAATCATCTTGCAACTTTCTACTCCAGTAAGTTGCATAACCATTGCCACTCGGATTAACAAGCCTTTTCCTTCCTAAATCCATTAAATCGGATTCACCAAGGCTTTTAAAATATTTCTTCATAGGCTTTAAGTACTGACAAACAACATCAAGACATAAAAGATAGCATAAATACAATAAACTATATCATAAATATAATGTAACAATTAAGTACACCAATATTTATCTTATAATTTTTATCTTATTTTACATCTAAAGTACACAAATCATTAAGCTCTTAAGGTTCAAAATCCGAATCTGAATCCGAATCCGACTCTGACTCTGAAGACTTATTTGTAGTAGGATCAGAATTGGAGTTACCTGAATTGGAATCACTATCATCATCATCAGAATCATCATTTTGAACCTTAGATGTACCTGTACCTATCTTTTGAAGCTTATCTGAAATTTAAAAGTTCAAATATGCAAAGACAAACAACATCAAGACATAAAAGATAGCATAAATACAATAAACTATATCATAAATATAATGTAACAATTAAGTACACCAATATTTATCTTATAATTTTTATCTTATTTTACATCTAAAGTACACAAATCATTAAGCTCTTAAGGTTCAAAATCCGAATCTGAATCCGAATCCGACTCTGACTCTGAAGACTTATTTGTAGTAGGATCAGAATTGGAGTTACCTGAATTGGAATCACTATCATCATCATCAGAATCATCATTTTGAACCTTAGATGTACCTGTACCTATCTTTTGAAGCTTATCTGAAATTTAAAAGTTCAAATATGCAAAGACAAACAACATCAAGACATAAAAGATAGCATAAATACAATAAACTATATCATAAATATAATGTAACAATTAAGTACACCAATATTTATCTTATAATTTTTATCTTATTTTACATCTAAAGTACACAAATCATTAAGCTCTTAAGGTTCAAAATCCGAATCTGAATCCGAATCCGACTCTGACTCTGAAGACTTATTGGTAGTAGGATCAGAATTGGAGTTACCTGAATTGGAATCACTATCATCATCATCAGAATCATCATTTTGAACCTTAGATGTACCTGTACCTATCTTTTGAAGCTTATCTGAAATTTAAAAGTTCAAATATGCAAAGACAAACAACATCAAGACATAAAAGATAGCATAAATACAATAAACTATATCATAAATATAATGTAACAATTAAGTACACCAATATTTATCTTATAATTTTTATCTTATTTTACATCTAAAGTACACAAATCATTAAGCTCTTAAGGTTCAAAATCCGAATCTGAATCCGAATCCGACTCTGACTCTGAAGACTTATTGGTAGTAGGATCAGAATTGGAGTTACCTGAATTGGAATCACTATCATCATCATCAGTAAGAACTACATCTGGAGCAACCATCACAGCTTTTCCTGAATCTTTCTGAGTCCCAGACGTACTAGCACCAGCTGTACCAGCAATCTCTGACTCTCTTTGTCTTGGTGTCTCCCCCTGAGTCGTTGCTTCTGCTTGAGCTTCAGTTCTTGGCTCACCATCAGCATTTGCATCATCATCATGATCTTCATCCTCTTTCCTCTTCAACTCTGTCTCCCTACAACCATCTCCCCCTTGAGCCAATAACTGCCTAAGCTGTTCTCTGAGTTCAGCACTTTGACGCTTTTCATCTGCTAAATCAGCAACTAACGTCCCTACTAACCCTTGCATTGCCTTCATTTGAGCTTCTAAGGTCATAACTTTTGTCTCCAAACGATTAATCTTGAATTGAGGCAACATAATCTGCGCAGGTTCAGAAGGAGACGCAACTGTTGGTCTAAAGTGTGCAACTCCAGAAGGTCTGGTAGGAGGTCTTGGAGGAAATTGAGAACTGCCGATCAACGGCGATTGAAGTGGACGAAGAAGTGTCGTAAACGCAGTGCTTACAGGAACAACAGATCTAATCAAAGCACTCTGCGTATGTTGAGGAATTGACACTGGACTTGATTCAGCTTGAGTAACTGCAACTGAAGGTCGACGAAACCTTTTTCTTCTATAAAGCAGAGTACCCTGTGTAGATGACGCAGACACAGTAGCAACAACAGGTACCTCTGATTGTACAGATTCATCAGCAATTGAACTTTCTGTCACCTCAGTTCTCTCAGACTCCTCTTGCTGTCTGTGTTTCTCAAACGCTTCAGCCAAATGAGCAGGTAAAACCTTTCCCGACCTAGGCACTTTCCTTCGTCTTTGCAAAGGAATCTCCTCTTCCTGTGGTTCATAAGTAGGATCACTCTCATCTTCATCTTCCCATCCAACTGCTGGAGCTCTATAGTTTGGATTTATCAAGTGTCCAAACAGTGGCACAATCTGCGGATTTGGATAACTATCCTTAACCTTCAACATCATCGACCAAATCCTATTTGGTGGAGAAACAATCTCATATATATCTTGCAAAACTGGCAGATTCTGTACAAAATGATGAATGATCGCCATTGTAATCCTTGGCAAAATCATAAACCTATGCGACCCTGTCTGAGTGATTTGGGTCTTCAAAATATCGAAGAAGTAGTTCGAGAATGAATAAGGCCTATTCAAGGTCAAAGCCACCATCTGCGAACCGACTTGTTTATTCAGCTGATCAAACCCTGCATGACGATTACTAATCGCCACAATCAAAACATGAGCCAGAAACCTCCAATTGCCATAGAATCCTGCCTTAGCAATCGGCCACTTTGCATGTGGCATAGCATGTCCCATACGTCCAAAACAGCCTCTAACCAACGTTTCATCAAGCTCTATCGGACCATTTTCTTCTTCAACAGTCCCTAAATGCAGTATTTCCCTTAAATCAGCAGCAGTAAATGAAAACGTGTGATCAGCAACAGTCGTCTGAAATCTAACATTTCGAGGGACGGCAGGTCTATCTTGTCGTGCAGGCTGTGCTTGAACCACAATTATCGATGCATTAGTCCAGAATTGATGTAAATAGCTTTGAAAGAGTACTGGATTGTGAGTAAGAACAAAGTGAATACGAGACCGTTCCAGATAATCAAACAAAACATGAAAATCTCTATTTCTTTCATTTCTCGTAAAATCGATCCACTGATTATGCGTCGAGAAAAAATTCCTTGGATTGCCTGCCATTTCTGTAAAACAAAAAGAGTGCAATAACAAAAATTTAGTAACAACAATTCTGCACAATAAAACTTAGAAAATTTTGGAATCTGCTTGTAAACACGTGTAAAAGTCTCAAACGCGTGTAGTATGCCATAAAAACCTAAACACGTGGTAGTCACCCAAACACGTGAAGAAAACTCCAAACACGTGGTATAATCCAAACGCGTGAAGAAACCAAACACGTGGTAGTACCCAAACACGTGAAGAAAACTCCAAACACGTGGTAGTACCCAAACACGTGAAGAAAACTCCAAACACGTGGTAGTACCCAAACACGTGAAGAAAACCAAACACGTGGTAGTACCCAAACACGTGAAGAAAACCAAACACGTGGTAGTACCCAAACACGTGAAGAAAATCCAAACACGTGGTAGTACCCAAACACGTGAAGAAAGTTCAAACTCGTGGTAGTCACCCAAACACGTGAAGAAAACTTCAAACTCGTGGTAGTCACCCAAACACGTGAAGAAAACTCCAAACACGTGGTAGTACCCAAACACGTGAAGAAAAGTTCAAACTCGTGGTAGTCACCCAAACACGTGAAGAAAACTCCAAACACGTGGTAGTACCCAAACACGTGAAGAAGTTCAAACTCGTGGTAGTCACCCAAACACGTGAAGAAAACTCCAAACACGTGGTAGTACCCAAACACGTGAAGAACCAAACACGTGGTAGTCACCCAAACACGTGAAGAAAACTCCAAACGCGTGGTGTAAGCCAAACGCGTGTAAAGTAAGTCAAACACGTGGTCAAACCAAACGCGTGTAAAGTAAGTCAAACACGTGGTCAAAAGCCAAACGCGTGTAAAGTAAGTCAAACACGTGGTCCAAAGCCAAACGCGTGGTCTAAATCCAAATGCGTGGTAAACGCGTGATAAAGCCAAACGCGTGGTATAAGGTCAAACACGTGGTAGAATAAAATAAAATAAAATAAAATAAAATAAAATAAAATAAAATAAAATAAAATAAAATAAAATAAAATAAAATAAAATAAAATAAAATAAAATAAAATAAAATAAAATAAAATAAAATAAAATAAAATAAAATAAAATAAAATAAAATAAAATAAAATAAAATAAAATAAAATAAAATAAAATAAAATAAAATAAAATAAAATAAAATAAAATAAAATAAAATAAAATAAAATAAAATAAAATAAAATAAAATAAAATAAAATAAAATAAAATAAAATAAAATAAAATAAAATAAAATAAAATAAAATAAAATAAAATAAAATAAAATAAAATAAAATAAAATAAAATAAAATAAAATAAAATAAAATAAAATAAAATAAAATAAAATAAAATAAAATAAAATAAAATAAAATAAAATAAAATAAAATAAAATAAAATAAAATAAAATAAAATAAAATAAAATAAAATAAAATAAAATAAAATAAAATAAAATAAAATAAAATAAAATAAAATAAAATAAAATAAAATAAAATAAAATAAAATAAAATAAAATAAAATAAAATAAAATAAAATAAAATAAAATAAAATAAAATAAAATAAAATAAAATAAAATAAAATAAAATAAAATAAAATAAAATAAAATAAAATAAAATAAAATAAAATAAAATAAAATAAAATAAAATAAAATAAAATAAAATAAAATAAAATAAAATAAAATAAAATAAAATAAAATAAAATAAAATAAAATAAAATAAAATAAAATAAAATAAAATAAAATAAAATAAAATAAAATAAAATAAAATAAAATAAAATAAAATAAAATAAAATAAAATAAAATAAAATAAAATAAAATAAAATAAAATAAAATAAAATAAAATAAAATAAAATAAAATAAAATAAAATAAAATAAAATAAAATAAAATAAAATAAAATAAAATAAAATAAAATAAAATAAAATAAAATAAAATAAAATAAAATAAAATAAAATAAAATAAAATAAAATAAAATAAAATAAAATAAAATAAAATAAAATAAAATAAAATAAAATAAAATAAAATAAAATAAAATAAAATAAAATAAAATAAAATAAAATAAAATAAAATAAAATAAAATAAAATAAAATAAAATAAAATAAAATAAAATAAAATAAAATAAAATAAAATAAAATAAAATAAAATAAAATAAAATAAAATAAAATAAAATAAAATAAAATAAAATAAAATAAAATAAAATAAAATAAAATAAAATAAAATAAAATAAAATAAAATAAAATAAAATAAAATAAAATAAAATAAAATAAAATAAAATAAAATAAAATAAAATAAAATAAAATAAAATAAAATAAAATAAAATAAAATAAAATAAAATAAAATAAAATAAAATAAAATAAAATAAAATAAAATAAAATAAAATAAAATAAAATAAAATAAAATAAAATAAAATAAAATAAAATAAAATAAAATAAAATAAAATAAAATAAAATAAAATAAAATAAAATAAAATAAAATAAAATAAAATAAAATAAAATAAAATAAAATAAAATAAAATAAAATAAAATAAAATAAAACAGTAGTACAATAAAATAAAATAAAATAAAATAAACATACTTGACACATAAGATGGAAGTACAAAAAATAAAAATTAAAAAAAATAAAATAAAATAAAAACTTTAAATCTAAACCTCATTATTTATTTACAAGAAATTCTAAGTTTCTGCGGATTAGATCAGATTAGCAATTACATAAGCCTGCAAGTGAGAAATATTTCTCTTATTATTAGTTATGAACAGTGATCCAAAAACGATTACCAATATGTTTGTCCTCTTAAACACTCGGTACTTCCAGATTCCTTTGGTTTTGTGGCACTTTCGTATTACTTGAGCCAAGGACAGTCACCATGTAACCTAGTAAGTTACTCATGCCACAATTTTAGTTTGCGAACTTATGTGCCCCATATTCAGATATACTCTCACAATTGACACAAGCACTAAGATTAAGACATTTGGTGAGTAAAGTGAGAAAGTCTTTAAGAATCAAGTCAGCGGTGACAGGTCGGTGATTCCTCACGCGCAAAGCGACTTAACTTGACTCACGTACGGAAATATACTCAACATTGCATAATGCCAAGTACTTGCATATTTGTGACATTTATTTTAAGCACTTATGAAAACCCGTGACTTTCGATGAGACCCGTGTAGCGAACTTTCTGACAACCTATCCCAAGTTGGAAGCTTTAGGTAGGCTAGGTATACAAAGACACCCCAAGGACTTACTTGTTCAAATCTCAAAGGCCACATTAGCTTCATATTTTCAACAGATTTAATTTGATATTTGCATATCTTGTCACAAATATACATCCGAAAAAGCAATACATACACATATATGTACCCGAGACCTTCTATATAAAGACCAAATATACCTAATTACAATGCAAGATCTTTCATAAGATTTAAAGGACTTGTCTATTTTAAGAACAAGTATTCTCAGCCATATATCTGAATACGTTTCCCATAAGAACATTGTATACATTTAAGTTCAGATTATAAGGAAACCTTGGTACTTTGTGCCTATCGATACATCATATAATGGTATCACTGAACTGAGCATTTTAAAGTACAATTAAGTAGGCTTAAAAGCTAAAGTATCGTCACGTCTAATCGTCTTAAAGCATCAACTTAAAACTCTATTTTTTTTTTTTTTTTTTTTTTTTTTTTTTTTTTTTTTTTTTTTTTTTTTTTTTTTTTTTTTTTTTTTTTTTTTTTTTTTTTTTTTTTTTTTTTTTTTTTTTTTTTTTTTTTTTTTTTTTTTTTTTTTTTTTTTTTTTTTTTTTTTTTTTTTTTTTTTTTTTTTTTTTTTTTTTTTTTTTTTTTTTTTTTTTTTTTTTTTTTTTTTTTTTTTTTTTTTTTTTTTTTTTTTTTTTTTTTTTTTTTTTTTTTTTTTTTTTTTTTTTTTTTTTTTTTTTTTTTTTTTTTTTTTTTTTTTTTTTTTTTTTTTTTTTTTTTTTTTTTTTTTTTTTTTTTTTTTTTTTTTTTTTTTTTTTTTTTTTTTTTTTTTTTTTTTTTTTTTTTTTTTTTTTTTTTTTTTTTTTTTTTTTTTTTTTTTTTTTTTTTTTTTTTTTTTTTTTTTTTTTTTTTTTTTTTTTTTTTTTTTTTTTTTTTTTTTTTTTTTTTTTTTTTTTTTTTTTTTTTTTTTTTTTTTTTTTTTTTTTTTTTTTTTTTTTTTTTTTTTTTTTTTTTTTTTTTTTTTTTTTTTTTTTTTTTTTTTTTTTTTTTTTTTTTTTTTTTTTTTTTTTTTTTTTTTTTTTTTTTTTTTTTTTTTTTTTTTTTTTTTTTTTTTTTTTTTTTTTTTTTTTTTTTTTTTTTTTTTTTTTTTTTTTTTTTTTTTTTTTTTTTTTTTTTTTTTTTTTTTTTTTTTTTTTTTTTTTTTTTTTTTTTTTTTTTTTTTTTTTTTTTTTTTTTTTTTTTTTTTTTTTTTTTTTTTTTTTTTTTTTTTTTTTTTTTTTTTTTTTTTTTTTTTTTTTTTTTTTTTTTTTTTTTTTTTTTTTTTTTTTTTTTTTTTTTTTTTTTTTTTTTTTTTTTTTTTTTTTTTTTTTTTTTTTTTTTTTTTTTTTTTTTTTTTTTTTTTTTTTTTTTTTTTTTTTTTTTTTTTTTTTTTTTTTTTTTTTTTTTTTTTTTTTTTTTTTTTTTTTTTTTTTTTTTTTTTTTTTTTTTTTTTTTTTTTTTTTTTTTTTTTTTTTTTTTTTTTTTTTTTTTTTTTTTTTTTTTTTTTTTTTTTTTTTTTTTTTTTTTTTTTTTTTTTTTTTTTTTTTTTTTTTTTTTTTTTTTTTTTTTTTTTTTTTTTTTTTTTTTTTTTTTTTTTTTTTTTTTTTTTGATGACACTAATTATATACAAACTTAAAATAGACACAAATAAAATAAAATAAATACAAAAAAATAGTTCTTTGAGAAAGCTAATATGAAAATTAAAATCCAACACATAAAAGTTAAAATACTAAATAAATTAGCTTAAGCATTATTAATCATACTCAAAACCCATTCAAAAAAAATAAAATAAAATAAACTAGACACAAATAAAATAAAATAAAATATACAAGAAAAATAGTTCTTTGAGAGATCTAATATGAATCAGCATTCTTCATACCATTTAGAAGAATCAGCTTTTCAAAGCGAGTCTTATCAAATGCTTTAGTATACAAATCAGCTAGATTATCATCAGTTATAACTTTTTCCAAATGAATTAACTTCTTTTGGGCACAGTCACGCAAAAAATGATGTCTAATGTCAATATGCTTGGTGACTTTATGCAAGACAGGGTTATTAGTTATATCTATAGCTGACTTATTATCAATCTTAATAGGAGTATCAAGAAAATCCATACCGTAGTCTCGAAGTTGTTGCTGAATCCATAATACCTGGGAACAGCAGCTTCCAGCAGCCATGTACTCTGCCTCACAAGTAGACTGAGCTACCGATGTCTGCTTCTTACATTGCCACGATACAAGTCTCCCTCCTAAGAATTGACATCCGCCAGTTGTAGACTTCCTATCATTGTTACAACCTCCATAATCCGAATCAGTGTAAGCAACAAACTCAAACGTTCCTCCCAACGGATACCATAGACCAAGTCCTTGGTTTCCCTTTAAATATCTGAGGATCCGTTTTACAGCCGTTAAATGTGACTCTTTCGGATTAGCTTGAAATCTAGCACACAGACAAACAGCAAACATGATATCTGGACGCGAAGCAGTTAAATACATCAATGAGCCGATGATCGCCCGATAATAAGTAGCATCCACAAGTGTATCTTTAGAATTAGGAACTCCTAAACCATGATTCAACTGAATAGGAGTACCATAAGTCTTGGATTCTAACATTTGAAACCTTTCCAAGATGTCATTGACATACTTAGTCTGGTGAATGAAAAAACCATCTTTTCGTTGATCAACTTGCAGTCCAAGGAAAAATTTTAATTCCCCCATAGCACTCATTTCAAATTCCTTCTTCATACTCATTTCAAACTTCTTCATACTCATTTCAAAATCCTTGCACATCTTAATGTCAGATGAACCAAAAATGATATCATCCACATAAACTTGCACAATTATATAATCTTGCTTCTGCCATTTGATAAACAACGTGCTGTCTATCGATCCTCTTGTAAATCCATTTGTCAACAAATGTGTTGACAACTTCTCATACCACACTCTTGGTGCTTGATGTAATCCATAAAGAGCCTTATCCAGTCGATATGCCCTTCTTGGATAATTTGGATCTTCAAACCCCGGTGGTTGACGAACGTACACTTCTTCCTTAACTTCTCCATACAAGAAGGCACTCTTCACATCCAACTGATACACCTTTATTCCTTTGAAACTAGCATAAGCTAAAAATAGTCTTATAGCTTCAATCCGAGCAACTGGTGCAAAAGTTTCATTGTAGTCATAACCTTCTCGCTGTGCAAAACCCTGAACAACTAGACGTGCCTTATTTCTTGTAACAATCCCTTTGTCATCTCGTTTGCATTTAAATACCCAACGAGTTCCAATTGGTTCGATACCTTTAGGCACATCAACTAATTCCCATACTCCAAGTTTTTCAAATTGAGCCAATTCTTCTTGCATAGCCTCAACCCAAAACGGATCTTGAAGTGCTATCTTAACATTCTTGGGTTCTTCTTGTGAAATAAAACATGAGTATAAACACTCAGTTATTAAACCTGTATCCTTCACTTCACAGAATAAACTAGTCATCTCCTTATTTAACTGATTTCTAGTTCGGACAGATGCTGAAGCTTCACCAAGAATATTTTCAACTGGATGATCTTTAGTTGCTCTATGTTGAGGAGTTTTGTGACTTGGAAAATCATCACCCATATTCGGAACAATTTGGGTGGGAGACTCTCCATCAGGTTCAGAAGATGAAGAAGAAGATGAGTCAAGCGGGTCATCATCTGGTAGTGGAATATTAGTTGGATCTCTTGAACCACTGGATTGACCAACCTCAGTTGTAGGAACAACTCCGGTTGGTGGTACATCATCAGTAGGAGATGCAGCGGGAGCAACCTCAGAATCATAATTCAAGTGATCTCGAACAATAACAACATTTTCATCAATAGGAGTACCAGGAAAAGAAATTGGACCCTTAAGTGAAGTAAACACACTATCATAAGCAAAACTTGACTCAGAACCAGCATGAGTAGCAGGTTTATAACTTACAATCACGACATTAGTACCAAGATCGACTCTACCTGTCTGCGAATTGAAAACCCGACGAATGGGGGTTCCCGGTTTATATCCAAGAAAGAAACCTTCTTCAACTTTAGAATTAAACTTTGGTTGAGGAGAAGTTTTCAGAAAAGTACAAGGAACACCAAACGGTTCCAATCCAGACAAATCAGGTTTTCGTTTGTTGAGAAGTTCATAACAAGTCTTATTAAACCTTTTAACAGTTAGCACCCGATTTAACACATGACAAGCTGTGTTCACAGCTTCCGCCCAAAACATAGTTGGTAGCCCTGAATCAGCAAGCATAGTTCTGGCAGTCTCGATCAAGGTCCTATTCTTTCTCTCAGCAACTCCATTTTGCTGAGGTTCATACGGAGCACTAAATTGATGTTGAATTCCTTTAGACAAACAGAAAACATCCATCACCGAGTTTTTAAACTCCGTGCCATTGTCACTCCTGATTCGTTTGATCTTCGTGTTGTAGAGATTCTCAGCTTCAGTGAAAAAGTTAATTAGAATCTCCGTAGTCTCATCTTTGGTAGCTAAGAAGAAAACCCATGAAAACCTTGAATAATCATCAGTGACAACCAAGCAGTAGTACATTCCCCCTCTACTCCTAACATTTACTGGACCAAAGAGATCCATATGAAGTAACTCAAAAGGAGCGGCAATTGAATTTTGTGTCTTGGGCTTGTGAGGCTTTTTCTGTTGTTTGCCTTTCAAGCATGGAACACATCTATCTTCCAATTCAAACTTCTTTTTAGGAACACCTTGAACCAGATCATTCTTCACAATGTAATTCATCTTTCGGAAATGTAGATGTCCCATTCTTCTATGCCATAAGAGAGAATCACTTTCGCTTGCCTTAGACAACAAACAAACTTCCTTCTGTACATTCTTGGTTCCTAACATTAAACCATAAATATCTCTTTTACGAGGAGCAGTCAACAATATCCAATCATCTGGAATAACAAAACCCGGTTTCAAGACGAATGCTGCTTTGTCGTTGAAGAAAACTGAATTTCCTCGGTCACAAATTTGTGATACACTCATCAGATTATGAGTAAGTTCTTCCACGTAATTGACATTCTTTAAAGTAAGTTTTCCATCGACGACATCACCTTGTCCAGTGATTTGTCCGCCCTTGGAACCAGCAAAATTTACATGTGATCCTTTAATATTTACAAAATCAGACAGAAGTCTTCTGTCCCCTGTCATGTGCCTGGAGCAACCGCTATCAAGATACCAAATACTAATAGGAATTGGTGGTAGCCCCTGCACATGAAACAAAAACGGATCAGTTATCAAGGACAACCCAAGCCTTTATAGACTTGGGTTTACCATTCTCGTCCTTAACAAGCATTTCAGTCCAATATCCATTGCTCCCAATAGGTGCCTTGGATGTTTGCTGAGCATGCTGTAAAGGTATATTCTCAACCCTTGATTGAGACCTTTTAGGGGAAAATGGTCTATTAAAGAATGGTCTATTCACTTGTGGAACACGAGATGTGTTACGGTCATAGTAGTTCTGTCGATGATGCCCTGAATTTGCATTTTGTGATGACTGACCAGATCTATTTCTAGGGGAAACATATCTTGGTGAATCATTTCTTTTAGCCACAGGTGGAACAAATTTACCATAAGCTTGATTACCCATCCCATTAGAACTACTTGACACATTCTGTTGTTTACCATTCCCTCGCTCAAAAGACACATGAGAATTAGGGGATGATCCTCTACTTTGATTTGACTTAGCAGGAGAAACTGACTGTATAGAGGACTTCCTAACTCGGTTGGGACAACAACTATACACATGTCCCTTTTCAAAACAAGCAAAACAAGATCGTTGTGCTGACTTGCTAGAAGATTGTTGAGCTGATGGTTTAGATGGAGGGGTATTCAAGATATTCTTAATCTCCTGAGTCGCTATCTCTTCCACAGTAGGAGCCTTAGTCTCAGAAGTTGAGAATGATTTGGTAACACTAGGTTCAGGTTCAGTAACATACTTAACCTCAATTGAATTAGTCTGAATTCCTTTCTTGACAAACTTCTTACTTAGCTGTGGTATATCATGGTTTTTGGTCCTCAGTTGTCTAGGAATGAATTTAAGTTGCTTAGGTTCAGTGGAGACGGATGACTTAGGATAGTCAGTAAGCACTGGTTTAGCAGAATCAGACTCAGCCAAATCTGGATAAACAGGGTCTAAGTTGTTGTTAAAAGGAGGTCTTACATCAGCATAATCAGCTCCTAGTCCTGTTTTATCCTTAGGATGTCTAGGTTTACCTAAAGAAGCTACCAGATCACTTCCTCTCCATTTAGCTAAAGTAGTCTCATGTTTAGTAATGGTAACCCTAGCATCAGCCAAATCCTTCTCTTTCTTACCGATTTCACTAGAAAGAAAAACTATCTTTTCATTTGCTAGATTTTCTCTAAAAATTGATTCTTTCAGTTTGTCTTTTAAGGCAGCATTATCATTGTCAAGTGACTTAATCCTACTCTTAAATTGACGTTCTTGATCAAGTAAAGCACTATTCTTAGAGAAAAATGAACTACGTTCCTTGCTGATAGTTTCATAGCTAGCGGCTAACTCTAAAGTCTTGGATGAGGCAATACTATGTTGTTGCATCAAATCTTTAACAAACATGCAAATACGATGAACAGTCAAATAAGAAAAAGTTACCTGTTTCTCTCGATCATCGCAGTCAGCCATATATGCAACAAAGTCTGATATTGTCATACCTTCAGGAATATCAAAATCATCAGCTTCTGTAGAAATAGCCTTGTCCAATTTTGCACTTGAGCTCATCGATTGATTATCACTCTGGCTGCTTGTCTTATCAGTAGATTCATCGATCTTCTTATCAGCCTTTTTAAGCTTCACTGCTTCATCTGCATCCTTTTCATCATCAGAAACTTTTAATGCAGCATCAGTAGCAGCAGCCTCTTCACTTGTATAAAGAGCATAATCAAACGCAGCACTTCCGTCATCAATCACATTAGCTACTTCATCATAAATCTCAGCTAGCAAAGCATTTTCAGGTTCATTCTCCTTTGTCCAAAGGTAAGTACCATCTTCCTGTCTTGCCACCATGGCATTTTCAGGATTTTGAACTTGATTTTCTGTAGGAAGTTCCTGAATGATCATTCCATCATGCTCTGTAGCTTTGGTTGATTTGATTTGATTTGATTTCCAGCTTGCACACCTCCCTGATTGTAATTCTGACGATTAGCTGTAGAATTATCAAAACGCTTTGGTCTTTGACATTCCTTAGCAAAATGACCAAAACCATCACAATTATAACACTTAACCTTCGACTTGTCAAATCCTCTATTCTTGTCAGATGCAAGATTTCTTCCAGTTCGTTGCATAAAACGACGAGCTTTTATAGTGAGCATAGCCATTTGCCACTTCAAGTCCATTTCCTCTAAATCATCAGGATCAACTTGTTCATAATCTTTATCAATCAAACTTGGATCTGAAATTTTGCCATTGATAAATGCCTCATGAGCAGAACACATTGCAGCAAATACTTGCATACGTCCTTCAGCAGATTGCATACTCATTGGCATCGAGCGAACAGTTGTATTTCCACTGTTTCTTGATCCACTGCTATTCTTAGTTGTAGACGAATTGTCATAAACCATGTATCCTGCAATTCCATCAGGATCCATAACAGGATGAATGGTTTCAGTGGATAAAAGAGCAGTAGTTCCACTTCCAGAAGTAGAGGAAGATGAAGACAATAGATTATCAGTATTAGCATGATAAAGACTCGGATTTTGTTGAAAAACAGAAAGCTCATCTTTTGCTTTACGCTTCATTTCCCTGTTCTTTACTTTTGAGACAATCTCTGCCAAGGTATAAGATTCATAATTTTTCTCTTCTTGAAGACTATGCACAAAATCATTCCATTTGTTCGGCAGAGAATCCAAAAATTTATCTACTAGTTTATTTTGTGTAAATGTAACTCCAAAATATCCCAGTTCAGTAATCAGATGATTAAAACGAGTTATTAAATCATCTAAACTTTCAGATTTCAAACCATTAAAGACTTCATATTGTCTGTTCAGCAGTTTAATTCTTCCCTTTTTCATCAACTCATCACCTTCACAGTATGCGTTTAAAGCATCCCACAAACCTTTAGAGGTCTTATGTTCTCCGAGAAGATGAATTGCATCCCGAGGTAAACACATTTCTAAGTTCGACAAGGCCTTTCCTTCAACGGCATATTCTTTCTTCAACACTTCAGTCATATCCCCAAGCCTGTATTGGACCTCATTTCCATTAACATCTTCATGAGTTGGCCACTCATATCCTTCAGTAATCATCACCCATTGGTTGAAATCAGTAAGGCGAATATAGGATTCAAAGCGTTTTTTTAAATAGGAACACGAGTTTAAAAGTCAAACACGTGTATTAGGCAAGCACGAGTTTAAAAGTCAAACACGTGTATTAGGGCTAAGCACGAGTTTAAAAGTCAAACACGTGATAATTAGGGCTAAGCACGAGTTTAAAAGTCAAACACGTGTATTAGGGCTAAGCACGAGTTTAAAAGTCAAACACGTGATGAATTAGGGCTAAGCACGAGTTTAAAAGTCAAACACGTGTATTAGGGCTAAGCACGAGTTTAAAAGTCAAACACGTGATATTAGGGCTAAGCACGAGTTTAAAAGTCAAACACGTGTAATTAGGGCTAAGCACGAGTTTAAAAGTCAAACACGTGTAATTAGGGCTACACGAGTTTAAAAACACACCACGGCTTTAAAAAAAAAAAAAAAAAAAAAAAAAAAAAAAAAAAAAAAAAAAAAAAAAAAAAAAAAAAAAAAAAAAAAAAAAAAAAAAAAAAAAAAAAAAAAAAAAAAAAAAAAAAAAAAAAAAAAAAAAAAAAAAAAAAAAAAAAAAAAAAAAAAAAAAAAAAAAAAAAAAAAAAAAAAAAAAAAAAAAAAAAAAAAAAAAAAAAAAAAAAAAAAAAAAAAAAAAAAAAAAAAAAAAAAAAAAAAAAAAAAAAAAAAAAAAAAAAAAAAAAAAAAAAAAAAAAAAAAAAAAAAAAAAAAAAAAAAAAAAAAAAAAAAAAAAAAAAAAAAAAAAAAAAAAAAAAAAAAAAAAAAAAAAAAAAAAAAAAAAAAAAAAAAAAAAAAAAAAAAAAAAAAAAAAAAAAAAAAAAAAAAAAAAAAAAAAAAAAAAAAAAAAAAAAAAAAAAAAAAAAAAAAAAAAAAAAAAAAAAAAAAAAAAAAAAAAAAAAAAAAAAAAAAA
Source organism: Erigeron breviscapus (assembly GCA_034093135.1). Taxonomy (NCBI): domain Eukaryota; kingdom Viridiplantae; phylum Streptophyta; class Magnoliopsida; order Asterales; family Asteraceae; genus Erigeron; species Erigeron breviscapus. Next base: position 86,359,447 of record CM067168.1, read on the forward strand.
AAAAAAAAAAAAAAAAAAAAAAAAAAAAAAAAAAAAAAAAAAAAAAAAAAAAAAAAAAAAAAAAAAAAAAAAAAAAAAAAAAAAAAAAAAAAAAAAAAAAAAAAAAAAAAAAAAAAAAAAAAAAAAAAAAAAAAAAAAAAAAAAAAAAAAAAAAAAAAAAAAAAAAAAAAAAAAAAAAAAAAAAAAAAAAAAAAAAAAAAAAAAAAAAAAAAAAAAAAAAAAAAAAAAAAAAAAAAAAAAAAAAAAAAAAAAAAAAAAAAAAAAAAAAAAAAAAAAAAAAAAAAAAAAAAAAAAAAAAAAAAAAAAAAAAAAAAAAAAAAAAAAAAAAAAAAAAAAAAAAAAAAAAAAAAAAAAAAAAAAAAAAAAAAAAAAAAAAAAAAAAAAAAAAAAAAAAAAAAAAAAAAAAAAAAAAAAAAAAAAAAAAAAAAAAAAAAAAAAAAAAAAAAAAAAAAAAAAAAAAAAAAAAAAAAAAAAAAAAAAAAAAAAAAAAAAAAAAAAAAAAAAAAAAAAAAAAAAAAAAAAAAAAAAAAAAAAAAAAAAAAAAAAAAAAAAAAAAAAAAAAAAAAAAAAAAAAAAAAAAAAAAAAAAAAAAAAAAAAAAAAAAAAAAAAAAAAAAAAAAAAAAAAAAAAAAAAAAAAAAAAAAAAAAAAAAAAAAAAAAAAAAAAAAAAAAAAAAAAAAAAAAAAAAAAAAAAAAAAAAAAAAAAAAAAAAAAAAAAAAAAAAAAAAAAAAAAAAAAAAAAAAAAAAAAAAAAAAAAAAAAAAAAAAAAAAAAAAAAAAAAAAAAAAAAAAAAAAAAAAAAAAAAAAAAAAAAAAAAAAAAAAAAAAAAAAAAAAAAAAAAAAAAAAAAAAAAAAAAAAAAAAAAAAAAAAAAAAAAAAAAAAAAAAAAAAAAAAAAAAAAAAAAAAAAAAAAAAAAAAAAAAAAAAAAAAAAAAAAAAAAAAAAAAGTTAAAAAAAAAAAAAAAAAAAAAAAAAAAAAAAAAAAAAAAAAAAAAAAAAAAAAAAAAAAAAAAAAAAAAAAAAAAATTAAAATAAATGAACAGGTGCACGTGTTTGAGATAAACACGTGTTTAGAACAAAACACGGAGATTAGGAGCACGAGTTTAAAAGTCAAACACGTGATAATTAGGGCTAACACGAGTTTAAAAGTCAAACACGTGATAATTAGGGCTAAGCACGAGTTTAAAAGTCAAACACGTGTATTAGGGCTAAGCACGAGTTTAAAAGTCAAACACGTGTAATTAGGGCTAAGCACGAGTTTAAAAGTCAAACACGTGATATTAGGGCTAAGCACGAGTTTAAAAGTCAAACACGTGTTAAGGTTAGGGCTAACACGAGTTTAAAAACACACCACGGCTTTAAATAGCAAACACGTGTTTAACAAACACGTGTGAGCACGAGTTTAAAAGTCAAACACGTGATGAATTAGGGCTAAGCACGAGTTTAAAAGTCAAACACGTGTATTAGGGCTAACACGAGTTTAAAAGTCAAACACGTGATAATTAGGGCTAAGCACGAGTTTAAAAGTCAAACACGTGTATTAGGGCTAACACGAGTTTAAAAGTCAAACACGTGTATTAGGGCTAAGCACGAGTTTAAAAGTCAAACACGTGATATTAGGGCTAAGCACGAGTTTAAAAGTCAAACACGTGATGAATTAGGGCTAAGCACGAGTTTAAAAGTCAAACACGTGATAACGTAGGGTTAACACGAGTTTAAAAGTCAAACACGTGTTAAGGTAGGGCTAACACGAGTTTAAAAACACACCACGGCTTTAAATAGCAAACACGTGTTACAGATAAACACGTGTTTAGACACGGTTAGAGCACGAGTTTAAAAGTCAAACACGTGATAATTAGGGCTAACACGAGTTTAAAAACACACCACGGCTTTAAATAGCGACCACGTGTTTAGACAAACTCGTGTTACTGTAGCACGAGTTTAGGCAAACTCGTGTTACTGTAGCACGAGTTTGTACAAACTCGTGTGATGACCACGAGTTTAGGCAAACTCGTGTTACTGTAGCACGAGTTTAGGCAAACTCGTGTTACTGTAGCACGAGTTTGTACACAGCAGAATTATCAGAAGACTGTTCATCTATCTCTTTCACCCTTAAAGATGGATCAGTCCAATGTGCCATTACAGCAGAAACGTTGAGGGATGCTCTGCACCTCAACTACTGGAGAGAGGGTGAATCTCCAGTTGTGATATCCCAAAACATCAATTTTCGCCAAGTACTCCTGGATATGGGGAATAAAGAGTGCTTGGAGAATGGGGTATTGAAAGTCAAAGGTGCTATGACTATGAAGGGCCTCACACCATCCTGGAGGTACTTCTTTATTCACCTTGTTGAAAGTATGGGTGGGAGTTCTGGTGGATTGGACCAGATCAACTCCACACAAGCAGAGATGGCTTACTGCTTGTGGAATGGACTCAGAGTGGACTTTGCTGATATTTTGTTCAGAAGCCTGGTGATCAAACTGAAGGGCTCCAGGGGACTATGCATCCCCTTCTCCAGGTATTTGTCACTCTGTTTCCTTCAACTTCTGGGCAGTGAGGAATATCACAATACTTTATCACTGTACACTGTCCCAGAGTTGCTGAGGAATCTCGACTCCCTAACATCTGTCGATGGGGAGCTTGAGATCCCTCAGAGAATGTTGCTGGCATTCTCTAAAACCGATGCACCAGTCCAAGGTGAGTCGGAAAGACAACTGGCGGGCCTCAAAACAATGAGGGACCCACCAGTTCGTCTGCTGGAATTGTGACCATTGCCGAGCCCGGGCAACAGTCTAACCCCTCCAGCTCCAGCGTGTCTGTCCCCCCAACCATTTACCCTGGAGACCTCCCAACAGGTCTTTCAGGTGTTCCAAAGGCAACAAGAACACGTCGCCCTAGGACTAAGTCAGCACTTGCCACTGACAGTAGAAACCAAACTAGCCCTCCAGTTTCCTCCCAACAGGAACCTGGAGAAAGTCAAATGGGACAACCGCAAGCAGCCACCCTCGCAATTTCTGTAGGAGAGGGTGGTGAAGATGATACTGGGCTACCCCAACCCAGATTAGAGTTTGAGTCTGCACAAAGTGTCCACGACCTATCTTCTGACACTTCTCTTACACGAACTGACGATGTCTCTGGCGAGTCACTACTGGAGACTGAGGTTCCAAACTCTGCGGCTGATGATGTTATGATTGTGGATAGAGCAATTATAACTTAGGCAACCCCAGTGACCTCTATCCCTGGTGAAGTTACCTCGGTAACTGATCCTCCAACAGATGCAACCTTCTAGGAAACTGGAGAAGGTCATCTGGAGACTGACCCATCTGGTCAGCCCTCAGTTACATTCATGGATCTGGACATGAGTGTTAATGACGAGGAAATCCTTATTGAATCTTCGGATTCGGAAGGTACTGCCTCAGACATTGAGATTTTTGATTCTTCTGTACAAGATCAAAACCCTTCATCTCATGTCTCGCCTCCAGATGCTTCAATTTCAATTTTACCATCCCAAGAAACTGAGCTTACTGAAAATCCATTTCCCACCTATAGCTATATATCTGGAAACAGACGTATGGCACCATCACCATCTGGGCAGTTCTCACTCCTTCGAGAAATGCCACCACCACCGCCGCCGTTGATCACACCTGAGCATTCTCAGCATGATCAACACATTGTTACTTCTGTTCCTTTTTCTTCTACCACTCCTATTATTTCTCCCTCGACTGATGCAACGTCAACTGGGGAGGCTTCTCTCAATTTGCCTCCTCCAGTTACTCTAGTGGTAACTACTGCTGGTCCAGTGACACATTCCCCTCCGTCACTGGACAGTCAATTTGTGTCTTTCCAAGCCGATATCCAAAATCTTCTTAACAGTGTGGAGGATATTCAAAAGACACTTGACAAAAACACTAAATCTTTCTACAGATACCACAAGGATCATTTGACCAATATTAAAGTGGTTGATCTGGGGATTAACAAGTTTTCAACCAATGAAGACTTGGTGTTAAAGAAGCTCAATGAGTTGGTCACTGGCTGCAACAATCTGGCAACTTCTCTGAAAGAAGCCTTTGACCTTACTCAGACCAAAGTCACAACCTCAATCTCAAATCTGCTGGGTAACACTGTTAGAAGATCTGAAGTTGATTTAAGGGAGATTGAAAAGCAGGTGAAAGATTTAGTTGAAAAACCTGGGTTGAATGTGACTGAGCTTGGGCAGCAGTTGATGACTTCAGTTGGTCAGAGAATTGATGATACGCTGGGTGCTAGAGAAGCACAATTGATTGAAAGGGTGATAGATGAGATCACCAAGCTGGCCACTCCTCAGGTTGATCTGGCCCCACTCACTAATGAGATCAACCAGTTGAGGAGCAGCATTGATAATTTAAACACCCAGGTATCAAATCATACTCAGTCTCTTGATAAACTGACAACTGAAGTAGAGAACTTGAAGAAAAAGGATGAAGAGGTTAAGGACAAGGTGGTTTCTGGTCTGGATGAAGATTCTAAGACTTTGGATGAATTGAAAACTGGTCAGCAACAAGTGGCAGCAAATGTTCTGACCCAGTCTAAAGAAACCAACCATCTGTGGAGATCTTTCAGGATGATGTGCACAATATTCAAAGAATGCAAGAACTTGCAATCGTGGCAGCCTCTTGACCGGTTGCCATCTCACCATTCTGAATGGGAAGTTATAAGGGCAGGTCTAGATGCTGCCAAGGGGGAAAGAAGTGCAGTTCTTGCACCAATTGCAACTGAAAGCACTCCATCTGGGAGTCAATCTGGTAGAGATATGGTAGTGGCTGCCAGTACTGAAACTGGTGAGCAAAGGGTTGAAGAGAATGTAGATGTGATGATAGGGGGAATGTGGATAAGGGTAAAGGATTAGCATCTGATGAATCTGCCCAGCCGGCCACTGATGTACCAATGCTTGAAACTGGCAATGTTGACTTGCTTCCTCCAGTTTCAGAAAGTGATAGCAAACGATTGGCAAGGCTTGGAGATCAAATAAAAGAAAGAAAGAAAATGAAACAAGCAAACCAAGCTGAAGCCAGAGAACATCTTGCTAAGATCAAACTGCTTGATATTAGTGATGCTCATCTTTTGGGAATCACTAAGGAGGAATATGCAAGAGTGAAAAATGATGCCAGGATAGTGGGCATGTTGAAAGAAATGCTTGACATTGAACTGGACAGGCACTATCCTGATGATGAAGCTGAGCATGATGCCAGAAATTTGAATATATCAGTGGAGAAGGCAAAAGAGAATCGGGTCAGTGGGATTCTGAAAAGAATTGAAAATGTAAAGAAGGTTGTGAAAAGGGTATTGAATCCACCTAGAAGGAACCTGATGTGTAAAGTCGAGTTTAAAAATTAAAACAAGAAATACCCTAAAACTGACTACTACACACTTGCGGGCAGTGGACCCGTTCGTATATAGTATAGCTAGAAGGTAAGTCCAGGATTGAACACGGGGAATGGTTTTGAAATAGTTGTCAGCTAAAGTGGTTTTGGAATTAGGGTGGAACCGTAGCCTAATTGCTACCTCAACTTAACAATAATAAATTAAAGAAATTGAAATAACAAGACAATTTAAAAGTGAAGAAAGTTCAAACAATATGAATAAAGATCATCCACTTCGAATCCACTTGACTTCAGTTATGATTGCACACGATAAAGTTCAAATTATTCAGAATTGACAAGATAATCGTGAAAGGATAAAATGCTCGCGTGGTACCACCAACCGCTCACAAATAACCCAAACACCTAAGTTGCTAGTTAAATTACCCAAGCCGGTACCACCAATGCCTAGAAAATCTCCCCAACAATTAGTTTGCTTGATTATCCGATTACCAATTATGCCTATGTGAATGAAAACGTGGTACCACCAACCGTTTCTAAACACGTTTACCAATTAACTCCTATTAAAGATTTGACATTCACCGTCATACCATGAACCGGTGACAATCGACCATAGACAATCGAATTGAAACGATAAACGTATTCACCTAGTACCACTAACGATGAACACATAAACCATCAACATCAAAAGAATAAATCGCAAGGAATTAATTGATAAGATCACGACACAACGATAATTGAATCAACTCTTGAATTAAAATATTGCAATCATATCATTCGTCAAGTTTCATCAAAGTGGATGATTAGAAATTTAGCCAATCATACTAAATTGAATTGCAACAAAGAAATTGAAAGAAAACATATTGTACCAATGATTGTTGAATATAAATTGCAAGACAGAAAATTAGATACGATCTAGATGGATGTTCTTGAATCTTCAATGAATCAAACGATGAAATCTGCGATGATCCGTCAAAGACCCTTGGTAGAACAGCTCCTAGAAAGAAAAACTTGGATAATATGAAATTAGGTTTTCTTTTCCTTTTATATCTCCCCAAATCTGATGCAAAAGGGCTGTAGCCCTGGTCTCCCCGTGCACTCACTGCGCCGCAGTGGGCATAGTGCGCTCCCACTGCGGCGCAGTGTAAAACCACTGTACTTTTTGTCATAAGGTGACTGCGGCACAGTGGGACATCATCCCTCCCACTGCGGCGCAGTGTTAAACCACTGTAAAATATGTGCTTTTGATCGACCAAGGACTGCGGCGCAGTGGGGTAACATTCCTCCCACTGCGGCGCAGTGTAAACCCTCTGGACAGCCTTGGCTTTGGCACACCTTGACTGCGGCGCAGTGAGCATGGGAAGCTCCACTGCGGCGCAGTGCAAATATTCTGATCCAAAACCTTCTCTTCAACTCTTGAACACTTGCAAAAATCTCCAATCTTTTCACCTTAGCAACTCTCGATCGTACAAAACAACTTCTAGGCCGATAAATCATCCGAAAATGTGTCAAATGAACGCGTAACCTGTTTAGAGCCTGAAACCACTAACAAACACCATAAACGCGCCAAATGCAAACAAAATCGACTAATAACACTTAATAAAAAGGCCAATAATGATGTGGGCGATTGCTATAAATTGGTCATATCAAATCCCCCCACACTTGAGCGTTGCTTGTCCTCAAGCAAATCTGGAAATTAAGCAAAAAGCGTACCTTGACACGAAGCTATATAAAAATGTTACGATTATCAAAAAGAAACCACACCAAGCATGTCAATGACAAAAAGTTTGGTGAAGCAGTTTTAATCTTAAATGAAACCCCGAAATGTTTGACAATATTTGAACAATCCACAAGCCACAATAACACGACTAAGCAAAAGTGAAACAAATGAGCCTATCAAAATCAGCCTACTCCAATAAACTCACAATTGGGGTTGAATATATATGAATAATCACTCATTGCGCGGACGTGATGCATATCTTACCATAGGCTTGAACAAGGATCATAACTCCACCGACGTGGCGTAAGCACCAAGTACATCATCAAAATATGGCATATAGGTCGGTTGTATATTTAGGCTAAGGTATATATTATGGAAATTTACAATGGAGTATGGGAAATTTAGGTTAGTGATAGGAAGTAACAAAAGTATAAGGTACGTATGAAATATGTACAAAATAGTCTAATCAAAACCCGTACCATTGATTGCCAACAAACTACCAATCCCTAAGACGTTACCCTGCTAAGACACCTCAAAAACATCAAGCAAAAACCGACACCATTGTGGTGTATCAACTTCAAACAACTTAGGAACAACCACATCTTCCATTCTATTCACCAATCCAAATGATACAACAATTCTTTAGACATATAAAAATGAGAAGTACCTACTAGTAGCCCAAGTTCTTTTTTTTTTTTTTTTTTTTTTTTTTTGAATCATTTTTCTGTTTTTCACTTTTTTCTCTTATTTTGAACCATTTTTACTCTACTAGTAGGCACCCTCTTACAATGATTAACGATGTCTAAAACAATATATTTCCTTTGAACAATACAAGACATTCCCCAATAACTTGACCAATCGACGTATTCCCGTATACCAAGAATATTCCAACTGACAATCCACTGAAGCTCTCCCAAACCATCCAAACAAACCAATGACAATCAATGGCTCCCCAGATTAGACTATCGGTATAGTAAGGTATAATTAGTTAACGTTTACATATATAAGTGATATATACAAAGGAAAAGGCTAAGTTAAAAGGGATGTAAAATGTACTTTGCACTAAGGATGAGTGCAACAAAGGTTTACAAAGGAAGGAAAGAAGGTGCATGTATAGTAACGGTAAAAATATACAAAAGAAAAGGTGAAGAGAAAGAAAGAAAAAATGGGTCAAACCTAATATGCCAATTCGTCATCCAATGTACTTATATCACAAAAGTGATCTCACTGCGGTCTCGTAACGATCACAGGCCAAGTTCTAGCTCAACACATCACCGACACACTCATATCAAAGAAAGTAACCCGGAAATGGAATAAATTAACCTCAAATTCGCACATCTTAGTTCAGAGTTCGAAATGGAACCCTTACTCCCGAATAAATCCAAGAGCCTAAGAGAGGGACAAATTACAAGGCAATCAAACCAAAACCGTAAACACCTAGCACATCTATAAATGAATGATGAATCTCACAACTTTAGGTGTTTGGGAAATTTGAGTATGCAAGTAATGTTATCAATCCACAAGGATCAGCCCAATAACCGTTCAGAACACATTTCGCCGATTAAAATTTGTGCCAAGGGAAAATTTTGTAGTGAAAATTGCTCATTAAATTATTATGAATTAAGTGACAAAAGCAATTTACCACAAGGACAAGCTCAACACAAGTTTCAAATCATATCATCCTTCGTCATCTTACCAAATCGAAACAACCAATCTCAAACATGCACATCATAGTTCAAAGTTCAAGATAGAACCCTTACTCTTGGATAAAACCCAAAAGCCTACGAGAGGGACACATCTACAAGAACGGTTAAATCTCAATGGCAAAACAACAAAAGAGATATATCCGGTTGCTTAAACCTATTTGCCACCCCCCCCCCCACACTTAAGATGGACAATGCCCTCAATGTCCATATTCGGTCAAAACAAAGGTAAATAGGGGTAAGCACAATAGACAGAAAGAATGAGAACACATACCTTATCATGGACACATTCCATTT
>CM067168.1:86369524-86372024 GCA_034093135.1 Erigeron breviscapus
AACTCATATAGAAGAATGTAGAAAACGGATAAGGACGATTATAGACCAAGGCAATCATTTGTGAAGAAAGCTGAGCAGAAAGTTGATCAAACCCCGCCTTGCGATTACTCAGACTTACTAACAAAGCGTAAGCAAGGTATCTCCAGCGTCCTTGAAAACCACTCTTATCAAATGGAAGCTTTATCTGTCCAGCAAACCCCATTCTTTGAAAACACCGACGAATAAAGTCAAAATCATATGCTAATTCTACTGCTTCGTCTGATTCCTCACCCAAGTGTAGAATTTCACGAAGTATCGCAGCATTAAAATCAAAAGTAATTCCTGCAACAGTTGCTCGAATAATGCTACTACCATCAACCATTACTTGATGAGCAGTCCTCCAGAAATCATCAATGTACTGCCTAACTAATCGTGGTGAATCACAGAATGCAAAAGACAGTCTTGATCGAGCAATAAAGGTAAACATTTCATGATAGCGTTCTGAATTATGCTGATCGGGATCCAGATCTAAGGCCAAGTTGTGTTTCTTAAAGAACTGACGAGGAGCAAGAGCCATTTCTGCAAAACAAATCATAATATAAAAACAGTTATTAGTACAAGAAATGAATCGCAGGTAAAACAATCTTAATCACTAATTTCATAAGTTAAACTGTTCGAAATTAGTCGTTAAGTTCGTAAATGAAGAATGAACGAATTTAGACTTTAAATTCGTTAGTTATGACTGAACGAAGATAGATGATAAATTCGTTGGTTAGGAATGAACGAAGATAGACTCAAATTCGTTGGATAACATTAAACGAAAATAGATATTAAATTCGTTAGTTATGACTGAACGAAGATAGATGATAAATTCGTTGGTTAGGAATGAACGAAGATTGACTTAAATTCGTTGGATAACATTAAACGAAAATAGATATTAAGTTCGTTGGTAACATTGAACGAAGATAGCTTTTGAAGCATAAATAAATTCGTTTGTCACTAGAACTACTAAGTTCGTTTGAAGGAAAAAGTCCAAGTTCGTTTAACACATCTAAGTTCGTTGTCATTCTGAACAGGCTGTTGTTCCAAAGTCAATTAATTCGATTTCAAAAACATTGATTAACCCTTGTTTTGCCCGAAATAAGTTACAAAACAATCATAACACCTAAAAAGAACATAACCCAACTCGATTTTGTAAACAAATTAAGAATCCAATGGATTTAAAATCAAGAACGAAATTAAACCCTAGATTTCAAATTATATTTAAGAAAGACCGAACGAGTTCTTGTATAAACTGGGCAAAAACTAGAATTAAAAGTTTAGGAAATGTGAATGACAATACTAGATTGGATACCTGAAATACTTCTTTCAACAAAAATCAAAATATCAAATCGAGAAATCAACTGAAACAAAGTATGTGATTGATGAATATCTTGGGGTTAAACTAAATAATTGAAATAATAAAAAACAAAAAAAAAACGAAAAAAAAAAAAAAAAAACTGCTTAAAGTCGTTTGATAATAAAAAAGATAAAAGAAACGAATTAAGGTTGGATATATATATGGATGGGTAAAAATGGGTCAAAATGGGTCGGGTCAAGGGTCGGTCGAAAATAATAGGAACGAACTTAACATTCGTAAAAACAACTTGAACGAAGATAGAGATTATCTTCGTTAAAACCAAATGAACCCAAAAATTTCTAACTATTTGAACGAAGATAAATGATATCTTCGTTAGAACAAACAGAACGAAGTTAGAATAAGATTCCAGATTCAGCCAAGTCCATGAGAAATCAGTTTAAACTTAGAAAATTTCAGATTGTCCATCACTAATTTCCCACAATACGACCCTTTACCTAATCCTGTACAAAGCAAAAACTCGTTAAAATCAACCTGCTCATGCCTTGTACCATGAATTTCCATCATATAAAATCATCATCATAATGTAAGTATTGCAGAAAACAGCACTCCAACTTAATCTTCTTAACCTGAATACTGCACACTTGGCAAAAACTCATTAACGCATTGAGAACAAAACATAGTAATGCAGAAAATTCAAGCTAAAATCATACAAAAACAGGGTTAACAAATACGAAATAACAATGAATCTAACAAAAGATCAAGGGAGGTCATTTCATCGTCAAACCCTAAAATGTCACCAAGTTATAAATTAAATTCTTAACTTGTACCAACTGAAAATTTGTGAGATTTCAAATAACTTTGACTTTTCACAAAACACTTAAAATATCATTTCTATTATCCCTCCAAATTGAAGACACCAATTTCAAATGCGCACATCACAGTAAAGAGCTCGAAATGGAAAACCACAAGGAGACTCCTACCTTCGAAGAAAATCCAAAGGCCTATGAGAGGGACACACCCAAAAAAAACCAGTAGAATTCGCAGTGGCAAGACAATAAAAGATCATTTTCTAAACTTAAACAAATTAATGTTCATATCAGAAAATCTTCTTTTGAAACAAAATTTAAAAGATCATCTTCTAAACTTAAACAAATTAATGTT
>CM067168.1:86377024-86425593 GCA_034093135.1 Erigeron breviscapus
TTTTTTTTTTTTTTTTTTTTTTTTTTTTTTTTTTTTTTTTTTTTTTTTTTTTTTTTTTTTTTTTTTTTTTTTTTTTTTTTTTTTTTTTTTTTTTTTTTTTTTTTTTTTTTTTTTTTTTTTTTTTTTTTTTTTTTTTTTTTTTTTTTTTTTTTTTTTTTTTTTTTTTTTTTTTTTTTTTTTTTTTTTTTTTTTTTTTTTTTTTTTTTTTTTTTTTTTTTTTTTTTTTTTTTTTTTTTTTTTTTTTTTTTTTTTTTTTTTTTTTTTTTTTTTTTTTTTTTTTTTTTTTTTTTTTTTTTTTTTTTTTTTTTTTTTTTTTTTTTTTTTTTTTTTTTTTTTTTTTTTTTTTCCCCCATAGCACTCATTTCGAACTTAGCCTTCATGCTCTGCTCAAACTCCTTGCACATGTTCTTATCAGATGAACCAAAAATGATATCATCAACGTAAACCTGTACAAGCAAGTAGTCCTTCCCTTTCCATTTGATGAACAACGTGCTGTCAATAGAACCTCGAGTAAAACCATTTTCATGCAAATGAGTAGACAGTTTTTCATACCATGATCGAGGAGCCTGATGTAAACCATATAGAGCCTTATCAAGACGATATACTCTATTGGGAAAATCTGGATCCTCAAACCCCTGAGGTTGATCTACATACACTTCTTCTCTAATTTCGCCATACAAAAAGGCACTCTTTACGTCGAGTTGATACACCTTTATACCTTGATAGCTAGCAAATGCCAGAAATAATCGAATAGCTTCTAGTCTAGCTACAGGTGCAAAAGTCTCATCGTAATCAAAACCTTCTTGTTGCTCAAATCCTCTAACTACCAACCGAGCCTTATTGCGAGTGACAACACCTTTGTCATCCTTTTTACAACGAAAAACCCATCGCGTAGACAAAGGAGATTCACCATGAGGTAAGTCAACTAACTTCCATACATCAAGCTTCCGAAACTGAGCCAATTCTTCTTGCATCGCCTCAACCCATGACGGATCTTTAAGAGCCATACCAACATTCTTAGGCTCAACCTGAGAGATGAAGCAATAGTACAAGTACCAAGTAATCGCCCCAGTATCCTTAACCTCAGCAAACATACTTGACATTTTCTTATGCTGATTCCTCGTGAGAGTAGAGGCAGAGGCATCACCAATAATTTGATCTACTGGATGATCCTTGTTGACTCTTGTCTGAGGAACCTTATCGACCGTAAGATCACTTCCCAAGTTTGTCTGCACATGATGTTCTGGAGTTTTAGGCTCTTCCTGATTTTCACCTTCCGTGTCATCAGTATCATAGAACGGATCATCAGGTAGCGGTATATGTAAAGGATCAGTAAGATTTGTAGGAGCAGTATCTAAAGTAGAGTCTGCTTCTTTTGTCCCACTTGATTCACCAGATTTGGAAGCAGGCTCAACGAATGGAGAGGAAGCAGGAGTGGAAACAGGAACCGGCCCACCATCAATTGGATCATGTAGAGTAACTACATCTTCCACAATCGGAACACCTGTAAAAGAAACAGGACCACGAAAAGAAGTGAAAACACCATCATAATCAAAGTTATTAGCAGGACCAATGTGCACAGCAGGTTTATGACTGACAATTACGACATTTGTACCAAAATCGACTTTGCCAGTTTTCTGATTGTACACACGCCGAATCGGTGTACTTGGCACATAACCTAAAAAGAATCCCTCCTCAGATTTAGGATCAAATTTCCCTTGAGGAAGAACTTTCAGAAAAGTACACGGAACACCAAACGGCTCAACATTCTGCAAATTGGGCTTTTTGTTGTGCAACAGCTCATAACAAGTCTTCTTAAACCGTTTAACTGTTAAAACCCGATTCAAAATGTGGCAAGCTGTATTCACCGCCTCTCCCCAGAAAGTAATAGGAAGCCCTGAATCAGCAAGCATCGTCCTGGCTGTTTCTATCAATGTCCTGTTCTTCCTTTCAGCTACTCCATTCTGTTGTGGCTCATAAGGTGCACTGAATTGATGTTGAATTCCTTTTGTCAAGCAAAATGCAGTAATCGTATGATTCTTGAACTCAGTGCCATTGTCACTCCTGATTCTCTTAACTTTAATCTCATGGACATTCTCGACTTGTTTAATGAAATCCATAAATCGAGCAGCAGTCTCATCCTTGGTCTTCAAAAAGAATACCCATGAGAATCTTGAGTAATCATCAGTGATCACCAAACAATAATACATCCCTCCAATGCTTCTTATGTTCACAGGACCAAAGAGATCCATATGAAGTAACTCGAATGGTTTGGATATAGAATTTTGCACCTTTGATTTATGGGGATTCTTATGTTGTTTCCCTTTCAAACAAGGTACACATTTATCTTCCATCCCAAACTTCTTTACCGGAACACCTTCAACTAATTCAAGACTGACAAGTTCATTCATCTTCCGAAAGTTGATATGTCCCATTCTTCGATGCCATAGGAGAGATTCCGACTCATTGGCCTTGCTCAACAAACAAAGGGGCTCCTTTGGATTATCAACACCTAACACTAAACCATAGATGTCTCTCTTCCTAGGAGCTCTGAGCATAATCCATTCTTCAGGAATAACAAAACCCGGCTTCAAGATGAATGCCTCCTTTTCTGTGAAATGAACATTGTTGCCCTTGTCACAGATCTGTGAGACACTCATAAGATTATGAGTAAGTTGTTCCACATAGTTTACTCGTTCTAGAGTAAGTTGTCCATTGACGACATCTCCTTGACCGGTGATGTTACCGCCCTTGGATCCAGCAAAACTAACATATGACCCATGAATATCAACATAATTGGACAAGAGCTTCTTGTCCCCTGTCATGTGCCTGGAGCATCCACTGTCAAGGTACCATAAATGAATTGGTTTCCTAGGAACTCCCTGCACATAAAATGAGATAAGTTAGTTTTCGAGTGGGACCCAAACCTTCATTGGTTTGGGTCGTCCCTTCTCATCCTTGAGAAGAAGTTCAGTCCAATATCCATTGCTAGAAGCCTTGGATGGAACACTTTTCTCATCTTGTCTTCTCACTGGAGAAGTCTTCGGACCTCTCGTTGGAGAAGTTCTAGGAGAATGGGGGCCAAAAGAAGGTCGAACACTTGAATGAACCCGATCATAAACTGAATTACAACTTTGAGACTGACTCGAACTCCCAGTGGGGGTTTTGAATCTATCTTCTCTAGGTGATATACTCCTAGATTCAGGAGATACTTTCCTTTCTGAGTTGAATTCCTATGAACATTTCCTGTAAAACCTTTTGGTGAAGATTCTCTTCGTTGAGGTATAGTAAAAGGTTTTGGAGAAGATTGAACTTTAGTCTCATTAACCAGTTTATCATTACCCAACCCTCTTTTTCCTTCCGAGGTTGAAGCCTTTGAAGGAGAACCTGATCTCCGAGGTCTATTAGGACAAACACTGTAAACATGACCTTTTTCATGACACGCAAACAAGAAAGGACCTTGACCTTTTCTTTGTATCTACCTTTTTATCGGTACCTACAGAATCAATTTTAGTCCTAGTGTCCACTGTCTTACTTGTTTTTCTAGTATCATCAAAGTTACGTTTAATTGGTGAATTCCTAGACTTTCTAGCATCATCTATCTCATCCTTACCTATTGGAGACTTCTTAAGTACAGGCATAAGAATTTGCTTCAAAGTCCTAGTAGCTATTTCATCAACAGCTGATCTATCCTCAGATTTCTAGGTTTAGTCTGCCTAGCCAAAGGAGTGAGACGTGACTGACTTAATTTCTTCATGTCCTCAACAGTCACATCCCAGACTTTATCAATTCTTTTAGGGTCAATTGATTCTAAAGGGAATTCTAACTCAGTGTATACCCTATGACTCTTGTGAAGAGTAAAGTGTGTAACACTATCTTTTTGACCAAAAGAATTAGACTTATTCTGAACAATACCTTTCAATTTCTGTTCCTTTTTAGGTTGAGAAGAACCTCCTACAGACTCTTTTGTTTCTTAGACAGCTTGACTTCTGGAATTGAGTCTTTTGGTTTACTAGCTTCAGTACTAGATTGAAGTAAAACTTCAGGAATGTTGGGTTCAACGGAGGTATAATTGTTGTTGAAAGGTGGAGGAACATCTTTATAAGAGATCTTAACTGGGTCTAGACTCTTAGTGAGAATCCTCAAATTTGTTCATATGCATTAACAGTTCAGAATGCCTAGCAGAATCTAATTTAGCATTTAAGTCCAAAATCTCTATCTTAGCATCAGCTAGTTCTTTTTCAATAGAGGCACACTTCTTTGCTAACAATGAGTAAGCTTCACCACCTACTCTTTCTACAGCTACTGACTGTTTGACTTTGTCCTTCATTGCACTTAGATCAGACTCTAAGGACTTAATCTTTTCCTTGAAAAATCTTTCTTTATCATTGACAGTTAAATCCTTTTTAATTAGCCTATCTCTCTCTGATTGTGCAGCATTAATAACAGATTCTAAATTCCTAATTTGATCATTTTTCGACTCAATTTCATCATACATTTTATTCACAATTTTACAAACATGAACAATAGTATGTAAGGAATAAGATACCTGTTGGTCAGCTTCTTTACAATCAGCCATGTAGGCAACAAAGTCATCTACAGTCATCCCTTCAGGAATCTCAAAATCTTTCATCTGCTCTTCAATTGTCTTCTCGACCTTTTCAGCAGCAGAATCTTCATTAACTTCAGTAGCTTTTACCTCTGCAGTAGCTTTTACTTCCTCTTGGTTCTTATCATCTTCGAACTCATCTTCAGATTCGGAATCAGTATCATAAACACCCTCAGCATAGCTTTCCACTTTCGAACTTTGAGCATTTTCATACAAATGCTCATCATTATGGTAAACTGTGGTGTCAAGAAAGTCATCAGGAGAGTCCACAATATGAGCCATATCATCAATAATTTCAGCCAAATAAGCATTATTGGTCTCGTCCTGTGGAAGATTCCAGACATAAGAACCATCAGATTGAACAGCTACGATTGCCTTGTCATTTGCAGCAATATCTTCAGTCAACACAAGTGCTCTGTTAGCATTCTGATTATATGGACGATTACCACTTCTGTCTTGTCGCGTAGGGGTAGTATTGACATCCCTCTTTGGTCGTTGACATTCTCTAGCGAAGTGTCCAAATCCATCACAGTTGTAACACTTAACCTTTGACTTGTCAAAGCCCTGAGTGCCTCCAGTAAGAGGTCGTCCTGTCCTTTTCATAAATTTCTGCACTCTTCTTGTGATCATAGCCAATTGCCATTTTAGGTCCATCTTTTCAACATCATCTGGATCAATTTGGTCATAATCTTCATCTATGAGTGCAGGATCTGTGATTCTTCCTGCAACAAATGCTTCATGAGCAGCACACATTGCAGCAAAGACATTCATCCGACCCTCAGCTGATTTCATATCCATTGGCATGGACTTGTAACCAGCAGCAGATGATGTAATGTTACCGAACTTTAAACTTCCAGTCTTTACACCTTCAGCAGTCTTCTTACCTTTGTTCCCAGCATCCGAAGCAATGAAACCAACAAAATCATCTCCTTCAGTATTCTCTGTTGTACCAGAACTACCAACTCCAGAGAAGAATGCATTTGCATCAGCGGTTGGATTCTTCATGGTAGCATGATACAAAGACGGATCTTGAGTGAAGTTGTCTTGAAGATCCTTTGCTTTGTCCTTCATTACTCTGTTCCTAAGAGTAGATATAACTCCATCTATACGCAAGGATGCATAATCATCTCTTTCTTGTAGTCCATGACAAAACTCTTTATAGGCCTTTGGTAAACCATCCAAGAATTTATCCACAATTTCACTTGGAGAATACTTAAGATCAAAATACGCTAACTCTGCAAGCAGATGTTGATATCTCAGAATAAGATCTTCAACCTGTTCGTTCTTGGTAGCGTTGAAACATCAAATTGTTTCTTAAGCATTTTGATTCTGTTTTTCTTCAGTAGTGGATCTCCTTCACAATGTGCTTCAATAGCATCGAACAGCTGCTTTGAAGTTTTGTATTCTTGTTTGGGAAACAAATGCACTAACTCTTGTGGAATGCACATCCGAAGAGTTGAAAGAGCCTTTACTTCGATTGCATATGCAGTCTTTTCTTCTCCTTTTAATTCTGCCATCTTGTATGTCGAAGTAACGCCATTGACTGTAAGAGTAGGCCACTCATATCCTTCCGTAATCATAATCCACATATTCAAGTCTTCTCTTTGAATAAAGTCCTCGAAACGACCTCTCCACGCCCAGAAATCAGCTAATGAAACTAACTTCGGTGGAGAATTAGTCCTTCCGACTAGATGATCATGATAAACCAGAGAGTTCAGATATTGTGCAACAGCACTGTTGACAGACGATGTGGAAGCCATGAGTTAATATAGCAAAAACCTTAAGGAACGAAGATAAGAGAATGAACGAAGATAAGATGGAACGAAGATAGAAATTCAAACGAAGATAAACTAAGTTCGTAAGGTGAAACCAAACGAAGATAAATTAACTTCGTAAAGAGAGTTCAAACGAAGATAAATGATGAACGAAGATAAGATGGAACGAAGATAGAAATTCAAACGAAGATAAACTACAAACGAAGATAAACTAAGTTCGTAAGGAAATCTAAGTTCGTAAGGTGAAACCAAACGAAGATAAGATTAACTTCGTAAAGAGAGTTCAAACGAAGATGGCCTAAATTCGTAGACAAAGATTTGAACGAAGATAAGTTAAATTCGTTTGAAAAAGATTCAAAACGAAAATGAAGATAACTTCGTTTGATGAATAACTTCGTAGGAAGTTCAAAAGCCAAGGAACGAACTTAAGATTAAATTCGTTTGGCTAAGTTCGTTGAGGAAACGAACTTAACAGCAGTTTTGGGTTTTCGAATGACACAGAATATAAATAATCAAACAAACGATCTGAAACCTTCGATAAGATATCGATTGGCTCTGATACCACTTGTGAGTCCCTCGATAGCTCTGGATCGCTCTCGAGATCGTCTATGGTTATGTCGTGAGTGCGGAATCCTCACGAGATAACTGTTTGATTAGTTATCAATATTATTGCTAATTAACAAGATTGTAATCAGCCTTAATTACGCTATTTTCGTTTGCTAATGATTGCCAACGAACTTAGATGATTGGTGTGTGTGTTAATCGACTGGTTCAACTCAATTTAGGTTTTCCAATCGTTTATATATGTTCAATTGATATTGGGCTTGCTGGGCTTTGTTCAAACGAACTTAGCAGCCCAGCCCTTAGAACGAAGATAATCTTCGTTCGAGCATAACGAAGTTTATCTTCGTTAGCTGTAATCCGTTTGTTATTTTCCAATTACTTAACATATAAGGAACCTAACATATATTACGTTTGTTCTTGTATATCATACATAACAAACATCATATATAAACATATATAAAACACCAAAACATGTAATCAATCATTACTAAAACACGAAGTCCATAATCTATTAATTACATATAAATGAATAAGACATAATCAAATCTAAGTTGCTGTTGTCACATCAACGTGCATCAACAGTTTGCACAATTGTAATTATGTTTATGTAGTCATTTATTGTATAGTAATCAAACACTTGTGTACTCAGGTGTTTAACGTTTGTGTACTCGGGTGTTTAACAATTATACAATTGTAAATTGATTATACAAGCATTTTATTGTGCAATAATCTAACACTTGTATACTCAGGTGTTTAACGTTTGCACAATTGTAATTATGTTTATGTAGTCATTTATTGTGCTAGTAATCAAACACTTGTGTACTCAGGTGTTTAACGTTTGCACAATTGTAATTATGTTTATGTAGTCATTTATTGTGTAGTAATCAAACACTTGTGTACTCAAGTGTTTAATGTTTGTATAATTGTAATTATGATTATGTAGTCATTTATTGTGTAGTAATCAAACACTTGTGTACTCAGGTGTTTAACGTTTGCACAATTGTAATTATGTTTATGTAGTCATTTATTGTGTAGTAATCAAACACTTGTGTACTCAAGTGTTTAACGTTTGCACAATTGTAATTATGTTTATGTAGTCATTTATTGTGTAGTAATCAAACACTTGTGTACTCAGGTGTTTAACGTTTGTATAATTGTAATTATGTTTATGTAGTCATTTATTGTGTAGTAATCAAACACTTGTGTACTCAGGTGTTTAACGTTTGTATAATTGTAATTATGTTTATGTAGTCATTTATTGTGTAGTAATCAAACACTTGTGTACTCAGGTGTTTAACGTTTGCACAATTGTAATTATGTTTATGTAGTCATTTATTGTGTAGTAATCAAACACTTGTGTACTCAAGTGTTTAACGTTTGTATAATTGTAATTATGTTTATGTAGTCATTTATTGTGTAGTAATCAAACACTTGTGTACTCAAGTGTTTAATGTTTGTATAATTGTAATTATGATTATGTAGTCATTTATTGTGTAGTAATCAAACACTTGTGTACTCAGTGTTTAACGTTTGTATAATTGTAATTATGTTTATGTAGTCATTTATTGTGTAGTAATCAAACACTTGTGTACTCAGGTGTTTAACGTTTGCACAATTGTAATTATGTTTATGTAGTCATTTATTGTGTAGTAATCAAACACTTGTGTACTCAGGTGTTTAACGTTTGTATAATTGTAATTATGTTTATGTAGTCATTTATTGTGTAGTAATCAAACACTTGTGTACTCAGGTGTTTAACGTTTGTATAATTGTAATTATGTTTGGGTAGTCATTTATTGTGTAGTAATCAAACACTTGTGTACTCAGGTGTTTAACGTTTGCACAATTGTAATTATGTTTATGTAGTCATTTATTGTGTAGTAATCAAACACTTGTGTACTCAAGTGTTTAATGTTTGTATAATTGTAATTATGATTATGTAGTCATTTATTGTGTAGTAATCAAACACTTGTGTACTCAGTGTTTAACGTTTGTACAATTGTAATTATGTTTATGTAGTCATTTATTGTGTAGTAATCAAACACTTGTGTACTCAGGTGTTTAACGTTTGCACAATTGTAATTATGTTTATGTAGTCATTTATTGTGTAGTAATCAAACACTTGTGTACTCAAGTGTTTAACGTTTGCACAATTGTAATTATGTTTATGTAGTCATTTATTGTGTAGTAATCAAACACTTGTGTACTCAGGTGTTTAACGTTTGTATAATTGTAATTATGTTTGGGTAGTCATTTATTGTGTAGTAATCAAACACTTGTGTACTCAGGTGTTTAACGTTTGCACAATTGTAATTATGTTTATGTAGTCATTTATTGTGTAGTAATCAAACACTTGTGTACTCAAGTGTTTAACGTTTGTATAATTGTAATTATGTTTATGTAGTCATTTATTGTGTAGTAATCAAACACTTGTGTACTCAAGTGTTTAACGTTTGTATAATTGTAATTATGTTTATGTAGTCATTTATTGTGTAGTAATCAAACACTTGTGTACTCAGGTGTTTAACGTTTGCACAATTGTAATTATGTTTATGTAGTCATTTATTGTGTAGTAATCAAACACTTGTGTACTCAAGTGTTTAACGTTTGCACAATTGTAATTATGTTTATGTAGTCATTTATTGTGTAGTAATCAAACACTTGTGTACTCAGGTGTTTAACGTTTGTATAATTGTAATTATGTTTATGTAGTCATTTATTGTGTAGTAATCAAACACTTGTGTACTCAGGTGTTTAACGTTTGTATAATTGTAATTATGTTTATGTAGTCATTTATTGTGTAGTAATCAAACACTTGTGTACTCAGGTGTTTAACGTTTGCACAATTGTAATTATGTTTATGTAGTCATTTATTGTGTAGTAATCAAACACTTGTATACTCAGGTGTTTAACGTTTGCACAATTGTAATTATGTTTATGTAGTCATTTATTGTGTAGTAATCAAACACTTGTGTACTCAAGTGTTTAACGTTTGTATAATTGTAATTATGATTTGTAATATTGAGTGTGTATTTTTGATGAATGTTGATTATTGTAATATATTTGAATGAGTTTGTGGATTGTTTCAATCTATTGTATGCATATAGTTTGATTCTACATAATTCCCATGTCATGCTGTGCTTTTCTAAGTGATACCCCATGATTCCGCCATGTTGGGGTGTTACAGAATGGTATCAGAGCCGTGGTTGTAGAGAACTAGGAGGATTTACCTAGACTATAGCCATCGCACCCACATTTCATATTAGCATGCATGATAGGAAATTTTATGTGCAACGTGAACTGTATGATGCATAAAAAAAAACGTTTTAAAACGGAGTTCGTAGGTTGCTTATGATATGATGACTTGATTGTTATGTGAGAATTTTTGTGATGAACGTATATGATAGTGTCGGGATACACCGTTAATTGTGGAAATGTTGTGATGAACGTTGATGTGTTAAATTTTAGAATCATTTATTATTTGTCCTCCAGTAAAATGAAATGATGACATTAATGGAGTATAACATTCGATAACCCTAGAGGCGCCTGATCAACAAATCTATGGTTATCCTATGTTATATAAAGTTAATGATCTCATGGATTGCGCCTTGTGGATAGAGTATAGTAGCTACCCCGGTATGTTTAATGAGTGTTGATTAGGTGGAGGGTTAGCCGCTGGTACACCCTGTATACATACCCGGTCAACACTTAGAGAACATATCGGAACCGAGTTTTGGACATCCATTCTATATATTAACGGTGTGGAGGGTTAGCCGATGGTACACCCTGTATACAAACACTTTTAATGTGTCGAATGTTGAAGTTAAAATTCGGACTATGCTTTACCCACCTTGTTATGACTTGACCCTTTTATTTATATAGTGTTGAATGATTCGTGATTGTATGGTTGATTGTGGATTGTATGAGTGATGATGCCTTACCTAGTTATATGTGAACTTGAATGTTGATTTGATTAATTCGGTTATGGTTGAATTGAAATTGTGTTATTTGTTGGAACGTAGACGAAATGATGATGACATAGTTATTGCCATGATAATATCCCCGTAGAGGTACATAATCTTGTAATGGCTCAGGATAGTTTAATTTTGGATTGTTTGTTATGTGACGGTTAATTGCAAATGTTTGTGTGTGAATTGTGAGGATTAACTTGGAAATCCAACACGTGTGTTCACGGAAATGGTTAGAATAAAAGTAAACATAATGCTTATGAAAAGTCAAGAAACAAAACGATTATATGATATGACTAGAGTAAAGTCCCCTAGATTTCATTGTTAGTGGTCTTTATACTTTGGAGTGAATATACATGATTTCACTACGATGTCTGCTTTATAATGTAAGCAATGATGTCAAATGACAATAATTATCAAAATGGCCGACAAAGAATAACTCTTCGGCAATAAAGCCAATTATTTAGCATTATTATATCTAAATCTAGATTGAATGAGATAGAGTTGAATAACTTTATCAGAATATTTTAATGTGACCAATAATAGGGTACTGACTATGAACAGGAATTGAGCGGGTAATTGGAATGCGAAAACTTTTGTATGAATATATATTGCACAAATCTATATATAACTCACAATATATATTGTAAATATGTATGTAACAATAATATAACTATATATATATATATATATATATATATACATTCTATATATAACAAATATAAATATATATAATAGTATATATATATATAACTCACAATAGTAATTGTTTGCAATAAAAATAAAAATGGTGAAATTGGCCGTCCCCGGGGATCGAACCTGGGTCTAGGCCACACCCTTTCGCGCATTTAGCCAACCGCGCTAAATGCCTAGTGTTGTGAAAGTTCTCTTATGATTAAATATAAGCATATGACAATAAATTCCTAATTCACATATATATTGTAAGTTAATATGAATTTTCTTTCCTAAATAAAATTTCTCGAGGAAGGGAAAACAAATGAGAAGATTTACCTACAAGTTGTTTAAGTAATTAACTTGGAGAAGTTGAACGGAAGAGAGGTAGGAGTGTTCTCTAAGATAGAGAATATTGAAGTAGTCATGGGCATGAAGTCGATCGTCAAGTTAAAAATGTTGCTAGAGCTTTTAACTGGGGAATAGTTTGAGTAAGAGTCGTAAGAGAATCGTCGTGCATATGGAAAATTTGTTATAATTTATAAAATTGAATAGATTATGAACTTAAACAAAAGTAGGAATTTTATTTGATCGAACATAGCAAGCCACTATTAAAAACATTAATAATACATACGCTCTCAACTGGAACATATACTGGGCTAAGTGGCTCGGTGTGGCTTGGCTAACTCTTGCTCGATCTGCCTTAAGAAGTTGGTATTACTGGGATCCTTGGAACAAGTCTTCCAAATGTGTGTCAACAAATGAGTAGAAGCCTTATTGATTTCGCTTAAACGAAAGAACTTCTCATCCCCATCCTCTGAAGTATAGAAGATTCCAGCAGGTCTACTTAAAACCCTTACTTCCACAAACACTATGCCCTTTGGAAGCTGGAGATTTAACAAGGCATCATCGTCAGCTGGTGGGAGCATCTCGGGAGTGGAAGATGAGGCACCAACAGTTCTTAGTCTTTTTACGGGTCTTTGAGAAAGTAGAGGAGTGCTACTTTCGTCGCCTCTACGTGTAGTGATATCTTCTTCTCCCATAGTCCTCTGTAGATACTCCCTTAGACTTGCTTCACCTTTAGCCATTTTGGCATACCACTCAGCTTCTCTTTGTCTAGAAAGTTCCAATATGTTGACGTGTTGATTTTCTGGTGTTTGCACCTCAGAACCTGTTTCTCCTGCTTCTGCAAGAAGTAGTTCCTTAGCTAACTTCAGAGAAGCCTCTTCCTCCATCGCTTGTATTTTCTGACGTTCTATAATCTCTTTGAGGACCACGTCTTGAGAACTACTTCGGAGTGTTTCAAAATTTTCATGAGTTATAACAGGAGAAGGTGATGACATAGGTCTCTTTCCCTTGAAAACAGTTGGGTCAACTATTGCTTCAACTTCTTCAGATTGTGAGAAATCAGCAAGTTGATACAACAACCCTTTAATTTCTCTAATTTCTGCTTCAAGTTTTGTTTGTTTATCGATAGATTTTCTCAACAATGCTCTCTCGGATGCTAGGAGAAAAGGTGCACTATTGTGTATTTGGTCGATTTGAGAAGTAAGAAACTTAAATGAGTTGGTTTGTTCAGTAGAAAGTGATACTATAATACTGTTAAGTTGATCAAATTGCTTCAACAAAAGCTCGATTGAACGTTCAAGTATAATAAATGTGTGAGTGGCCATGGTTTAGTTGAGAAAGAACGGTGGTTGATTTGGATGTGTGGAAATATAGTTTTACACAAAGAAAAATGTAAAGGAGAGAATGAAATTTCAGAATGCCTATTATCTTTACAAGTGTTTTTCTTATATAGAGAACAAAAGACGAAGTGTAACCTTGAAGAACGGACAGGTGTCCAGTAACTACAGTAAACTATAATAATTTCGACAGTAATATAATCTTTGAATTTTTCCTTTAAGTCACGTTAAAATTCAGTTTGAATAATTAAGGGGAAATTCTTTTAATTGGGGAATTTCCCTACCTAACAGAAAAATTCAAATGATTGGACTTAGTCATTGCATAATTTATACATTTCCGACGAAATGTATTATGGGTTGAGAGATTTGTATTGGTGGCTGGGAATGAAAGAGACATTGCTAGATATGTTAGTGAATGTGTTACATGTTTACAAGTAAAAGCCGACCACGAGAAATCACCCGGTTTGCTAGCTCAACCGGTAAAAGTTGTAGTGGGAAATGAGAATGAATGGATATGAACTTCATCACGAAGTTACCTAGAACGAGTAGTAGTTAAAACACCATTATGGATGGTGATTGACCGGTTGACTAAGTCGGTTTACTTCTTAGCCACCCGGGAATATGATAAACTTGACACCATGGTACGTTGTATCTCATAAAAGTAGTATTCAAAATTTGGAGTGCCGATTTCCGTCATAACCAATCGGGATACCCGATTTACTTCAAAATTTTTGGAAGGTGTTCCAAAGAGCGATGGGTACTCAACTCGATGTGAGTACGGCGTTCCATCCGCAAACCGAATGTCAAAGAGAAAGAACGATTCAAACGCTTGATGATATGTTGAGAGTTTGTGCCATCAATGCTTGGTGGCAATTTGGGACGTGCATTTACCGTTAGATGAGTTCTCCAACAATAGTAGCCATCACGCTAGTATTCAATGACTCCATTTAAAGTTTTACATGAGAGAAGATGTAGGCCACCGTTAGCTTGGATGGAAGTTGGTGAAAGCCAACTCATTGGGCCCAAAATTTGTAGTGAAACGACAAACGTACTCTCGCAAATCAGAGATAAGTTGAGGGTAGCCTGAGAACGGCGATTGAGTTATGCTAACGTGAGACGAATACCCCTCAAATTCGAAGTGGGCGATTTTTGTGTTGTTTAATTGTCTATGTGAAAGGGCGCGGTTCAATTTGTAAAACGTGACAAGTTAGGGTCAAGGTATATTGGCCCATTTAAAAATCGGGGAATAATGTAACATTTGCCAAAATTGACTAGATTTGACTCAAAATTTAACGTAAACGATTTTCATGAATTAATGTGAATTATTGAGCGTATTGTTGTTTTGAAATGAAACATGGAATTTGTTTATGCTTACGGAATTGTTTTGGCGTTTAAATGGTTAACGTTTAGCTATTTGTCGGAATTAGCGGAGCGAGAGCCTACCCCTTAGGACAAATGGCCGACATAACTTTACATAAAGAATGAATTTTGTAATCTTCGTTGTTGGTTATTGATCATGAATCTAAATCCTTAGCTGGATAAATATCTCGTCTAATATAATATAACATTTTGTAAATAATATGTCATTTATATGGGATGATATGGTTATTGAATGTTTTTGGAATACAAAATACGTCTTATAAATACACAACCAAATCTTATTTACTAACGATTATTATAGATTGCTTTTTGTACATGAAAGTGACGTAAATGTTTATATATTCAAATTGCTTTTTACATGAAAGCGACGTAAAGGTTTATATATTCAAATTGCTTTTTCCATAAAAGTGACGTAAATGTTTATATATTCAAATTAGTATATATCAAATTGAAAAGCATAGAAAATGACATTTAAGTAAATCAAGTGGGTATCATTTAGTTTTGCTTAGATTTTGTCATTTCAAAGAAAACGTGTCTATGTAACTAATTAAACAAGTAGACTGCAGAAAAACACTGATAACTTGTTTTGGCCATAACTTTTGAACCGTTACTCCGTTTTTGACGATTCAAATCGCCACGTTTTCATAAAAGAATCTATTTTCTAACTAAAAGTTAAGTTCAACCTGATGATGATGTCATAGATCGAGTTCGACCAGGTCAAGTTCGACCATGGAATGGTTAAGTTCTATTTAGTCAAGCCTTTACCTAGTCAAGCTTTACCAAGTCTAGTCTAACTTAGTATAAATAGATGCTTAACATAAAAAAATTCAGTTTTCATAAACTAGAAAAGATAAATATTTGTGTACTCGGGTGTTTAACAATTATACAATTGTAAATTGATTATACAAGCATTTTATTGTGCAATAATCTAACACTTGTATACTCAGGTGTTTAACGTTTGCACAATTGTAATTATGTTTATGTAGTCATTTATTGTGTAGTAATCAAACACTTGTGTACTCAGGTGTTTAACGTTTGTGTACTCGGGTGTTTAACAATTATACAATTGTAAATTGATTATACAAGCATTTTATTGTGCAATAATCTAACACTTGTATACTCAGGTGTTTAACGTTTGCACAATTGTAATTATGTTTATGTAGTCATTTATTGTGTAGTAATCAAACACTTGTGTACTCAGGTGTTTAACGTTTGTGTACTCGGGTGTTTAACAATTATACAATTGTAAATTGATTATACAAGCATTTTATTGTGCAATAATCTAACACTTGTATACTCAGGTGTTTAACGTTTGCACAATTGTAATTATGTTTATGTAGTCATTTATTGTGTAGTAATCAAACACTTGTGTACTCAGGTGTTTAACGTTTGTATAATTGTAATTATGATTTTTGGGTAACATGAAACGTTGGTGTTGAACTTAGTAAATATTAACTATACTTGTACGTGGCCTGGTGCAAATTCATTGGAGCTTATACTACTTTTCAGGTGAGTATACTTATACTTATATATATATATATGACTGCATAAGTGAGTTTCGTAAACCCTCCCTACTCTAATTGAGATTCGGGCTGAAAAGTGTACATGTTTGTTTAATTGTTGATTGTTGATTTGATTGATTGTATGATTGAATTGTTAATGTGGACATGTTAGCGCATTATTTACTATGTAAGTCGCACCGTTAGCGCATTATTTATTATATAAGTCGCACCGTTAGCGCGTTACTCGTTATGTAAGTCGCACCGTTAGCGCGTTACTCGTTATGTAAGTCGCACCGTTAGCGCCTTGTTAAATTATTAACAATGTAAGACGCACCGTTGTTAAACGTTGTTGATTGGATTTGATATGGAATGTTGTTGAATGTTATGGAACGATGTTGATTGTTATATGGAAACGTTGTTGTTAATGTTGACGGTTATCATCCCGACATACTTATTCCTTGTTGCTTGTCCCTACGAACTCACCAACTTTATGTTGACGCTCTTTAGTACACTTTTCAGGTAATCAAGTTAATCAGAGACAGAATGGATGATTATATGCTTGCATTGCTAGGATTGGACTACCCTTGAACTGTCTGGATCCATGATCCTTATTTCCCTTTCATGGGTTATGCTTAGGATCAATTACTATCGTTTGAACATGTTCTTTTAAGTATGGATTGAGTGTGTATTTTTGATGAATGTTGATTATTGTAATATATTTGAATGAGTTTGTGGATTGTTTCAATCTATTGTATGCATATAGTTTGATTCTACATAATTCCCATGTCATGCTGTGCTTTTCTAAGTGATACCCCATGATTCCGCCATGTTGGGGTGTTACAAACATAAATTTAAAGACCAGATTTTATCATCAAAACAACACCCATCAAGTCTTTTGGCGCCGTTGCCGGGGAACCCGACGCATTCTTGGTTTAGTAGTGTAGTTCGACCCTACTTTGTGTTTCGGCACGGAGTAGTTGCTTTTCAGTATTTCATTAGGTAAAATTAGGTTAAATAGAAAATTAGGTCAAATTAGGTTAAAATTAGGGTTAGCATAGTTAGTTTGCATTTTTAATTTTTCTTCAAAATTTAAAAATCCAAAAATATTTTCGTTTTTCTTTTAGTTTAGGTAGTTAATATAGTTTTTCATTTTTAGTTTTATATTGGTGCGTTGATCTTTTTCTTAAGTTTTGCAGGATATTTAGGTGGTTGATGCGTTTGAGATCCGGAACGGTCATAAGACGTAGCTTGACAAGCCTAAGTAGACTTAGACGAAGGAAGAGGCTTAACAGATCCAACTCAACCCCTGTAGGTAATTTAGAACACCTTTTCGACTTAGAAGACTCATTAAGAACAACCGAAACCATGTCTCAACCAAACTCGCCTAGAGGTGTTATTAAGGATTTCGATCGACCAATGATGGAAAGGACAAGAGTCGTAGCACCGACGCCAGGATCGGCTATAGTCTTACCCAACTTAGGAGATTCATTCTCAGTCAAAGGACACAACTTTAAGCTAATTCAAGATAACCAGTTCGACGGCCGAGCAAATTCCTACCCTCACAAGCATGTAAGCAAGTTCACTAGTTTATGCAAGATGTTCAAGTATGGAGGAAACGTCACCGATGACGATGTGCAACTTAGCTTATTTCCATCGTCTCTCACCAGAGAGGCACGTGCTAGGTTCGATGAGCTCGATGAAGGTACCATCACCACATGGAATCAACTTCGCGAGGAGTTCGTTTCGCGATTCTTTCCACCAAGTTTAGCTAGGAAAATGCTTCGAGACATCAAAGCTTTCAAACAAGACGAAGGAGAATCACTAGTTGTTGCATGGAAAAGGCTTAGGGAAATAATCAGAAACTATCACGGGAATGGACTTAGCAAGGATGAAATCATGGAAATCTTTTTCTATGGTTTAACAAAGAGCTCCTAAAAAGATTTAGACCTAGCCGGCGGTGGTTACTTTTTGTACAAGACTTCTAATGTCGCGTACAAAATGATGGAGGATATGGTGCAAGCAAGCTTAGCTCGGGACGTGGATGACAAGGATCGAGATAGGAAACCAAGAAGAACCGTGGCTAGCATCGAGAGCAGCCCTGACAATGAGGTAATCCATGAACTTAAAGCTTTATCTAACCGTTTTTCTACTTTTGAAGATAGGTTGAACATTATGGACAAGGACCTCAAGGTAATTGCACACGGGTGCAACAAATGCGGAGAAATGCACTATACTGAAGATTGTGAAGAGGAAGTTACCGAGCAAGTCAACTTTGTCCAGAACCAATACCATGGAGGCTTTCAGCGAGGACTATTCCAAAGAAACACCGGTAATTCTAACTATAATGCAAATTATCCTAGAACTAACTTTGGTTCTTTTCAAAATAGGTGGCAAAGGAGTAATGGTCAATCCGAGCAACCTAAGGTGGAAAATGAAGTCATGGAGGACCCTATTGCCAAGCTTACACATATGATGGAAAAATACATGGACATGAATGACAAAAGGCATGACTCCCTTGACAGATACACAAGGTTCTTAGATGAGAAGATTGGTAACCTTGACCATAAAGTGGATGCAGTGACAAGAAACCAACAATCCGCAATTCTAGGATTGGAGAAGAAGCTGGAAAAAATGGTGGAACTGAATGCAAAGAAGGAAAATGGTATTCTCCCGAGTAATCCTAAGCCAAATCCACTTGGAAACCCTAGTTCAAGTCAAAAGTACCAACCCCCGATCGGATGAAATGAGAATTTGAACGCCGTGTTCACCAAAGGTAATGACTCTACTGAGGTTTCTAATGACTCTTGTGAAAGTTCCAATCAGGTACAGGTCATACGGAATCAAAATGAAGGCGAAACGGACCAAAAAGCAAATTTAGAATCTGTCCAGAACCACCAGCGCCGCTGGAGAACCTTCCAGCGCCGCTGGAAGCCCTCCAGGAACAAACCAGCGCCGCTGGTAGCCCCCAGGTGAACCACCAGCGCCGCTCGCCTCTTACCAGCGCCGCTGGTGAGTCCGTCAGCTCAGATTCGCGAAAAGTTTCGATTTCAGAAGAAGACCTAGGTACCCAGCTCACATCCAAATGCAAAATGAAGGATGTAGACGATTCGGTCAGAAGTGAAGAAGTTCAAAATCCCAACACATCGAATGACGGGAAACAGCTACCGCAAGCAACCGAAGATCCAGGAAGTTTTCTTATCCCTTGCACTATTAATAATGAATATTTTTCAAGTGCATTAGCTGATTTAGGGTCAAGTATTAATGTTATGCCTACTGTGATTTATGAGAAACTTACCCTTTGTTTGCTAAAACCCGCCAACATGAGCATTCAGTTAGCCGATCAAACTTACCGACAACCCAAGGGGATTGTTGAACAAGTCCATGTCAGGGTTAAGGATTTAGAACTTTGGACTGAGTTTGTTGTGCTTGATTCGGTAGATGGATTAGATACAGCAGTAATTCTAGGTAGACCATTTTTGCATATTGCTGATGTAACCATCCATGTCCTTACAAGAGTAATATCACTGTCTGATGGTAAGAATAGGATAAAAGTGTCTGACATTGATGAGGAAGTCAAATAGATCAAAGAAGAATGTCTTAGTATGGAAATAGGAAATGATGATCTAAACTATGTTAAACAAACCTTAGGAAGAAAATATGAGAATAGGATTTCTTACGAATGTTTTAGGAAACTAAGGGATAAGAAGGAGAAAGTAGAAGAACAGTTAAGGAAGGGAAAAGAAGTGGCTGATAGAATCAGGAAGATATTAGGAAATATGAAAGTGGGAAGAGCGTGTAGCCAACCTAGAAAGAGACAAAATGAATGAAATAATGGCTAGAGAACCAAACGGTAAGTTTTATGGAGACCCTAGCATATTTCAAATCCCCAGCCACATTAACTCCGTCTGTTTTGAAAACACCTACTTAGATTTTAGGTCTACCTCAAACATTCTACCAATAAGAATTTTCGAGAACCTAATAATAGGCAGTCAAAATAAGGTTAAACGAGAAGACTTAGAAATTAGGTTAGTAGGGGGAGAAAAAGTTCTAACCAAAGGTCTCGTCAAAGATATGGTAATCAGTATAGGTGGACTTGATATCCCAGCTGACTTCTACATAGTCGAAGATGACGCGATGAGAAGGGGTCATATCATCTTGGGACAACCGTTTTTACTATCAGTAGGATCGTCGGTTAACGTTAAAGCAAAGAAGATGACCATGACCTTAGGATTCAACCAAGTGGTCATCACCAAGGAAGATACTAGTGATTTGAACCCATTTGGAACTAAGTGTAAAACTAGAAGCTACATTTGGGAGAGCAAGAAAAGAAGAATAGAATCACACCTTAGGGACAAATCAGACCTTTACATAAAAAAACAACGGGTGCCGAGACTAGGCCTAACCCGTACTCCTCAACCTAGTTCCTAGACCGAGTCCGACTGAAGACTCTTTAAACTTAGTGCTTCTTGGGAGACAACCCAAGCAGTAATTTTTATTTTTTTTTTTCATTTTTTTTAGGAAATTGTGACTAATTGCAACTAAGTGATTGTTTAAATTTTTATCATTTGTGATGTTTTATGAAATTGTTAAGAGAATCACAGATGCAAGCTTTCAAGGATTGAAGAAACAAGTAACTTATTGCAATCGTACTTTTTGTTTTTCATTTTTGTTTTAGCTCGTATTTTCCATTTTTGATCGAAGTGTGCAGAAGTATAATGCTTTGTAGTCTGAAGGAAACCATGCACTTAGCCAAAAGTTAAATGTGGGGGAGTTCGAGCATCAAATCACTGAAGAAATCTGTTATGTCCCAGAGGTGTAACAGAATACCAAAGTATAATGTACACAAATAGTTGTAGAGGGGGGGGTGAATACAACTTTTCGTTTTTCCTTAACTTTCTTTTATAAAAGAGTTTAAATTGATTCAATAAGTAAATTTAAACAGTATAAGTAACAAGAATCAATAAAACAGTAAAGCAGAAAATAAACATTCTTAGACACAGATTGCGTTTTTCAAATGTAATCCTTTATTAAGAAATAATCTATACAAAGAATTACAGGGTTGTTGCGGAAACAAGATAACCTACAATATCTAAACAACCCTTTGAAATGACAAACAACAATCAAAAAGGTTCTCGCTCAAGAGAAGCACCCCAAGCTGTCTTCTCACAGTCTAAGCTGTGTATAAAAGCAGAGAGAACTTAGTGAAGAATGGTTCAAAGGAATGTCACACATATGCCTTCAAGGAGTGTAGCTTTTATAGGCGAAAGCTTCAACATCTCTTGGCGTCCAAATAGGCCACGTATAGAAAATCTGTTGGACGATCAAGGGAATATTAGATCATGCCTACCTCGTACTTGTGGTCCCCAAAACTGCAGCACGTCATTTTGATCGTCCAATGAGAGTATGGACACGCATATGTAAATCTAACCACCAACCTGGATCCTAGGAACCTTCCTAGTCACGTCATACATCTTTATCAACAAATCCAGGTTGTAATCTTCACTTGATTGTCAGACACAGCTTGCTCGTTTGTCAAGAGCAAAACTGTCTAAGTGTTTCCAAGCTGTCTGCTAATCCCAAGCTGTCTTCCACTATCAGCTTGATCTTCTATCTTCAATCTTTGTCTTCGACTTGGACTGAATGCTATAACCATTTGATGCAGCTTGAACAACACAGCTTCCATAAGATTGAACAATTACAGAATATGAAGCATGATCTGGGTCGTAAGCTATGTCAGCTTAGGCTGACCCAGATTACTATACAAGTACCAAAAGATTTACAAGTGTTTACATACAGATTTGTCATCATTAAATTTACAATATACATTGGGACTCAACAATCTCCCCCTATTTGATGATGACAAAACCCTACACACTTTTTCTAACTATCAGCTTACAAAGAATCAAAGTAAAATATTGCTAACACATTTTGACCCTTTGAATCTTTTGGGTTCTTTTTGATCAGACTAGAAATTGTAACAAGCAAACTGATTGAATTTATACAATGAATATTACAAAGGAAAATATCCAAATATATTACAAGTATTTTATTTAATTTCCTAAGAAATCTACAGTTTCTTGTTTAACTTCAAATGAAGGGGCAACTGTTACATCAACATTCCTATCAAGCCCTTCTTGAATCAGAAACTGCTCATACCCATTACCTTGTTCATTAAAGTGGACACAAAATCTGTACAAGGTAAATAGGTGCATAGTGGGTACCTGTTTGATCTCAGCAGTTCTGTGAAAGGTTAGTTGCCCTCTTGCATTTACAAAATACATCCCATGCTCAGGTTCAGTGATATGCAATCCACACTTAGCATTATCCACATTTGAAGGGAGAGACAGATTTAGATGTCCAAGAAGACTGTCGAGAGCTTCAGCTGCCAATTGCTCAAGAAATTCCGAAGGGTTCAAATTTTTGATGAAATCTTTGTGATCACCTTCAGGACCATCAAGCTTGACATGCCTTGTTCTTCTCCTTTTCAGAGGCTCTTCAAACTCTTCTTCTTCTTCCACGTTAAAATATCTTGGTTTTGGAAGACCTGAGACACTGATTTTGTTTTTGGCAATGATGGCCAGCTTCTTCTCAAGTGCTTCCAATACAGTTTCTCTATGAATACCAAGTTGCTTATAGATAATATCATGTAGTTCAACCCACTCAGTATAACCTAGATCAAACAGTTTATTGAGATCATAGGTTTCCCAAGTATTTTCATATCCTTCTTTTGTGCACCTAATGCTTGGTATGGGTTGATTTCTTTTTCTCTTCAGTTGAACATGAAGGATGGTTTGTGGATATTTTCTGTAGTTTAATCTGTCCTTCACCTTATTTATATCCACAGCTTCCCATCCAACATGAGCATTTGAACTTTCCCTAACATCTTTCACCTTCTGAGATGGTTTGGAGTAAACAACCACTTTCTTCTTTCCTTTCACTGCAGAGGCCTTTCTTTTTGATACCACAACTTGCATCACTTCTTCATCTTCTTTGTTAAGTGTTTCTTGTAGTGCTTTGGCCACTTCGGGATCAGATTCAAGGGCAATCACCATTCTGTCTTCTAAAATCATCTTGTATGCAGCTTTGACAGATATGTTCATCTCTTGAGCCTTTTCTGCTGCAAACTCCCAGTCCTTTTCTTCTTGTGTCAAGACCCTCACACCACTTGAGCCTTCACCAGATTCTCTTTTCTTCATCCTAAATTGGCTTAAAGTGATGGTGTCATCACTTGAAGTTGATTCAGTAGCAACAACTTCTTTGGAAGCTGGGACAGCTTGCGCAGGGACAGATTGGGATGATTTTCCTTGAACTGCCTCATCTTCTTCATCAAATTCCTCCCTTATTTCTCCAACAACTTTCATAACATCAGTATTCTCCCCCTCAGCCTTATCACTCCTCCTAACAGCTTCTTCAAACACTTCTTCAATTCTTATCTCACCAGACTCAGACTCTGGCATTTTTATCCCATCAGCTTCCTTAGACAGATTTGAAGTTGAGCCATAAACAACCATTCTTCTTTCATTGGCCTCCCTTTCTTGTCTTTCCTTGGCCAGTCTTGCATCCAACTTCTTTAGATACTCAACAGTCTCTTTTTCCACAGCAATTCTTTCTTGTTCAATTTCAGCTTCACTCTTTTCGCTTCTCTTCTTTTTCTTCTCCCCCTTTTTGTCATCATCAGTTGAAGGAAAGGAGCTTACTGGAGTAGCAAAGATTCCACTGAGCCCTGTGTTGATCATATCAATTCTGAAGTTGTTGGCAGACCAAGATCTATGTAAATCAATGAAATCATTATGAAGGTCGGCCATCTTTGTTTGTACACCTTTAGATATATCCACCAACTCTTTCTTGAACTCAGCTTGGGATCTGTTAGCATTTTGGAGTTCAATGGATACATCTCTTGTGAATCCGGTTGCATTTTTCTCAAGCTGTCCCAAAGTGCTCTTGTTAATTTCATTTTGCTCATTCATGGATTTTGTCAACCCATCAAGAGACTCTGTCAGCTTGCTCTGGCTCTTTTCCATATCTTCTAGTGCCTTTATCACTTTTTCTTCAATCTGTTTGTGATCTTGGCACAGCTTCTCCACCTTCTTATCCGTCAATGCCTGATCCTTTTGGATCTTTTTCAAGCCTTCAACCAGCTTTGAATTCTCAACCTTAGAGGTTGACATGAATTCAGTGAGCTGATTTACCAAATCTAAAAATGAGATATTGGCAGCTTGGGAAGAACTTGCAGTTGGTTTTTCAACCTCTGTCTCCTTAGGAGGCAGACTGCAATCCTTAAGAATAGGGTCATTTGGCTCATTTAGAATGGGGTGGAGTTGAGGAGATGTTTGGCTAATTTTCTCATGAGAGTGAGTCTCATGAGCAGATTTGTCAGAAGTGATGATGAGTTGAGCAGTTTTAGAAGATTTAGCGTTTTGTTCATGCTGGCTAGTGAGAATTAGTTGATCTTGATGTTGATCAACTTCTCCACTAGCATCTTCCATCAGAGCATCCCTTGAGGATGGATGGGCAAACTCATCATCGAATGAAGTGTCACTGTCGAAACTAGTGACAATTTTCTCACCAGAGTCGTGAGGATAACTGGTGGTTTCCAAGGCTGCACTTGGGGCTGACATGGCCTCCTTAAAGAGAGTCATGTAAACTACAGAACCCATCTGTCCAAGGACAGAGGCAGACACAGATTCTGCAGGTGTAAAGAGTTGTGAATCAGATTGCCCCTCAATCAAGGTGTGTTGTTTCACCAAGGTATCATAGGGGAGAATTTTTGAGGCTTGTATCTCTCCTTGTGATCTAGAAGAGACATTGGCAGCCTGTGCAGACTCAGAGTGTAAGAGAGAAAGAGTATGAGCAGCTTGGGAAATACAAGCAGTGTCACTAAGGCGTTCGATACTTGCATTCTTTGGCTGATCATCCTCAGGAATGATGTGCATAGACTCTGACTCTAAATAGATCTGGGATGGATCCTCTATTGTCCCTTTAATGATATCATCAACCTTTTGGGAGGCTGATGATGGTGAAATTGGTGGACTCACAGTATGACCTTGGGAGGAGGTCTTTATTTCAATGTCTTCACCCTGTTTGGAGGGTTGGACAGATGCAGTTGTTCCCTTTAACTCGTCTACACTCTTTTGGGAGAGTGCAGATGGGTGTGGTGAAATCGGCTTATCAGCTTGGGTGGCAGAGTTAGCTTGGGAACGTTCCTCAGCTTCCAATGCACCTTGGGGGACTTTAAGGTTTAAATTTGTTTTGTCAACCCCTGAAGCTGATAAAATTCTTTTTGATCTTTTCTTTTTATAAACATTGTGAGGTACTAAGTCCTCAACAATGGGTCTTTTAGAGGCGGATTTTGAAATGATGGTTGAGGGTGTGGCTAGAGTGGCTGATGTTTTAGCCAACTCTTCACCCTCAGAAGAGAAAGAAGAAGTAGATTTGGAAGAGTTTGAGGGTTTAAGAGATTGAGTACCTTGACTCTCCTGATTGGCAGATTGAGTGTTGGACTCAGATCGCGTCGAAGGAGAGGCAGCTTCCTCAAGTGCTTGTTGTTCCCTCTTTCTTTGCCTGCAAAAATCAAGGTAAACCTGCATTGCTTGGGTTAATCCCTGCGCAGTTACCTTGGGACTTGTAAAAATATTAGTATTAATGGCCTTGCATTCCACAGTTTGGCCAGTTGCCAAGCTGTAATCACCATCTAGAATTGCTTTTATGATAAGTGCAAGAATGCTGCCATAAGGTATGATACAGGTCTTGTTTTTGACTCGGCCTACTAAGTCTTTAAACAAAATTTCTGCATAATCTACTCTGGTCATAGTGACCAAGGAATGAAAAATTTGCAATTCAAGAACATTTGGCTGATCAAAGCTGCCAGCTTTCATTTGTAAAGTTTTAATCACAGTACTTAGAAGATAATTCCAAATGCCAGTTAAATATTTTAATTTTATGACTGAAGCTAATGGACCTGAATAGTCAAGAGTTTCCAAAATGTTTTTAGATTCAGCATGAGAAACAACTCTAGCATAATTATCTTCATCCATATAATCTAGTTCGAAAGCTAACATAAGCCTTTTCTCAGTAATAGTTACCTGTTTCTTACCATTAAGAATGGAGCCTCGAATTGCAACATCTCCCTTCTTTGTCTTCCCCACCACACAGCTCGCCCAGAATTCACAAAGCATATCTTGATACACCACATCCGGCTTCTCAATCATGACTTTGCCAAAAGGATGATGCCATAAAAAGGCAACAATTTCATCATAACCCTCTGCCCAAGAAGGTGGATGAACATTGGCAGAGACAAGATTGACGATCTTGATTTTACCAGTATCAAGATCAGCCGGGCTTACAACCACATCGGAACCCACAACATAAGGTGGAAGCTTAGCTGCGCTTATCGGAGCTGGGTGTTGAAACCCAGATTTGGAAGACGAATCATTATTATTAGAGTTATTAGCAGATTGCGATGATGATGATGAAGCCATTGAATATTGAATAGATATATAAAAGTACGATTAAAAAGATTGAAGATGTTAATGGAACAGAACACAGATTAGGTTAAAAATAAACGAGATGAGAAAGTAAATAAGATGCAATTGATTTTGGGAATTAGGTTAAAATTGATATATATATAGTAGATTAAAATATATATTTAAAACTAACCGTTTGGAGGGAAGGGAGAGAGAAACAATTTTATTGGAGGATCACTCTAGTGGCGTACTTTTTGTAGTAAAAGTCCGTTACCACCACACGTGTCATCCTCTTATTTATCAGAAAAAAAATGACATAAGATAAACTAAATATAATATGCAAAATAATAAAACGCACTGAGATAGTTAATAATAAAAACAACTCCCAAGCTGGGTTGTACACAGCTTACTCTCTTTTACTCAATATATACCAAGTATAAAGGAGTAGTCTGGGTCAAACACAGCTTGCCCTTAAAACTTTAATAAAATTCAAAGGGGTTGAATTTATCATTACTTATCACACTGCCTTTTACATATTTAGCATGCCTAGCTTACTTATAAGAAAATTGAACCTGTTTTCATCCAAAGGTTTGGTGAACAAATCAGCAAGCTGATTCTCAGTAGGAATGAAGTGCAGTTCAACATCTTCTTTCATCACATGATCTCTGATAAAGTGATATCTTATATCAATGTGCTTGGTCCTAGAATGAAGTACAGGATTGTTGGAGATTGCTATGGCACTTGTATTGTCACAGAATATTGGAGTCTTTGAGGCAGTGACACCATAGTCTTGAAGTTGAAACTGCATCCACAAGACTTGTGAACAACAGCTTCCTGCAACAACATACTCAGCTTCAGCAGTGGAGATAGAAACTGAGTGCTGCTTCTTACTAGACTAGCTTACAAGTCTATTGCCAAGCAATTGACATCCTTCTGAAGTACTTTTTCTATCAATCTTGCAGCCTGCAAAGTCGGAATCTGAATAGCCAATTAGATCAAATCCAGAGTCTTTGGGATACCAAAGACCTAGATTGGGACTACCTTTAAGGTATCTAAAGATTCTCTTCACAGCTTTAAGATGTGATTCTTTAGGATTAGCCTGATATCTTGCACAAAGGCATGTAGCAAACATAATGTCAGGTCTACTAGCAGTTAAGTAAAGTAAAGAACCTATCATACCCCTATAAGCTGTGATATCAGTGGGTTTGCCACTTTTATCTTCATCCAGCTTATCACCAGTTCCCATAGGAGTTTTCATAGGTGAGCAATCACTAAAACCAAATTTATTCAATAGATCATTAACATATTTTCCTTGATTTATAAAAATCCCATTTTTAGTCTGTTTGACTTGTAATCCAAGAAAATAGTTAAGTTCTCCCATCATGCTCATTTCATACTTTTTAGACATTAATTCAGAAAACTTTTTGCAAAGTCTTTCACTGCTAGACCCAAAGATTATGTCATCTACATATATTTGAACAAGTAAAATATCACCATTGTATTTTCTCACAAACAAAGTCTTGTCAACATTACCTCTTTTAAACTTATTTTCTAAAAGAAATTTAGAAAGAGTATCATACCATGCCCTTGGAGCTTGTTTGAGACCATAAAGGGCCTTATCAAGCTTAAATACATGATCAGGATACTTTGAGCTTTCAAAACCTGGAGGTTGTTCAACATAGACTTCTTCTTCCAATTTCCCATTCAAGAAAGCACTCTTCACATCCATTTGATAAACCTTGAAGCCTTTGTGAGCAGAATAAGCCAAAAACATTCTAATGGCTTCCAATCTTGCCACAGGAGCAAAGGTTTCATCATAGTCAATCCCATCTTCTTGTCTGTATCCAAGAGCTACCAATCTTGCCTTGTTTCTGGTCACAACTCCTCTTTCATCCATCTTATTTCTGTAGACCCACTTAGTTCCAATCACAGTCTTAGAATGATGAGGTCTTGGAACAAGTTCCCAAACCTTGTTTCTTTCAAACTGTGTTAATTCATCTTGCATTGCATTTACCCAAGAAGGACCCGACAGAGCCTCAGCAACCTCAGTTGGTTCCATTTTACTAACAAAATTGACAAACATGCAGAAATTGCCTTTTGCCTTTCTTCTTGTCTTGACTCCAGATAATGGATCACCAATGATTTGATTGATAGGATGACTTCTTGTCCATTTAGTGACATATTGAGCACCATTAGTCTCTTGGACAATTGGCTGATTTATATTTGATGAATCAACATGATCATCAGTTGGAGCATTGTGATCTGTATCAGCTTGGAAGTCATTTGATGGAATTTCATTTACAACTTGATTAGGAGTAGGATCAGCTTGCACATTTTAAAAGACTTGTAACTCTTCTTCTTCATCTAATTGCTCCCCCTGAGTTTGAGCATCATTATTTTCAATTGGTGGATTAGAGGGAGGCTCATTCTCAGGAACAGCCAGTTCTTTAAAATCAATATCTTCATCTTCAGGTGGAGAGCAAGCTGGCTTAGAGTAACCTTCATCAATGCTTACATTCACAGAGTTTTCAATAGTTTTAGTTCTTTTATTGTAAACTCTGTAAGCCTTCATCATTGTAGCATATCCAAGTAGGATACCTTCATCTGCTTTTTCATCAAACTTTCCAAGATGGTCTTTTTGATTTAGAATGTAACAAGGACTTCCAAACATTCTAAGGAAACCAATTTCTGGTTTTCTCCCCCTGAGAAGTTCATATGAAGTCTTTTGGTGCCTTTTCACAATAAGATATATGTTTTGGGTGAAGCAAGCTGTGTGTATGGCTTCAGCCCAAAAATGAGACTTGACATTGTTTTGTGCCATCATGGATCTGGCAGCTTCAATAAGAGTTCAGTTTCTTCTTTCTGCAACACCATTATGTTGAGGAGTTCTTGCAGCTGAGTACACTTGTGAAATCCCTTTTTCACTGCAAAATGAGTTAAGTGTGACATTCTTAAATTCAGTACCATTGTCACTTCTCAACTGCCTAACAGGCATTTTATAGAGAATTTCAGCTTGTTTAATGAAATGAATAATACTATCAGCAGCATCACTTTTGTGCTTTAGAAAGAAAACCCAGGTATATCTCGAATATTCATCAACAATGACCAAAGTATATCTCATTCCAGTGAATGATGGAGTACTTATTGGTCCAAACAGATCCATATGCAACAAATCCAAACAACTATCAATGGTTGAGCATGAGTTAGACTTGAAAGAAGCTTTATGTTGCTTTCCTTTTTCACAAGGACCACACAGCTTGTCCTTCTCATACTTGATCACAGGAAGACCAGACACCAACTCTTTCTTACACAGCTTGTTGATGTCTTTGAAATTCATATGAGACAGCCTCTTATGCCACAACCAGTTTAGCTCATCTTGAGTCTTTGACATGAAACAAACTTCCTTTGAGACAGTTGGATTTCTCATGTCAAACGAATATAAAGAATCATCTCTATTTGCAATCAACACCACATTGCCTTCTAAATCAAGAACAATTCCCTTATCAGATCGAAATCTTACTTCATAGCCAGCATCACATAGTTGGCTCACACTTATCAGATTGTGCTTCAAACCATTCACATAAGACACCCTTCTGAAAGTAAGGGGACCATTTGAAAGAATACCAAAACCTTCTGTTCTTCCTTGGGAATCATCTCCAAATGTAACACTAGGACCAGCGCCAGTCCTAAAGTTACATAGCATGGACTTACATCCGGTCATATGCTTGGAACACCCACTGTCCAAGTGCCAGGTATGTGCGTCATGATAGCCTTGCATTAGTAATAAGATATTAGTTCATTTTGGGAACCCATCCAAGGATGGGTTCACCAGAGCTGACAGATTGGTTAGACTCAGATTGGAGAGAAGAACTGATAATCTTATTACATTTAGAAACCCATTGTTGCTTGATCTGTCCCTTACCAGATTTAACATTCTTTTTAGCAACAACTAAGGTTTCCTTTTGAACACAACCTTTTCCTATTCCAGATTTCTTACATTCAATTCTCAATTTACTTTAATCAACTAAATTAGGATTTGATATATCAGCAAGTAAATTAGTTTCATTTGAAATCTCACCTTTCCTGGACTCAACATATTTGGAAATCATTTTGTCAGAGTCAGATTTTAGGTGGTTTGGATTAGACACAGATTTGGTTGGTACATTTCCTTTTGAACCATACTTCTCATTTTTTAACACCTTAATTTTTTCTTTTGGAACACTATGATCTCTAACTTTTCTCTTATTCTTTTTAAGCTTTGAATTTCACACAGATTGGGTAATTGATAACTTTGACAAATCAAGAGTTTCCTCAGGTTTTAATTCAATTACTTTATCAAATTCAGACACAGCTTCCGCAATGGTTTTGCCAACAGTTTCAGGATCATTAAACCCAATACCAGACTTCTGAACCAATTT
This sequence comes from Erigeron breviscapus, assembly GCA_034093135.1. Classification (NCBI taxonomy): domain Eukaryota; kingdom Viridiplantae; phylum Streptophyta; class Magnoliopsida; order Asterales; family Asteraceae; genus Erigeron; species Erigeron breviscapus. Next base: position 86,408,061 of record CM067168.1, read on the forward strand.
GATTGGTTTAGATCTTTCCTTTAGTGTGGACTTTGGGTGGTGAAGGAGGCTTGTCATAACACGATTTCTAGACTGAATTCAATCCATTAATGGTGGATTTGGTGAGTGTGTGTAATGTGTGTGTTCTTGGTGTAAGTGTGTGTGTTGAGAGAGAAAGTGTGTGTATGTGGAAAGTCTGATTTGATTAATTGTGGAATGAAATGGGAAAAGGTTACAATTAACTAAGGAATGAGGGTATTTATACCTAAATACACAAATATGCTAATTATCATAATTAGCCCCTCATCCTTAGTAATTATTCATTTATGACTTAACTAAAAGTAAGTCCACTAATCTAAATTACAATTTATCACTATTTTTGGATTTCTAACATTCTCCCCCTTAGTGATATATTGTAATGAATGAAGTACGTGTTATGTTGTCTTGAAGGAATGAATTTGATGAGTCCGGTGGTGCAGACAATTGGTGTGATGAAACAAGTCTTCAAAGCTTTCTCATTGTCTTTGGAGATCTTGATTCAATCTTGGTCTCGGACTTCTTGAAGTTAAATCATGTATTGATTCTCAATGTTCTTCTTGAACAGAGAATAAAGAGTGTGTGTGTGTCTTGAATCTTTGAAGATTGTTGAATCATGAACCAGAGTTGTCTTTTTGAGATGCGGAAGGTATGAACTTGTCTTTGATTCATCAATCTTTGATTCTTGAGTGAAATTCAGCTTCTTGGAATGAAATTTCATGAAAAATGTACTCTCCCCCTTGATGTATGCATTGTAGCTTTCTTGATAAAGTGGTATTGTAAGACTTGAAGATCTTTGAATAAAATATATTGATGAAGACTTTTTTGAAGCTTTACTTCTATGACTTGAATCTTCTAATCAATCTTTCAACTTTTTGAAGTTTAGATCATTTGTCACAACAACTTGAACACTTTGGAGAGTAAACATTTGAATGACGTTTGGATAAGTGTCTTATAAGTAATCATGCTCCCCTTCAATTCATGAATATAAACATTTTGGAGCATCTTTGAACTTTTGTAACATCTTGAGTGAAAATCCTTTCATCTTTAGTCTCATTCTTATCTTTGAAACATAAGTCAAGATCTCAATCAACTAAGATCTAGTGAAAATCTGAGCTCAATTGACTTTTGAAACAAACAAACACTTTTGATCTTGCACCTAAGACAATTCACATGCCAATAGTGAATGTCTTTGCTTCTCCACTGCTTCCACGAACAATTCACTTTTCTTCAACGCACACTTTTCTCCTTGCTATCCTTATTAATCATTCTTATTTCTTCCTTAATCAATTATAATATTTTCTCCCCCTCATAATGACAAAGTTGGGAACCAATGTCATTATGCAAACATTGATTGATATAATGTTAAAAGAAATAGCACGATCTAAACTAGATTTTGTGTACATTGAGAAAGTAAACCGGATAAGAATGATCCGTTAACATGTTCAAAAATCGAAACGATTAATGAAATGACCGATAGAAATGTATGACATTTTTCGGATTTCCTATGTATCATTGAGATATGCACAAAGCAATACTCTAACATAGTTCGGTCTGCGGCTTTTCAACCACGAGATTGCTTCAAAGAATATACATTATGGTTAGTACAGCCGAAGCGTTCAATAACCACAATCTATTATCCTTAAAGACTTTGATGAAATAACCGAGGTCACTTTTAGACTTCTCGTTAACTCAATAACCACATAAATGTAATTATGAGACCTACGTTCAACGTTGGAAAAGATGTTAGCATTGGTAGGATTTCCATTTGATCATCGTGAAATATCAATTAAGATATCACTACAAATGTTCCGGCTATATCACAAAGATAAGCAATAATATCACAAAGATATGACTTGAATGTGTCCTAAAGAAATGAATAATGATCAAATTAATGATCAATCAAGATAGATCTAGACATAAAGTGATCAAATGAAGTCGGGGACTGGAGCAGATTGTCACCCTTTTTCAATATCAACATCTTCCAAATGAAGAGTCAATAGAAATGTGAAAATCTACGTGAGAATTGAAACAAGTATTTGTTAAGAAACACTTGAGTGGTTAGGTAAAGATGTGCATCGCTTCACTGGGTCCATGAAGACTTTTTCAATATCGAGATATCAACAAATGACATCCGATAGAAACGTGTTTTACCCGGCGATTTGAGATTTTAGGGAAGGGTATAATTTCTTTTAACCCTTTTCTCTCAACATATCACCTTAACCTCTCACTTTTCGACTTTACTCCCTCCATCCTATTTGCACTAAACATCATCACTCAAAATACCCTCACTATCTAATGAAAGAAGTGAATACTCCGGGGTTAGAACTCATCGGCGATGATGAAATTCATGGAGTGAATTTTGAGAAACCTTATCGCTCATGTGCAAACTAATCACCGAACTTCTTTTGATTGAAAATGATTGAAAAATCATCAAACGTGTGTATGAAAAATGTTTAAATACACATTTGAAGTTTTGGAAGTCTTTGAAATCACAAACTACTCCTTAATCTATGCAAGAATAGATCAAAATGTTTCCATAGAAAGGTGGAGCAAAAATTGGTTTTTGTGAAATCAAAATGAGTAAAATCTTTGTTGTGATATTTTCGATAAACTTGAGAGTCTTTTTGTGAACAGACTTTCTAAATTGACAAATGAGTTGCAAAGTTCACTTCAAATGCTTGATCCTTTAATCAACAACACTTTTTAATTGACAAACACAAAGTTTTGCTTCAACAACAATGTTCATAGTAAGACTGCTAGGGAGTACACAAAGGCGTTCAATCCGTCGCATCTTACATCAACAAGTTGGATGCAATAAAACATGTAAGCAAACTTTAACTCAATCAATTGTTCAAGATGAGACAACTAGGGAGTACACAAAGGCGTTCGATCCTTCGCTTCTCATATCAACAATTGAGAGTTTTGAAAAACTTTATTTGAAAGTAATAAACTGCTATTACACATACATATTCATATAAGACCACTTGGAAGTAGACAAAGGCGTTCGATTCCTTGTTATCTTATATCAATCTATATGTATAACAACAGGATTTTAGAATGTATCCATCATTCTAAACGTAAATAAATCAATGAAGAACGAGTTGCATACAGAGTATATGCAAGCCATTTTGAAAAAAAATAAATAAACCAATTAAAAACGGGTTATACACTGAGTATGTATAAATAAAACAATTAAGAACGGGTTACATACAGAGTATAGGTAAGCCTCTTTAAAAAAAAATAAAGAAAATCTTTTTATTGTTTTTCAAAAAATTTTTATTTTTGTATTTTGTTTTTGTCTTTTCAAATTTTGTATTTTGTTTTCTAGAATGTATCAAGAACAAAATAATTTAAGTTTCAAGATTTAACATACCAAGCTTGGAGATAAGAAAGTTAAACCTCTTTTCATCCAATGGTTTGTGAACAAATCTGCAAGTTGATAGTCAGTTCCCACAAAGTAGAGCTCGATGTCACCTTTCTCAACATGGTCTTTGAGAAAATGATATCTAACATCAATATGCTTTGATCGAGAGTGGTTTACTGAGTTGACTGCAATAGCAATGGCACTTTGAGAGTCACAATAGATAGGGATATGATCATATTTCAGACCATAATCAGTTAGTTGTGTCTTCATCGATAAAACTTGAGCACAACAACTAGCCGCAGCCACATATTCAGCTTCATCTGTTGATAGTGACGCACAATTCTGTTTCTTGGAAGACCAACTCACAATTTTATCACCTAAAAATTGTAAAGTACCAGAGGTGCTTTTGCGATCAAGCTTACAACCTGCATGATCTGCATCTGAATATGCAGTTGGATTGAATCCAGTATCCCTAGGATACCAGAGACCTAAATTGGGTGTACCCTTCAGATAACGAAAAATTCGTTTCACAGCTTGATAATGTAAATCAGTTGGAGCAGCTTGATACCTAGCACACATACATGTTGCAAACATTATATCTGGGCGGGATGCTGTTAGGTACAACAATGAACCAATCATACTTCGATATCTCTTTTGGTCAAATGGTTTCCCATTTTTATCAGCGTTTATGTTTGTTCGAGCAGCCATTGGGGTAGAAATTGAAACACATGTAGTCATATCAAACTTCTTTAACATGTCATGTATGTATTTACCTTGTGATATAAAAATACCAGTTGGTAATTGTTTGATTTGAAGACCCAAAAAGTAATTCATTTTCCCAATCATGCTCATTTCAAAATGATTTACCATAAGAGATGAAAAGTTTCGGCAAAATGTTTGACTGGTCGACCCAAAGATAATGTCATCAACATATATTTGGACAAGTAAAACATGCTTACCTTGTTTGCGAATAAACAAGGTAGGGTCAATTGTGCATTTGGTAAAGCCACCTTTAAGTAAGAAAGTAGTTAAGGAATCATACCATGCGCGGGGGGCTTGCTTAAGACCGTATAGAGCCTTGTCTAACCTGTAGACATGATTTGGCCTTTTAGGATCAACAAAACCTTCTGGTTGATCAACTTAAACTTCTTCTTTGAGGTCACCATTCAAAAATGCAGTCTTCACATCCATTTGAAACACAGTAAAGTTTCTGAATGCGGCATAAGCTAAGAATATTCGAATGGCTTCCATTCTTGCAACTGGAGCAAAAGTTCCGTCGAAGTCAACACCTGGTTGCTGGCAATAACCCTTTGCGACAAGTCGAGCTTTATTCCTTACTACCACTCCATTCTCATCCTTTTTGTTCTTGAATATCCATTTTGTACCAATTGGATCATCTTTTCTCGGATTTGGAACCAATCTCCATACTTTCAGTCTTTCAAACTGTGCGAGTTCATCTTGCATTGCCTTAACCCACTCTGGATCACGAAGAGCTTCAGAGACTGTTTTGGGTTCGATATTGCTAAGAGAAAGTGCAACAAGACACTCATTTACTGAAGTACAAGTAGTTACTCCGGCTCGTGGATCTCCAATTATTTGTTCAATAGGATGATCTTTCAGCATACGTGCCCATTTTTGATTATGAGGAAGAGGATCTTGTTGTTGAACATCAACATCATCATCATTAAACCTTGAGTTTTGTTGAGAGATGGAATCATAACTTGGTAGAACTCTCTCCTCATGAGCTGGATGATCAAAGTCAAGCGGCACATACACATTTGGAGTGTTCAATGGATTTGTTGTCTGAGTAATGCGAGTAGGTTGTTCTTGAACATTCTCTTGAGAAGAATTATCAGGAGAGGATGGTGAAGAAGAATCATTAGAAGTGGATGAAGAACTACTAATAGAGGATGATTCTCCTTGCTCTGAGGAGCTTGATGACGATTCATGATTGTTGTCAGGAACGGGATCGTTGTTTTGAATTGATTCGGTGTTTGGAATTGGTTCAACGACGACTTGAGGGTCTTTATCATGAATCGGATTTGAATGGTAGAATTCTTCAAAAAGAATATCTAAATCATCACTTGTTGGAGTTGGAAACTTCTTGAATTTAGATGCTAAAGTAGAAGTCCTTGTAGAAGTACTTGAAGCACTTGGATCATTACTTGTTGGAAGCAAGCTTTCTTGTTCAAAGATCATGCCCGACATCTCATCAAACCAAACATTCATAGTTTCTTGAATGATGTTTGTTCGGCGATTGTAGATTCGATAGGCAATTGATGTCTTGGAATATCCAACAAAGTAACCTTCATCACCTTTCTTCTCGAACTTTCCAAGATTCTCCCGATCATTCAAAGTGTAACAAACACACCCAAAAATATGAAAATAGTTGATGTTGGGTTTGCGTTTGTTAATAACCTCATAAGGAGTCTTTCGAAACGCTGATTGATGATGGACCGATTCTGAGTGTGACAAGCAGTGTCAACAGCTTCAGCCCACATATTTGATGGCAATTTGGAATAAACAAGCATTGTCCTTACTGCTTCCACTAGCGTTCGATTTCTCCTTTCAACAACACCGTTTTGTTGTGGGGTGCGAACCGCTGAGAATTGATGAGTAATGCCTTTGGATTTGCAAAATTCATCAAAAACGGCATTCTTGAACTCAGTACCGTTATCCGAACGGATGTAACGAACTGGAAGTTGAAGATTAACTTGAGTAGAAGTGATGAAATCAATCAAAATCTGAGTTGTTTCATCTTTGGATGCAAGAAACTTGACCCAAGTATATCTTGAAAAATCATCAACAATAACCAAGATGTATTTCTTCCCATTTCGGCTTTGAACTTTCATTGGCCCACAAAGATCCATGTGAAGAAAATGAAGAGGTGCTAATAAATTTGGAGATTTCTTAGGTTTATGAGAAGCTCTCTTAATCTTCCCAACAGCACAAGAAGGACAAACATGCTCACTTTCATACTTATAGTCAGGCAAGCCTTCAACAAGACGCTTGTTGACCAAAGTATTGATGGTTTGGAAATTTAGATGAGAAAGCCTTCTATGCCATAACCAAGAATTCTTTGATGTAGCCTTTGAAATGAGACAAATATTATCGGATGGTTGGTTATCATCGAGATTGACGGTAAAAAGGTTATCATCACGATCACCGCAAAGAATGTCAACTCCATCTAGAGTTTGGACTTTGCAAAGAGATTGTTGAAAAAGAACTTGAAGATTGTTGTCACAGAATTGTCCAACACTGAACAAGTTATGACTTAATCCTTCAACATAGTGAACTTTCTTGATGACAATTCCATTGCGTTCAATGTCTCCATAACCTAAGATAGGAGCGAAATTGTTGTTTCCAAAGCGAACCGTTCCCATGAATCGTTCAACAAAATTCTTGAGCAAAGATTTATTTCCAGTCATGTGCTTTGAACACCCGGAATCGAGTATCCAAACACAGATGGTTATTTCCTGCAATCAAAGAAATTTAACCAATTTTAGGTACCCACTTGAAGACGGGTCCTTTATGGTTAGTTAACACAGGCAGGGTATATAACTTAGGAACTGCATTCAAACATGCTTTAGAATCAACATAAGCATTAACAAGCACATCCTCGATAAGCACATTTGGATAAAAAGTACGAACATTCACACATGAATTAAAGGAAACATGTCTACAAACATTCAAATCAACCACACGAGAATAGGAATTGAAATTGTTTACAAGCTCACAAGGTCTAGCCTTGGAATTATTAACATTGTCTAACAAAGATGAATTATTTGAATTAATAGGAACACTTTTCTTCCTATTTCCAGACTTTCTTCTTCTTCTTTCCTTCTTTTTCTCAACAGGCACTTTATTACTAGTGAACTTAGGTACTAAAGTTTTAGCTACCCATTTAGTATCACTATTTATGCTCTTTCCACCTGTTGAATTGACACTGAGAAGATTAGAACGAAGAGTTTTAAACACTTTCATCTTTTTAGAGTCTTTTGGAGGTGAGGAAACTTCTTGCTTATTTGGTTTACTAACAAAGAACGATCCATATCTATCCCTATATCTAGTTATACCATTAGATGTCTTCTTAGTTAGCAAAACTGAGTTAGACTTAGGTAAATAACTAGATTGAGAACTAGATGAAGAAGCATTAGGATAGTCTTTTGGAAGTTTCACTTTTGTAAACTTTGGTCTGGGTGTGGTCTCAGCTTGTTCCTTTTTGACATGTTTAACCGGGGTAGAAACAAAGGTTTCTAACTTAATGGTCTTTGGTTCAGTCTTGACAAGTTTAGGCTCAACTTGTTTCTTTGAGTAATATGAAGTTGGAGCTTTGGACATTGGTTTTTGAGATTTCTCTTTTGTTTCAACTTTGATTTTGGTAGATTCAAACTTTTTCTGTGTTTTTGAATAAGAAACATAATCTCCCTCTATGAATTTATCAAAATCATATTTTGTGAAATCTTTTGAAAAAATAGATTCCAATGGAAGTTTATTAGTTTCAAATTCTTTTGAAAGTTTTGAACAATCAGAAATCTTGTTGTCCAACTTCACATCATGGTTAGTCTCGGAAATTATGTCAACTTGAACTGACACATCTTTGGTTTCACAAGTAGATTGAGTAGAAGTATCAACACCTATGTTAGCACTAAGCTTAGGGTGAATAACTAACTCATCAATAGTATCGCATGTGAAAAACCGATAAAAGTACCATACCAAAACTAAACTATGCGCAAGTTCTTCATTAGATAAATCAGATTGCACATAATTATCAGCTATGAATGTAGCAGTATTTTGACAAGTACATTTATGAGAATCAGTCAAGGTCTGAGTGGAGGAATTTGTAGATGAATCACAAGTAGTTTGGGTAGAATGGTCTACTAAAGCACCTAGGTCAGTTTGAGTAGAGACATTCTTGCAAACTTTCTTAGTATCAACAACAATTAATTTATCCTCTGAATTCGGACTTTGAGACTTGAGGTGATCAATGACTTTTTGTTGAGATTCCACCTTTTGTTGTAAACCTTCTATTTGTTTTTCCAAAAATGTGGATGGAACATACATTTTAGTTGGTTTAGGTGGAGTACCGACAGATTCTTGATTTTGAAAATTTGATGCAATTTCTTCTAATTTAAAAATTGAAGATTCTTTCGATTTGTAAGAAGCATTTAGAGCATCATAATTAACAAGAAATTCATTTTTCGGTATCCTCTCAACTTCGTCAGTCTCAAATTCGTTATCCAATAGACGAATAAATTGTTGTGTCATACCAAGTCGAAGGAATTTTTCATCATACAAAGGTTCAATTTCCTCTTTGGCTTTTTGTAATGGTGTGATATTCTCAAATCCCAACCCGAGAAGAAGATCTTTTCTATCAATTTTTGACTTGTTGAAATAGGCAGTGAAATCTAAGAGAGGGTTTTGTTCAACTTTATATAACTTTTCTTGATAGAAAAGTATATTCTTTTTAAATTCCTCAATTTGATTTTCAAGATTTTCAATCTCAATGCCTTTTAGAAAACAATTATGATTTAAGTCAGAAATTTTTCTTTCGAGTTCAACATTGTTTGGTTTAGCTTCTTGGAGCTTTTTATTAAGAATATCAACATCCATTTGTCTTGCATTTTCCCGAAGCCATTCATTAGTCTTTTGAGTTTCAAGATCTTGATTGGCTTTTTCAAGATCATGAATGGTCTTTTCAAGATTGTAACATTTTTGTAATAACTTAGAATCCGGAGAGGCATTCAACTCACATTCTTTAACCAGCATTTTCTCTTTATATGTTTGAAAATCCTGTTTAATAGCATCATGTTCAAAAAGTAATTTCGAATGTTCTTCAAGAAGTTTTGAAAATTCACTTTTAGAAAATGAAATACTATTTTTCAACTTTTTGTTTGTGTTGGCTAAAGATTTGATATGAGTTGATAAGTTTGACAAAGCTAATCTACATGACTCTTTATCTTTAATTAATGAAAAAGAAGAGTCAAGATTTACCTCATCATCTGGGTATTCATCATCAGTGCTTTCAGCTTCAAAGGATTTGTCCTTGGCCAACCTCACCATAAAGCTGACATTTACACAGAGATCTTCATCCTCATCATCGGAGAGTAGTAGCCACTTGTCATCTTCAGCGAGCAATGCATGTCCTGCTTCAACTTGTTTGGCTAGAAGCATCTTCTGCTTGTAATACTCATAGTTCCGCTTTCGAGGTTGCTTGCAATCAATAGCAAAATGGCCTGGATTACCACAATTGTAGCACTTTTTCTCTGACGCTTTACCCTTATCAACAACTTGTTTCTCATTGCCTTCCTTCTTTTCACCATACTTTGATCCACTTGATTCACCTTGCTCATAACTCTTAGAATGATAGTGTTCCTTCTTAGGAAATGCACTTGTAGAAGAGGTGCGGAGATTGTTGTTTGTTGGCCTCGCTTTGTAAAATTTCCTCTTGAAATGTTTTGTTACCGCGGCAAGAGCTTGATATAAGTCATCTGAGACACCATCTCTTGTAGCCAATACATCATCTCCCTCCTCATCTGATGAAGAAACAACAACCATTTGCCTCTTAAGAGCTTCAGAAATCTTCCTTTCAACAATCAATACCAAAGGATCAGAAGATACAACTTCTGGCATTTTGTTTGATGATGCTTTGCTTAAAACCTGGTTTTCATTGAGCTTGAAAGATTCATAAAGAGTATGAATGGTGAACTTGGTCAGATTTTGGTGTTGTTTGATTTGAGTTCCAAACTCATCCCATTCTGGACCAAGAGCTTTGATGAACTTGATGTTTAACTCAATCTCTGTTTTCTTGACATTGTTCTTCCTCAGTTCATTTATGACATTGCAGAATCTGTAATATGCAGACTCAAGAGATTCACTTGGCAATTTGTTGAAGTTGTCAAACTCAGTCAAAGCATTGGTCAATCTTATTGTCGAAGTCATGTCAGCTCCTTCCATCTGTCTTGCCACCTCATCCCATATCTCCTTGGCTGTATCATGGGAATCAACTGAGCCATAGATTTCATCTGGTAGAGCTTGATACAAGCATGATCTAGCTCTGTTATCTGCAGCTGATCGATCTTTCTATTCAGCATTCAAAAGATCAGCAGTGAGTATTTCACCAGTAGTGGGATGGCGATGAACTGCAATTCCTTTGAGGATGGATTCTTTAATCATATGACCATTTGTTTGACGTTCCACATAGTCCATAAATCTTTTCTTCCATAGACTATAGGAACCACGGTAGAGAACTGGAGGTCTTGAATCAGAACCTAATGTCAAAGCTTCACGAGATGCATACATGATTGAAATTGAGAGTTTTAAAAAACTTACAGTGAAGGTCGTTTTCTGAAAAAAACGGTTTTGAATTTTTGACGAATTTGAGATCGAATTCAGTTATGGATCGATATCAGAATGATGTTTTGCTCTGATACCACATGTCATAACACGATTTCTAGACTGAATTCAATCCATTAATGGTGGATTTGGTGAGTGTGTGTAATGTGTGTGTTCTTGGTGTAAGTGTGTGTGTTGAGAGAGAAAGTGTGTGTATGTGGAAAGTCTGATTTGATTAATTATGGAATGAAATGGGAAAAGGTTACAATTAACTAAGGAATGAGGGTATTTATACCTAAATACACAAATATGCTAATTATCACAATTAGCCCCTCATCCTTAGTAATTATTCATTTATGACTTAACTAAAAGTAAGTCCACTAATCTAAATTATAATTTATCACTATTTTTGGATTTCTAACAAGGCTGATAACAAGGTTCCATGGCACAGACTTCACTGATAGCAATAGCTCTATCATAGTCACCATCAAAAATAGCTTGGACTTGATGAGAAACTTGTACATTGACACATTTTGCAGCTCTTTTAGAATTGATACACCATGATTCAGTTATAAGTTTGATTTTCAAAAACTTTTCTTCTGAAGTCTTGGCTTCTTTAACCAAAATACCATTTAATTGTTTTTGAGCCTTAATTTAAGATTGCAAGTTTTCAATAGTGAAATTCTTTAAGCTTACTTCTTGTTTTAAGCTTAAAATTTCCTTCTTAAGTTCTTGATTAAAATGTTTTTGCAGAAGGACCTCGTCACCAAGTCTATTTAACCTTGACAGTTTTTCATTATCACACAGATTGGAAAAAATAGTTACCTCAGGTGGAGCAGTATGGCTAGAAGATGCTTTGTGAGCAGACTCAGCTTGCTGTTGAATCTTAACAAGATCTTCAGCAAACTTTTGAGTGGCTTCTCTTGCCATGAAGCACCTGGCATCCTTGTACTTCTCATCATCAGATGATGTAGCACTTTCAGCCCAATCTTTAGCTATCAGACTCTTCTCATCTTTTTCAACTTTCTTACTCAGCTCAGCCACTTGTGCCTTCAAGGCTTTATATTTGGTCTTGAGCTTGGAGTATTTCTCACTTCTTCCACCTTTGGTTGACACAGCTTGGGAAGACTCCTTTGATCTACAATCACCAGCCATGTGTCCAGTCTTACCACACTTGTAGCATGTGACTTTGGACATGTCAAATGGCTTCTTGGTCTTATCAGCTTGTCCATTCTTTCTTTTTCCCTTAAACTTACCAAAGGACCTCCTTCTCAACTTTTCTGCCAACAAAGCCACTTCATTGGCTATTTCCTCACCATCAGATTCATCACATTCAGATTCAGAACAAACAGAGTTATTGTTAGATATCTCATTCACAGATTCCTTGACACACGGTATGATCTCATTGGATAAAGAACAAGGGTGTTCAGTCATAGATGCAACTAGTGCAGTAGCAGTTGCAGGCTGACTATAAGAATCACCCATAGCTATCAGCTTTTCAGTCTCTGAACATTCTTGGTTATGGAGTCAAGATCTTGATAAACAGAACTAAGTTTCAGTCTCTGAACATTCTTGGTTATGGAGTAAACCAAAAAGTCCAGGGAGATCAAGATCTTGATAAACAGAACTAAGTTTCACTGAAGAAATATAGTTATTCCATTTAGGTGGTAATGAGTCAAGAAATTTTCTTTTTAAAACTTCATTTTTCTTAGTGATTCCAACAGCAGTTAAATCATTTACCAAAGCATTAAAGCGGGTATGAGTGTCAGTTAAGGATTCATTTCTCAAAGAGAAAAATCTCTCATACCTTCTAGTGAGAGTAGTAATGGTAGATTCCATGGAGGTAGAGCAACCCTCAAACATGACAGTCAAAGTACCCCACATTTTCTTAGCAGTTGAACACATTTTAATTGAATGATAAATGTCTTTAGGCACAGCTTGGACAATGAAATTACGAGCTTTCACATCCAAGTTTGCTAATCTCCTATCCTCATCCTCCCAATCTGCCTTGTCCTTCACAATGGTTTTAACTGTGTCAGGAATGGTTGGATGACCTTCCCTTACCACAGATTCAATAACAACAGTAGTTGTTGGTATGTGAGGACCATCCGTTAGGATGTCAGGCATATTGTTATCAATGGATTCAAGGAACAAAGACATACGACCTTTCCACCCACTGAAATCATCTTTATCAAATATGGGTGGTCGGGTAGAAGAACCATTATCAACATGAGATGACATTATGCTTTACAAAGGAAAATAAGCAAGGATCAAGTCAAGTTAATTCTTAACCTGGCTCTGATACCACTTGTTATGTCCCAGAGGTGTAACAGAATACCAAAGTATAATGTACACAAATAGTTGTAGAGGAGGGGGGGTGAATACAACTTTTCGTTTTTCCTTAACTTTCTTTTATAAAAGAGTTTAAATTGATTCAATAAGTAAATTTAAACAGTATAAGTAACAAGAATCAATAAAACAGTAAAGCAGAAAATAAACATTCTTAGACACAGATTGTGTTTTTCAAATGTAATCCTTTATTAAGAAATAATCTATACAAAGAATTACAGGGTTGTTGCGGAAACAAGATAACCTACAATATCTAAACAACCCTTTGAAATGACAAACAACAATCAAAAAGGTTCTCGCTCAAGAGAAGCAGCCCAAGCTGTCTTCTCACAGTCTAAGCTGTGTATAAGAGCAGAGAGAACTTAGTGAAGAATGATTCAAAGGAATGTCACACATATGCCTTCAAGGAGTGTAGCTTTTATAGCGAAAGCTTCAACGTCTCTTGGCGTCCAAATAAGCCACGTATAGAAAATCTGTTGGACGATCAAGGGAATATTAGATCGTGCCTACCTCGTACTTGTGGCCCCAAAACTGCAGCACGTCATTTTGATCGTCCAATGAGAGTATGGACACGCATATGTAAATCTAACCACCAACCTGGATCCTAGGAACCTTCCTAGTCACGTCATACATCTTTATCAACAAATCCAGGTTGTAATCTTCACTTGATTGTCAGACACAGCTTGCTCGTTTGTCAAGAGCAAAACTTTCTAAGTGTTTCCAAGCTGTCTGCTAATCCCAAGCTGTCTTCCACTATCAGTTTGATCTTCTATCTTCAATCTTTGTCTTCGACTTGGACTGAATGCTATAACCATTTGATGCAGCTTGAACAACACAGCTTCCATAAGATTGAACAATTACAGAATATGAAGCATGATCTGGGTCGTAAGCTGTGTCAGCTTAGGCTGACCCAGATTACTATACAAGAACCAAAAGATTTACAAGTGTTTACATACAGATTTGTCATCATTAAATTTACAATATACATTGGGACTCAACAAAATCAGATTTCGGAACATGTACAGGAGCCATAAGCGCCACTAGTCAAGAACCAGCGCCACTGGGACTGCATCAGGGCAGCCCAGCGACCGCTGGCATCACCACCAGCGCCGCTAGAACTGCACCTGTGCAGCTCCAGCGCCGCTACTCACCTCCCAGCGTCGTTGCATGCCCAGAATGGACCACCAGCGCCGCTTGGAACACCACCAGCGCCGCTGGTCATCAATCAGTGCCGCTATTCGCTCCATCTGCGTCATTTACAACTCCGTTTTGCGCACCAGATCGCCTAAAAATACAAAAAAAAAATCAGAAAAACCCAAAAATCCAAAAAAAATTTAAAAATCAGAAAATACCAAAAAGAAAAGAAGATGGAGAAGCAACCATGGATCGCCATCAAACGGAGAGGATTGAAGTTATCAAAAGCTCATCATTTTCAAATCCCTCCGCAAATGCCATCTTCAAACAACAATCATGCAATTTTAGGCCCGAGAAGTTTCGTTAATCCTTTTACTATTAATATTTACGTGTTTTTCCTATTACCCTTTCTTATGTATGCCTAGTACAACGAGGGCGTTGTACAATTTAAGTGTGGGGGGATGGAATAAGAAAAACCCTTGGTCAAATTGTTTGATTTTAGACAAGTTTTCTACTACTTATTTCATGCAAATTTTAAGTTTTTAAGTGTCTGAAAACCATTTTGAGAATATAAGCTTTGCAAGTAGACAAAAGATGACGATAATTAAGCAACATTAGCTTGGTAGGATGAACGGTTAGTTAGAATTGTTAGCTTAACTATAGATTTGTGGCTGTTCATGCTTCCAACTGGATTAGAGCTTAGACTAAAACTGTATGCGATTATGTTTGCCATAGCACACTTAATCGGACTTTAATATACCTAGCAATTTAGAGCTTTCTAGTTATTAGTAGGTATATTAATCGGACTTAATATACGTGCTTGTGCAGGAACTAGTTTAGATGTATGGTTTACCTTAGATCTTACATTATTTAATGTAAATTAGTTGCATGCGAAGTAGGAGTATGAGTCATATGGGGTCTCTGATAATGTCTATTGCATGAATAATGTAGTAAATCTAAAAGAAAAGACAATCAGTAGATTAAGTAAAAGTTCAAAGAACTATTAACGAGTAAAATCCTTATAAATGTATCAAGTTATTGTTGGAATTTCGTCTGCCCAAGACACATATTATATTGACGTGGCTAGTACGTGATGATCCAAGTCGGGTCATACCCAATAACAAGCTAGACATTTAGAAAGTGGGTTTCTAAATAATTGCACTTGAGAAATGTATATAAATTATATGGATAATTTATTTTGAGAGAAATGTGAAAGTGTTTATTTGGTAAAATAAACACTTATGTATGTTGTATATAATATGTAACAATTATGTTACATTTATATATAAGGTGTGTGTGACATTTTATAAAAGGATTTATATACAATGTTTAAACAAAAATGCATGTTCAAAAAACTTAGTTGGTGGAACCCATGTGCCCCTTGAAGGCCGGCCCCCCTCCCCTTTTTGGCATGCAAATTTTGTCTAGTTTACTTATACACACAACATGCACATGACCATTATGACTTACAACACACTTGCTTTTGGTACATGCAATTGTAAGTAAAAACTCTCTCAACATTTTCAAGAAAAAAAAAGCTCTCCTTTTCTCTCTATTTGCATCGGCCACAAGGAGGTAAAAAGGAAGGGGTTTTCAAGTTTAATTCCTAGCATACATAGGGTGTTTGTTGGTAGCTTGGGGTATACAAGCTTGAGGTTCTTCTAGTTTGAAGACTTGCCATTAGAAGACATCATATTCTTCTTTTCTACCTTACTAGCTTGGAAGAAAGGTAGTTCTCTAAAACACCCTATGGTTGTTGTTTTGATTGCATATCATTCATATACATGGATCCTTATTGTTTGGGTTTTTCTTTTATAAGTTAAAATTTGGTTTTAACTACATATAACATAATGAAAAGTTCATAAACTCCGCTGCATTTTTCATATTATAAGGATAATATGGCTTTGATAAAACTCAACAAATCTCAACAATGGCATCTAGAGCCGGTTATATGGATATATGCATCAAAAGTTGTTTTTTGTTTGGACAAAAACAAATATTTTGGCCAAATTTTCTGCATTTTTGGGCCGAAATATATACACAAAAAGGGGTTCTTTTTTTGTGTATTTTAGTGTCACAACTTAGCCAAAAGACCTTGTGATTGTTTGTGATGTGTGGATGTGTTTGTATTTATTTAATTATTCAATGGTTGTAATAGTTAAATAGGATTTTATTCATTCATTTGGTTATGTAATTTATTTATTCCATTTGGTATGTAATAAATAGATTAGTTGCATTTTTTCTTGTAAATGTAATCTCCAAGAAGGCATAAAAAGGTTTAGGGGCTGAAGTTGGAGGCCAAATGAAAGGATGAAGAAAGGTGTACAAAACACATCACAAAAGGTTACTTGAAGCATTTGGATGCAAGATCAAGTGGGAGCTCACCAACACAAATTTTGTGTCACTTTGTCCCTTAGGTTGAGACCTTTTTGACACACTTGTTTCGGCTAACAAGTGTGGTCAAATTAGTTGGCTAATGTTGTGCACTATTATTATGTTTGTCACATGTTTGTATACTTGCTAAATAAACTCCTTTGATCGATATACTTAGAGTTGTGAAGTATAACTGTTTAGATCGAGAGTATTTAAGCAAGTTCACCAATTTGCTAAAAATGTGATTTTCTCAAAGAAATGACTTTGTATTTATAGGCAACAAAATTCACCAGTGAATTTTGTGCCGTACAAATATGGTTGGATGCATTTAATGAACTGACAAGAACATTAAATGCATTGGATAAAGAATAAGGATAAAATCACATCAAGTGCAAGTGTATCCTTTTATCCAACCACCTTAACACACGTATACTTTGGTAAAGAACAAGTGGGTTGTTCTTTGGAAAGTGTGTAAAGGCTTAAAGTCAAATCCCCGATATCAGTGTTCAGACTTGTAAGGTCTAGAACACTGACAATCCTCCAGTGTACAGATCTGGTAAGACTTTCCAGTGGACTCCGCCATTTGATAAGTCTTCTTTCTTCAGACTTCAGTCTTTGACTTCAGTCAGAATGTCTTTAGTAGAGTAGATCTGGACTGGGGTGAAGACCAGTGAGCTCATCTGGAGAATACTCCAGATTTCCTATACAAGTATTTGCTCACTAGTCTTCCATTATTTCTGGACAAATCTTTAGAAGGACTCCAGATCCCAAGTCTGGAGTAGGTCAGATTCTGGACAGATCTTCAGTAAGCTCCAGTAGTCGAGTCTGGAGCGAGTCCAGTAAATCTGGACCTAACAGAGATCATTTGGCTTTTGAACTTGTTAAAAGATTTAGGCTTAAATCATAATTTGTTACCTGTTTCTGTTCATAGTGATAGCAAATCTGCTATTCAAATTGCAG
>CM067168.1:86426593-86440927 GCA_034093135.1 Erigeron breviscapus
CACGAACTGGGAATGTTAAATCCTTAAAACTGGAGATTTCTTTGTTATTGAACGCGTCAGTGAAACTGATGAAGTTCTCCAGTTGAGGAAGTCCAGATAATCTTTGCTCGCCAGGCTATCGAACGCCTTTGTGATACTATCCTGGCACTAATTGATTTTTGGATCATCATTTTAGGGGGAAAGACTCAAAAATAATTTTCTGACTAAAATTCGTTTTTGTTTGAAAATGGCAACTGGAGAACTCTCCAGTTGGAAACTGGCACTGGACTAATCCTTCAGTGACCAGATTCAGTCTTGTCTTATTTTTTATAACGTTAGAAATACTTGGTCAATATTTGTGACACGTGATGGTACTCGAGTGTTTTAAACCACTTGGTATCGTCATCTTACGTGTTTAAAGTCATTTTGGTAAATGAACACTGTTTGTATTTGGGAAAATTAATGTTAGTGGGCGCGTGGGTAAGATAAGCCGTCGTAGCATTTAATGCTGACACAATTAATTATGTTTTTATTTCAAAATTCAAACTTATTTTGTAAAAATATCTACAAATTGATTTTGTTAATAAAATATAATTTTTGGTATTACATTGGGATCTTGAATTCCTTATAAATACCCTTATTTACTCCGAACACATTTACTTTCCTTCACATTCTTTCATTTACTTCCCAATCATCTAAAAAAAAATTGCCTCATTTCTCTCTCTGCTTCATAAATCAAGAACCCTAATTCCTAAATTTCAATTTCATTTTCAAATGGCTCCTAAATCATCCCGTTCAAGAGATGTAAATCTCTTAACTGTTCCATATGCTCCTTCACCAGATGTCAAACCGGTATCTGGTGCTCCTAGTAACACTTCGCTCATCAAACTCAATCCAAATAATCCGATGGCGAGTTTACAAGGATCTCAAGGGTCCAATACCCTTATTGGAAGAATTCAAAATTTTTTGAAGGATTCTCCAATAGGACCCTCATTCTCTCTAAACCCACGCAAGATGTTTCACGACTACTTGTGTGAGTTTTGGTACACTGCCACTCTTTCTTCCGATTGCTCTTCCATTACTTTCACATTAAAAGGTGGAACAATCCAGTGTACCTTGTCCGCTAATGTGTTGAGGGATGCCTTACACCTCAACTACTGGAGAGAGGGTGAATCTCCAGTTGTCTTACCCCCAAACGTCAATTTTCGCCAGGTCCTCCTTGAAATGGGACATAAGGAGTGCCTGGACAAAGGGGTTTTGAAGACAAAAGGTGCGATGACCATGAAGGGCCTTACACCTTCATGGAGGTATTTTTTCATCCACCTGGTGGAGAGTATGGGTGGGAGTTCTGGTGGTCTTGACCAGATTAACTCCTCACAAGCAGAGATGGTATACTGCTTGTGGAATGGATTGAGAGTAGACTTTGCTGATATCCTGTTTAGAAGCCTAGTACAAAAACTGAAGGGCACCAGGGGAGTTTGTATCCCCTTCTCAAGGTTTCTCTCTCTTTGCTTTCTACAAATTCTGGACAGTGAAGCATACTTTAAGCACAGATTCACCTTACACTGTGCCAGATTTGTTGAGGAATTTAGACTCTCTAGTATCTGAAGCTGGAGAGGTCGAGATTCCAGATCGAATGCAGCTGGCATTCGCCAAAACTGATGCACCAAATCTAGGTGAGTCAGAAAGACAACTGGGCGGGCCTCAAAATAATGAGGGACCCTCCAATTCGTCTAATGTTATGGTTGAGGATAGAGCAACCATAACTGAGGAAACTCCAATTACATCTATCCCTGGTGAAGATACCTCGGTATCTGATCCTCCAACAGATGCACCCAACCAGGAAACTGGGGAAGGTCATCTGGAGACTGACCCTTCTGTCAGCCCTCAGTTACATTCATGGATCTGGACATGAATGTTAATGACGAGGAAATCCTTATAGAGTCTTCGGATTCTGAAGGTACTACTTCAGACTTGGAGATTTTTGATTCTGCTGTACAAGATCAAAACCCTTCATCTCCAGTCTCGCTTCCAGATGCATCAATTTCACTTTCACCATCCCAACAAAATGAGCCTACAGATATTCCATTCCCAACTTATAACTATATGTCTGGAAACAGACGTTTGGCACTTTCACCATCTGGGCAATTCTCACTACTTTGAGAAATGCCACCCCCACCGCCGCCGTTGTTCACACCTGAGCATTCTCAGCATGAACAACACATTGAACTTCCCGTCCTTTCTTCTACCACCACTCCTACTATTTCTTCAATTGCTGGACTGACAACTAGGGAGACTTCACTAAGTTTGCCTCCTCCAGTTGCTCCAATAGAAACTGCTGCTGGTCCAGTGACACCTTCTCCTCCGTCACTGGACAGTCAAGTTGTCTCTGTACAAGCCGATCTCCAAAACCTTCTCACCAGGGTGGAGGAGATTCAAAAGACACTTGACAAAAACACCAAGTCTTTCTCCAGATACCACAAGGATCACTTGACCAATATTAAAGTGGTTCATCTGGGGATTAACAATTTTCATCTAATGAAGACTTGGTGTTGAAGAAGCTGAATGAGTTGGTCACTGGCTGCAACAATCTGGCAGGTACTTTAAAAGAAGCCTTTGACCTCACTCAGTCCAAGGTCACATCCTCAATCTCCAACTTGCTGGGCAACACTGTTAGAACATCAGAAGTGGATTTAAGGGAGATTGAAAAACAGGTAAAGGAATTGGTTGACAAACCTGGGTTGAATGTGACTGAACTTGGAGAGCAGTTAATGACTTCAGTTGGTCAGAAGATAGATGATACGTTGGGTGCAAGAGAAGCACAATTTATTGAAAGGGTGATGTCTGAGATCACCAAGCTGGCCACTCCTCAGGTTGATCTGGCCCCACTCACAAATGAGATCAACCAGTTGAGGGGCAACATTGATAACTTGAACACCCATGTATCACTTCATGCTCAATCTTTGGATAAACTGACAACTGAAGTAGAAAGTTTGAAGAAGAAGTATGAAGAAGTGAAGGATAAGGTGGTTTCTGGTTTGGATGAAGATTCCAAGATTTTAAATGAATTGAAAACTTGTCAGGAACAAGTTGCAGCTAATGTTCTGACCCAATCTAAAGAAACCAACCACCTTTGGAGATCTTTCAGGATGATGTGCATAATCTTCAAAGAATGCAAGAACATGCAATCATGGCAGCATCTTGACCGGTTGCCAGCTCACCATTCTGAATGGGAAGTGATTAGGGCAGGTCTAGATGCTGCCAAGGGGGAAAGAAGTGCAGTTCTTGCACCAATTGCAACTGAAAGCACTCCATCTGGAGGTCAATCTGGTATAGAATTGATTGTGGCTGCCAGTACTGAAGCTGGTGAGCAAAGAGTTGTTGAAACTGGTGATGTAGGTGATAGGGGGAATGTTGTTGATAAGGGCAAAGGTTTAGCATGTGATGTATCTGCCCAGCCGGCCACTGATGTACCAATGTTAGAAACTGGCAATGCTGATGTACTTCCTCCAGTTTCAGATAGTGATAGCAGAAGATTGGCTAGACTTGGCAATGAAATTAAAGAAAGAAAGAAGATGAAACAAAGAAACCAAGCTGAAGCCAGAGCACATCTTGCACAGATTAAGTTGCTTGATATGAGTGATGCTTATCTTTTGGGAATCACTAAAGAGGAGTATGCCAGAGTAAAGAATGATCCCAGGATAGTTGACCAGTTGAAAGAAATGCTTGATGTTGAACTGGACAGACACTATCCTGAGGATGAAGCTGAATTTGATGCCAGAAATTTGAACATATCAGTGGAGAAGGCGAAGGAGAACAGGGCCAGTGGGATTCTAAAAAGAATTGAACATGTAAAGAAGGTTGTGAAAAGCGTTTTGAATCCACCAAGAAGGATTTCTCAACCAAGAAGACCACTGTCCAGAGATGCTGACCTTAGCACGTTTGTTGAACCAACTGGCGAGGTATCAAATAATGACATCAAGTCTGCTGTACTGGCTGCTGGAGCTGGGAGTATTAAAATAACAAATGAATCTGAAGCAAGAAGCTATTACTCCCAGATCATGGCAACCAGAAGACATAGTGGGACTATCAATGATGTTAATGTAACCATTAAGCCAGGCACCAAGCACTTTCAAGTTGAAGTTAGTTATACCAGAGGGCCACTGGTTAAAACTGACAATCCTGGTGCAATGCAGTATGGGTTCACTGAATGGGTTGAAATGGTGAATGTTTTGGATGCAAAGGCACAAAAGAATAGGTTTGAGAAAGCATGGGTGAACTTCTTAAGGGGCAAGATTCAACATAAAGAAAATCTGGAGCTAAAGTTGAATATTGATCCTGAAGACTCTCAGCCTATCTCTTCAGTGACCAAGAGAAGAAGAACTGGCGATGGGCCATCTCATTAAGTTCTCTTTTCAGTTATGTACTTGTAATTTTATTTACATTCTGTAACTTGTATAAATTTCATTTCCTTGTATAAATGAAGTTACCAGTTTGTAACCACAAGGTAGATAATAGATTAGATCTAACAAACTTAAAAGAAAAACCCAAGGCATTTATTGATCTATAAAAATGCCTTGGAAAACTTAGATAGATTTAATCGAACAAATCTCTCCAGTTCACACTTGTACAGATACAAGGACTGAAAAAGACTTGCCAATATTCTAGACAAATAGGGGGAATTTGTTAGGACCAGTTTACTGGTAAACTGGCCAGTCTCCAGTTGCACCTGGAGACCTAGTGAAACTGGAGACCCAGAAGATTTGTCCAGAAATATATTGAAGTCCAGTTGCATCGTACAGTCAACGCAACTGAAGACTTCCTCCAGTTGAGAAATTGACCAGTTGGAGTCGAAGACAACAAGTGGAAGATAGAGAATGACAATGGCAACGAAGCCCAGTTGACATTCTAGTCAGTTACAAACTGGAGATCGTCAGTGGAAAGCTCTTATAAAGCTTTACACTGATTACGAGGAATTGACTTTTGTGCTTTATGTGCTTTTACCCGGATAATAAGATTTATCTTATTATTTAAGTACAAAAAGGTACATAAAGCTGGTTGAATAAAGTTGCTTTATACTGCAACTTTACACTGCATTTTAAGGAATTAAATGCTATTCCTTAAATGCTCTCAACTACATTTGTAAGGCCAAAGTTAACATCCCAATGTTAACTTTGCCTATAAATACAAGTCATTACACAACAAGAATATTCAAGTGAAAACTTCACACTTTGCATACCTGCAATATTCTTGGTGAACTTGTGCAATATTCTCTCAATCGTAAAAAGGAACATTTCACAACTTTAAGTGTTTCGATTGTTTAAAGAAATTCCAAGTGTAGATCAATTGTAGTTCATAGGTTGTTAGGATATTTACATACCTTGTATTATCTTGGTTCCGCAACAACCTTGTAATTTATTTAAAGTTAATAAATAAATTACACTTGAAAATTACATATTGTCTCGCCAATTTACTTTACAAGTTATTTGTATTATTGCATTGTTCTTTACTTATTGTCACTTAAATAAGTAATCTATCAAGAACTTGGTATATACTCCTGTAACTGGTCGTCTCCAGTTCAGTGCTTATATTGCATTGTAACTCCACCATCGACATTGAGGTGTCTTCAGGTAGTACCATCTATTGAGTTGGGACTTACAGTATTCAATGATGATTAAAACCTGGTGTTTTTTCTGATCGATTTGATGAAGATTGAAGATGATATGGAGGAGAGAGAAATAATCAAATATGTGTGTTTATTATGGCAAGGGTTAATTACAAGGTTAAGTGGTAAGGGATTATATACATTCAAGGCTATTTACACTAAAACCCCTTCCACAATAACTAATTTACAATCTAACACAATTTTATATTTCTAACAGTATGGCTAATACTTGGCATCAAGTACGTGAAAGTACTCGGATGTACATATACATATAGTACCCAAAGTACTCGAAATGTGGCCTTACAGTTCAACAACTTGTCTTGGTAATGCCCATAACAAGTACGTCTCAATATACATAATCATCAATAAACAAGTCTATATGTCCAACAACCAAAGAAGACTATACGTACATACACTTAGGAGGATTCTACTTTCAACGAGTCCCATATGCTTATATATAGGGTCACCCGCAGCCTTCCCACCACATCTAAAATCCTTTTAAAGGCATAACCGACTTCCATGTATGTACATCTATCCTAAATAAATTACTATATCAAAATCACATGCGTAAATCATCAAACACTTAATCAAAACTATCCATCAATCATCAATCAATCAGTTCCATATTTCAATCGAAACATTTCATCAAACAATCAATAAACCGTAAATCAAATCAACCAAAAAATCAAACAAGCAAGTATATGTACACTTTTCAGCCCGAATCTCAATTGAGTAGGGAGCTACGGAACTCACCTGAAAGTAGAACAAATCCAAGTACTAGTACAAGTAGGCGTACTAATAAGTTCACACGTGATTCAACGTTCAGACTTATTCCAACCTAAGATCATCAAATATATTTTAGATATTTTTGCTCTATTTGAGAGGCTTCTTAGTGTAGATACAAGGTGTTTCAACTCATAACCCTTTTACAATATCTAATACTACATCTTAAGAGTATTCATGAATTTTTACATATTTTTCCAATTCTTGTAACTTGTTCAAAAGGTCACCTAATTTCAGTTTATCGGTTTTCGTCCAGATTTTGACCCTTTCAGGAAAACGACATATTTGGGAAATAAGGAGATCGAATACAACAAAACTTTGTTCTGATCGAATTTAGTTTACACATAGATCTTTCCATAATGTTAAGTTTCAATTGATTTTGACATCAAACGAATGAGATATGATTTTTACAAAATACTAAATTTTCAGTCATAAAAATCAGTTTCGACCAGTTTTCTTTAAAAGTTCATAACTTGAGTTTTACTCAGTGTTTTCACGTAATTTCAGTGGCAAAATAACTTAGACACATAAAACTAAATATTTTGTTTTTCACTCAACAACTCAATCATTTTTCATCTATTCGGTTTAACCCTTCCAAGTCTGAATACAAATTCTGTTCAGAACTAGTTTGGTTATTATTACTTCATTTTTGATCTTTAATTATAAAATCCTTATTTATACATATCATCAAGACTCATTAACACTTATTTAACCATAACTCCAGACCTCTCTTTATACAAAATTAATTGATATTAACATCATATATATATACTCATTTTGATTATTGAAATATAAAGATTTAATTATACAACTAGTAATCGACAAAAATCGTTTCTTTAGTAATTCTTTCAACTAAATAACCCAACCCAAGCCATAATCTACAACTTGACACCAATAAAAGCCTTGTAAATTATGATTAAGAGATCAAGAAATATTACCTTATATATGCACTTAATCAAAAGGATGATTTAAGGAATGATCAAAGGTGACTTAAAGCTAACAATCACTGAAATTCCCAACTCATATATATATATATATATGCACCAAAAATACCCAAAGTTTTCTTATATTCATAAAGTTTGCCATTATCATATATAACAAGTAACGGACCAAAATGGTAAATGTTACATTATTCCCCAGTTAAAAGGATTTCGCCCTCGAAATCTAGATTGTATCAAGTAAAAATATACTTAACTTGATTTATGCTTTGTTTAAGTGACAATTAATTTATATTAGAAGACATGACATCTAGGTATCTAATACACATTCACATTTACATAATTAACAGCAAGATACAAGGAGCACCCATAATTGATGCCTTCTACTCTCAACAGAGTAGGATGAACTCATATGATTCTAAACAGAATCCTTCTACACTCAACAGAGTAGGAAGAACTTGCACACAATTCTCAACACGATTAACATTTTGAATTAGCATGTATAACATCCTACAACTTGTACTCATGAAGAAATCAATAGTTTGTACACATATAGTATGGACTACTTTACACATCTATGGTATAGCATAGATGATCTGTCTGGACACATGTAACACTATACAAAATTCAAATTCACTTTATCTTTCATATTTGACCGTTAAAAACGGCTCATTCTTAGACTATATAATTATGCCACAACGCAGATTTCTCATTACTATATCAACTTAACATTTTCCTTCCTCAAAATCTAACCGTAACAAAAACTTATACCAAAAAAAAAATGTTGAGCCCTTTCCTAATTGTGATTTACATAATTATCATAGCTTGGTTACTTAATGCGGCTCAGCTTCCATTGGATGAGGCTTATCCGTGGTTAGTAGCGTTTGTTCTTGGTGTGGTTCCCTTACTGTTCGTCGCCACATGGGTTTCTTTGTATGGTTTTTAAGTGTGTTATAGTCTCAGTTGTTGTATTTCTGTTTAAATAGTGTAATGAGCCTCGTTCAATTTGTAACAGTGATGAAATACAACATGTTATCTATTATAGACTATTGCTTAACTGTCCACCTCTTATATTGTTTTTGTCGTGTAGGGAAATTCCCCAGTTAAAAGAATTTCCCTTAAATCATTCTAACTACTTGCAACGTGATTTAAAGACGACTACCAAATATTTTCTAACCGTCGCAGTAGTTATAATTTACTATAGTTTCTGAACACTTGTCCGTTCTTCCTGATCACACTTCATCTATTATTCTCTATATAAGAAGGACACTTGTAGAGATGATAGACACACTAAAATTTCCTTCTCTCCTTTTACATTTTTCTTATGTGAAGCTATATTTCCACGCAATCTAATCGACCACTTCTATCAATTTCACTTTTAGCTATGGCCACTTCCACACATGTTTCTTTTGAACGTTCAATCGAGCTTTTGTCAAAGCAATTTGAACAACTTAACAGGACTGTAGCATCACTTTCTACAGAACAAACCACCTTGTTTACATCCCTTACATCCCAAATTGACCAAATTCATTTCAGTGCACCGTTTCTTCTTGCAGCCGATAGGGTACTATTACGAGAATCTATTGATAACCAAACAAAACTCGAAGCATAAATCAAAGAAATTAAAGGGTTGATGAATCAGCTTACTATCTTCTCCCAAACTGAAGAAGCAATAGTTGAACCAACTGCTTCCAGGGGAAAGAGAGCTATGCCACCGACTAGCCTTATTCTATGTCACAAAAAAAAATTTACATTCGTATTTAGTTTATTTATCATATCCTAATAATGCAAGTTTCATATCAAATATGGACAACAACAATGGCCTCATTACATGAGCTTAATCACATCGAATCATTTACAATATCTGAATCCATCTAAATATTGTAATTAGCCCAACTCATATATATATATATATATAAAATATTTCATATATTCATAAAAGTTTGCCATTATATATATATTTCGATATATATATATATATATATATATATATATATATATATATATATATATATATATATATATATATATATATATATATATATATATATATAATAATATATATATATATGTATATATATATATATATATATATATATATATATATAAGGTAAAATTAAATTCAATATATATATATATATAACTATTAAAATTTAAAATACTATTAATTATGTATTAGTACGCCTACTTGTACTAGTACTTGGATTTGCTCTACTTTCAGGTGAATTCCGTAGCTCCCTACTCAATTGAGATTTGGGCTGAAAAGTGTACATATACGTGCTTGTTTGATTGTCTGGTTGATTTGATGAAATGTTTCGATTGAAATATGGAACTGATTGATTAATGATTGATGGATAGTTTTGATTTAGTGTTTGATGGTTTACGCATGTGATTGTGATATAGTAATTTATTTAGGATAGATGTACATACATGGAAGTCGGTTATGCCTTCAAAGGGTTTTAGATGTGGTGGGAAGGCTGCAGGTGACCCTATATATAAGCATCTGGGACTCGTTGAAAGTAAATCCTCCTAAGTGTATGTACGTATAGTCTTGTTTAGTTTGTTGGAAATATGGACTTTTTATTGATGATTATGTTTATTGAGACGTACATGTTGTGTGCATTGGAAACTTATACCAAGGCAAGTTGTTTAACTGTAAGGCCACCAAGGCAAGTTGTTGAACTGTAAGGCCACATTTCGAGTACTTTGGGTACTATATGTTTATGTACATCCGAGTACTTTCAAGTACTTGATGCCAAGTATTGTGATACTTGATGATATGATATGATATGATATGATATGATATGATATGATTAACACCACGATGTGGACCAAGTATTGTGATACTTTTTCAGTGCACCGTTTCTTCTTGCAGCCGATAGGGTACTATTACGAGAATCTATTGATAACCAAACAAAACTCGAAGCATAAATCAAAGAAATTAAAGGGTTGATGAATCAGCTTACTATCTTCTCCCAATCTGAAAAAGCAATAGTTGAACCAACTGCTTCCAGGGGAAAGAGACCTATGTCACCGACTAGCCTTATTCTATGTCACAAAAATTTTGAAACACTACAGAGTGATTCTCAAGATGTGATCCTTCAAGAGATCATGGAACGAAAGAGAAAGCAAACGATGAAAGAAGAAGTTTCTCTTGAAGTTAGCCAAAGAACTACTACTTGCAGAAGCAGGAGAAACAGGTTCTGAGGTGCAAACACCAGCAAATCAACACGTCGACATATTAAAACTTGCTCGAATACGAGAAACTGAGTTGAATGCCAAAATGGCTAAAAGTTCAGCAAGTCTAAGGAAATATCTACAGAAGACTATGGGAGAGGAAGACACCACTCTGAGAGGTGACGAAAATAGCAATCCTCCACTTTCTCAAAGACACGTGAAGAGGCCAAGAACTGTTGGTGCCTCATCATAATTCTTAGCCTTTCAAATAATTCTGATTTTTTAAGTTTGAAGTTCTTTTGTCAACATTACTATTATTCAGTTAGAGAAGATGGTACATATTTTTGGTTGATAATATTCAATCATTAAAGGTGATCTATGGTTCAAAGGAATTTATGTTAAAGCTAGTAGGTTCATTGGATGATAGATATTGAGATATGAACATCTCAGAAATCCATTATTTTATAAAAATTTTACATTTCTCGACACCTCCGCTGTAAATAGCACATATCTAGTTAATATCTATTGTGATGGAGTAGGTGGGGTTATAGTGGCGGCTCTAGATATCGCCTCAAACATAGCCTCAAACCGTGTTATCTTTTCCTGCAGCTCTAACACAGTGTCTTCAAGATCATGAATCCTGAAATGCGCTCCCGCCATCTCACTTTCCAGTGCGACTATCGTGCTACCCTGGTCTTCCACATGTGTCCGCAGTGTGTTGGTTCTTTCTCTCAACGCAGCAATACATCTTTCTGCTCGGAGTGTGCATAAGACCAAAGTAGGGACAGTGTCATGTAGGGGTTCCATAGTTAGTGCAGGAATATTGGTCGAACCGACGGCTATTCTGAACTGGTTGGAGTTAAGGAGTCCTTCCTCTATTCTCCATTCCGCTAGGAATCTTGGTATTTTGTTTAGGTTGCTGGATCGCCGCAGCCGTTGAGCGGGTGGTTCAGTATGGATAGGTCGAAGGCGTCGTGACTTTAATAAACAATATATATAATTTTTAATTAAAATTTAATTAAGGGGTGTTACAGAACTGCATAGTGAATATATATATTAAACTAGATAGTATCATAACCACCACCAAAAAAATATATATAACTTTCTAAAATATATTTGATTATCTTAGGTTGGAATAAGCTTGAACGTTGAATCACGTGTGAACTTATACGTGCGTGTACTTGTACCTGTACTTGGATTTTCTCTACTTTCAGGTGAGTTCTGTAGCTCCCTACTCAATTGAGATTCGGGATGAAAAGTGTACATATACGTGCTTGTTTGATTATTTGGTTGATTTGATTTACGGTTTATTGATTGTTTAATGAAATGTTTCGATAGAATTATGGAACTGATTGATTGATGATTGATGGATAATTTTGAGTTAGTGTTTGATGGTTTATGCATGTGATGGTGATATTGTAATTTATTTAGGATAGATGTACATACATGGAAGTCGGTTATGCCTTCAAAGGGTTTTAGATATGGTGGGAAGGCTGCGGGTGACCCTATATATAAGCATCTAGGACTCGTTGAAAGTAGAATCCTCCTAAGTGTATGTACGTATAGACTGGTTTGGAGTATTGGACATATGGACTTGTTTATTGATGATTATGTTTATTGAGACATACATGTTGTGTGCTTTAGAAACTTACACCAAGGCAAGTTGTTTAACTGTAAGGCCACCAAGGCAAGTTGTTGAACTGTAAGGCCACATTTCGAGTACTTTAAGTATTATATGTACATCCGAGTACTTTCAAGTACTTGATGCCAAGTATTGGCCATACTTGATGATTTGATATGATTTTGAAGTACATTGCATAACATTGATACGCATATGATGCACGTATTGACATTCATACGCATTTGATACATTGCATGACATTGATACACATACGATGCATTTCTTGGTAATGATAGCAATTGTAGTTGATTGTTTCCGATCTATCTTGTATCATTTGTTGTTCGGTTATTTCTGTGACAAGGTTGAACGATATGCTAACCTCAATTGTTTAACAGGTGACGTACATGGGTTTATAGTAAGTACATTGTTTGATTTTATTATTTCACCAACCTTGTGTTGACACTTGCTAGTACACTTTTCAGGTAATCAGGTGAATCAAGATAGAGATATATGATTGTTGATTGCTTGAACCCGGACTTGGACTAATATGGATCAAGGATTCATTTACCATCTTTTGCATTATGCTTAGGATCGTTTGTCATCGTTTGGGTTGACTTGTAAACTTATGGTGACTACTTGCATTTGACATTACTCGTCGTATTCACTGAATTCATGTATTTTCATTTAGGCTACGATAATTCCACTGTGTGCTATATAATTTCCGTAATACTTCGGGCCCAGCTCGGGGTTCTTCTTAGTGTAGATATAAGGTGTTTCAAGTCATAACCCTTTTACAATATCTAATACTACATCTTAAGAGTATTCATGAATTTTTACAGATTTTTCCAATACTTGTAACTTGTTCAAAAGGTCACCTAATTTCAGTTTATCGGTTTTCGTCCAGATTCTGACCCTTTCAGGAAAACGACATTTTTGGGAAATAAGGAGGTCGAATACAATAAAACTTTGTTTTGATCGAATTTAGTTTACACATAGACCATTCGATATAAAACGAATGAGATATGATTTTTACAAAATACTAAATTTTCAGTCATAAAAATCAGTTTCGACCAGTTTTCTTTAAAAGTTCATAACTTGAGTTTTACTTGGTGTTTTCACGTAATTTCAGTGGCAAAATAACCTAGACACATAAAACTAAATATTTTGTTTTTCACTCAACAACTCAATCATTTTTAATCTATTCGGTTTAACCCTTCCAATTCTGAATACAAATTCTGTTCAGAACCAGTTTGGTTATTATTACTTCATTTTCGATCTTTAATTACAAAATCCTTATTTATACATATCATTAAGACTCATTAACACTTATTTAACCATAAATCTAGACCTCTCTTTATACAAAATTAATTGATATTAACATCATATATATATACTCATTTTGATTATTGAAATATAAAGATTTAATTATACAACTAGTAATCGACAAAAATCGTTTCTTTAGTAATTCTTTCAACTAAATAACCCAACCAAGCCATAATCTACAACTTGACACCAATAAAAGCCTTGTAAATTATGATTAAGAGATCAAGAATTATTACCTTATATATGCACTTAATCAAAAGGATGATTTAAGGAATGATCAAAGGTGACTTAAAGCTAACAATCACTGAAATTCCCAACCCTCTGCTCTAGCCTTGTAACTCGACTTCTGGACCTCTTTAGATAAATTCAACGGTTGAATATGTTGGCCCATATGTCAGGAAGCTACTGTCAAAGATTGAAGATGATCCGACGGTTGAATCTTCGATCCGACGAGCTTTTCTGGGCTATGGTATATAAAAACGGGATTCTTTTTGTGGTTTTTCTTTCTTGTTCTTTCTTTTTCTAATCAAGTATGGAGTTCTAATATTTGTTGCATATATTTGTGTGTGTTTGTGTACATGAGAGAATGCAGAGGAAATAGGAATGATTAGCATGAAGATAGAGACTCATGCATTTATGCATGCATGAAACATGCATGGTGACTCACACCCCGTTGTAGCGGAAATACAGGGTTAACAAGTAATTGCGTACTAATCAGAAGGTAAATAGAGATTACATCCATAAATCCAAATACAAGTTTATTACAAGTATAATCGTTCGAAAGTGGACCCCAATACACGGATACAAACTATCCTCAATTGGAAATGGGCCCACTAATTACAAATATA
>CM067168.1:86441927-86515516 GCA_034093135.1 Erigeron breviscapus
AGCATTTCTTATCTTTTTCTGGAGGCTTACCAGCTCCTCCTTTCTTTGTCTGATCAACTCTGGAATTGTAACACCATATATCAATGAGTCATATACCTGTTCTTCTTTAGCGTAGAACGAGCGTATATGGACATCATTCAGTGCATCAAGACACTGATGAACTCTGGGGTCATCCTTCATCCTTTTGAAAACTTCAATATTTATGACCAGAGTACCCATTATAGCCATCTCCCTTTGATGGGCCAGCAGTTCATTCTTTTGATTTGTCTTGAAAATTTCTATCATAATGCATTGTTGTTGCAACTTCCTTGATGTTTCATTGTCAACATCTTCAGTCTGCTCTTCCTCTTCACCAGACACAACCTTTTCTTTTCCTTTAACAGATTTCAATGTAGTAGGAATATCTGGGAAGGATTTAAACTGGGGCTCACTGGCATCAGTACCAGTAGCCTCTTCTTCAGTCTGCACAATGGCTTCAGTGCCAAGTGCTCTCTGGGCTATCGTGCACTGGCATCAGTACCAGTCACTTGTTTTCTTTGAACAATGCTTTCAGTAGCACTGCCCTTACAACTTCTTTCTTTTTCCTTATCAAACTTTCTTGGATACCAGATGATGGAATAGACAATTTTTCCCCTTTGGAATGATCTCTAGTCCTGGACTTCAGATCATTCCACAATTCTTCCATCATATGCCTGTCCAGAGAACCAAAGTTCTTCCTTGTTCTGGCATGGAAGCAGTCATACCTTTCTTGAGTGCCAGCACTTCTTTCTTCATATTTTCAATTTCTTCTGGTAAGTGCTTAGGCAACTCAACTTCTATCATCTGAACAACTTCAGGCAACAAGCTATCTTGAATGTTTCTTAGAACAGAAGCAGAGATATCATCAGTGATTGTTTCAGCATATCACCCCTAAATTTTCTAACAATTTCATCACTAAGGGTGCTGACAATATCATTCTGATCTAATGTTGGCCTGCTCTCCAGTGAACCAACTCTTGTAACCAGCTTCTCAACCTCTTCTTTCAGACCTGCCAGTGGTTGAACATCTTACTATCCACTGCAGTCTGAACAGAATTAACAATCCTTTCTTCAAATCCCTGTACTGCCACTCTTATATTTTGAGAATTAATATTTGTGGCCAGTACCAGCTCATCCAGTTTCTCGAAAACCAGCTTCTCATTTCCAGCAAATGTATTCATTTCAGAAGCTAAATTGTTTGATAACAAAGATTTGAAATCAGAGACAACCTGGGATGATGACTGGAGTGATCTTTCCAGGTCCGCCACCTTACTAAGAAGGCCTTGGACCTCGGTTGAGAAGAAGTGGAGAGACCACTGGGTTTGTTCCAGATGAGAAGTCAATCTGGTCATTACTGGTACTTGTGCCCAGACCTCTTCAGATTCAGCATTTGTTGAGTCTGGCACACTTTGTTCAGAAGGGTTGACTGGTGGTTGAGATTGCGAAGTTTGGATTGTTGGTGGATTGAAGTATGAAGTTGTTTGTGGAATTGAAGGTGGTGGAGGTGGTGGCATGTTCGATTCTGGTGGGGGTTGAGTTGATTCTGTAGGTGGTGGTAAGTTTGTTTCTGGAGGAGGTGGTGGCATTTCTGGTGAACTTTCAATTTGCACATTTTCTTCACCCAGAAAATTCATATCAACATCAAAGTTCTGCCCTTCAGAAATGGGAGAATCAGCCTCATCCCAAAAAGTATCATCAACAGTTGATCACCAGCAGATGTACCAGCCTGGACATTCAAGTCAATCTGAGCCTCTTGCTCACCAGATACTTCAATCTGCTCAACAACTCGAGCTATATCTTCTTGTACAACAGCCTGGACTTCAGTATCCACTCTCTGTTCAAATTGTACAATAGATTCAATATTCTCCTGTTCGAAAATAGGAGACCCATCAACATTAATTGTACCACCAGGATGGGTTGATGGATTTACCTGGACTCCTCCTCTCATCAGACGCCTATGTGATCTGGGTCGTCTGGAAAGCTCAACAATCGGTTGCACACTTTCTACTGGAGCCACTTGACTTATTGGTTGTACCATCTCTACAACCTGGACATCTTGGTCATCATCAAGGCTTTCAATAACCTGTACTCTGCCTGGTGCCACATTATCTTCTGCTCTCTGAAATGTCAACATGGCTTGAGGAATATCTACCTCACCATCTCTGGATCTTAAGTTTGTCAGATCCCTCATATACTCACTCATTGAAAAGTGAGTGGTTTCAAAATCGTACTGGTCTCCTAGAGCTCTCTTAAACACCAGTGAAAGAAAACGAATATATGGAATGAAGGCTTTTCTTCCTTTCACCTTGAGACGCTCTACCAGATCATCAAAGATTATCTGAGCAAAATCTACTCTTAATCCAAACCAGAGACAATAGGCAATCTGGAGGTGAGTTTGATTTATTCTGATCCAAGTCCTCCAGAACTACCTCCCAGACATTCAACCAAATGTGTGAAGAAAAATCTCCATGAGTCTGTCAGCCTACTCATGTAAATAGTCCCTTTTCTTAACAACTGCCCATGCTCATCCACTATCTCTGTATGCCCCATCAATCTGCATACCTCCCTGAAGTTTATACCAGTAGGGAGTGGCATTACCAGCTCATTCTCATCCAGATAGTTCAATTGAAGAGCTGCTCTGAGTGAATCTACAGAAAGAGCCAAGGGTCTGGTACCTTGCTCGAGAGAATAAACATTTGAATGAGTAGATTCATTATATTCAGCTGTGTACCAGAATTCACATAAATAATCGTGATACATCTTTTCTGGATTTATTGTTAGAGCACCATATAGAGGACATGAGAGAAAAAAGGTATTTAATCTCCCAATTATTGATTGTGAATCATGAACACTGGAAAGTGAGAGTTTTGCCATCCAGTTATTCATATTCATCCTTATTGCCTTTGCTTCAAGATTTATATGGGCTGCCTTAACAACATCTGCAGCCGGAGCATATTCAGCGGATAGAAGATTCTTTGGTGAGTTAGATTGTCTAGGTGCCATTTGATTGATTGATGAAGATGAAATTGAATATTTAAGGTTATGATAAAGAATTTAATGAAATGCAGTTAATACGAGAGTTTTATGATTGGAAAATGAATGAAGAATTTAAGAATTGAATGAAGGAATTTTAGATTTGGGAGTAAATGTTCGAAGTAAATGAAATTGAAAGTGAAAGTGGGTATATATAGGAGAAACAATGTGGAACTCAAACGATTTGAATTTATCAAATACAATTTTTGATCGGGTTTTGAGATCCGCATTAATTACATCACATCATACATAAATGCATGACGGTTTACAGCCCACAAAACAGTAACAACTTGTACTTTTTGTTTTCCCAAAGTAAAAAGACCATCATTATTTTGAAAAACTTACATGCCACGTAGGATAAAAATATCTCCAAAAAGATCTTTAAAAGGTTTGCTTACGTGGCACGCACAAAGTCCAAGTATTTAAAAATATTATGACAAAATTTCAGTACATCTGGAGGTTGACTAGACACTCCAGTATCACTGGTGGATTAGTCCAGTGAACATGTACTGATGGTACACTGGAGGGACACTCCAGTAAAGTACCAGTGAACCATTTTTGAAAGACTGGTAACCTCAAACGTGCACGTCAACTAATATAGACAAATGAGAGGGACACATTTACAAGAAGACAAAAGTCAACTCAAACACACACTTCAACCTATCCAGTTACCAGTGAGAGGGACATATTACAAAGCACCAGTAATATTTTCTGAAGAGTTTGTCCAGTGATAAAATAAATTAATAAATTCCCCCTGAACTTAAAACATTTTTTTTTTTAAGAAAAATATTTTTCAAGTCTTCCCTGGAATGTTGTTCCAGAAATCTAACAATGCAAAGATAGTACACAAAGGCGTTCAATATCTGAGCAGTCACCAGATTTAAGGATTTAACATTCCCAACTCACCAACAAGATATTCAAAAGTTTTGACATCCAGTGGTTTGGTAAAAATGTCAGCGAGTTGTTTGTCAGTGGGAATAAAATGGAGTTCAATGTTGTTTTTCATAATATGATCACGAATGAAGTGATACCTTAGATCGATGTGCTTCGTTCTGGAGTGCATGACTGGATTGTTTGAGATAGCGATGGCACTGGTATTATCACAAAAGATTGGAGTTTTTGAATATTTAATACCATAATCAAGCAACTGGTTCTTCATCCAGAGTATCTGAGCACAACAACTGGCTGCAGACACGTATTCAGCTTCAACAGTGGATAATGAAACTGAAGTTTGCTTCTTACTGGCCCAGCTGACCAGTTTGCCACCTAGGAAATGACATCCACCAGTTGTGGATTTCCTATCTATCTTACAACCTGCATGATCTGAATCTGAATAACCCATTAGATCCATGCCTGAGCCTTTGGGGTACCAAAGACCTAGACTGGGACACCTTTAAGGTACTTTAGTATGCGCTTTACAGCAAGCATATGAGATTCCTTTGGATTAGACTGATATCTGGCACATAAACATGTTGAAAACATAATATCTGGTCTACTGGCAGTTAAATACATCAGTGAACCAACCATGCCTCTATAGACAGTGGTGTCCACTGGTTTACCATCTGGATCGGAGTCCAGTGTCAGTGGTGCAGAAATTGGAGTTGGTTTAGATGGTGAAGAGTTCATATCATATTTCTTTAAAAGATCTCTAACATATTTCTCCTGATTAATAAAAATGCTATCTTTGTTTTGTTTAATCTGGAGTCCAAGAAAATATGTTAATTCACCCATCAAACTCATTTCATATTCAGTGGACATGATTTTTGAAAATTCCTTGCACATGTTTTCATCAGTAGACCCAAAAATAATATCATCAACATAAATTGTACCATTAACAGATTACCTTTCTCATGAAGAATGAATAAGGTATTGTCAATTTCACCTCGTTTAAAACCATTTTTCAACAAATGTTTAGTCAGAGTATCATACCAGGCACGTGGGGCTTGTCTGAGGCCATATAGCGCTTTGTCCAGACGATATACCCAATGTGGATGCTTTTCATCAACGAAACCTGGAGGTTGTCTGACGTAAACTTCTTCTTTAAGCTTTCCATTCAAGAAAGCACTCTTTACATCCATCTGGTAGACCTTGAACTGATGATTAGCAGCGAATGCTAAGAAAATTCTGATCGCTTCAAGTCTAGCCACTGGAGCAAATGATTCATCAAAGTCGACATCTGACTGGCAATAGCCTTGTGCTACCAGTCTGGCCTTGTTTCTAATTACGTGGCCATCTTCATCTACTTTGTTTCTGAAGACCCATCTTGTTCCAATTGGTTCTTTCTTTCCAACTGGGAAAGGAACCAGATACCAGACCTTGTTCCTTTCAAACTGGTGAAGCTCTTCTTGCATAGCAGTCACCCAGTTTGGATCTTCCAGAGCCTCGTTAATCTTCTTTAGTTCGTTCAGTGACAAGAAACTGACATATAAGCATTGATCACTGGAGGCTCTTCTGGTCTGAACACCACGACTGGAGTCACCTATGATCTGATCAATAGGGAGCTTTTGTCCATCTGGAGTACTGACCAGGATTGTTACTGACAACAATATCAGTGCAAGAATTCAGTTGAGTCTCCTCTGGAGTTGCATCAGGAGGAGGTTCTTCATAGACTACTTCAACATCTTCATCTGATTCATTTAAATCACGATTTGCATCATGAAATTCTTCATATGAAGGCATTTCTTGTAGTACTGGTTCAGTTTGGTCACCAGAAGACATTTCTGGTAAGTGCTCAACTGACACTGATACTGGGGAAGTAGTACGCACGTCTGATCCAATATTAATTTCAGAGGGTAGTTTGAAAATAATAGAAGGATAGAATGGAGTACTACTGGAGAGTTTCTTTTTCTGAACAGGTTCCAGATCAGGATGACTGGAAACTGTGTCTGGTGAATCATCCATTTTTATCGTTTATTGGATCAGATTCACAAAAGACAATTGGAGTTACTGGGGGAGTATCGAGGGCTGGCTTCTTGTTGATTGCAGCATTAGTTTCATCGAATGTTACATGAATTGACTCATGGACCTTCTCCAGTCTCTTGTTATAGACTCTGAAGGCCTTGCGAATGGCTGAATAGCCTAAGAAATACCCTTCATCAGCTTTGGCATCAAATTTGCCTAGCTAACTGGAGTCGTTCAGGATGTAAACTGGACATCCAAAAACGTGAAAATAACCAATATTTGGTTTTCTATTTCTTAAGACTTCATAGGCTGTCATTTTGTGTCTTTTGATGTACACTGATCGATTCTGGGTGTGGCAAGCAGTTGCAATTGCTTCCGCCCAGAAACTGGTAGACAGACCAGATTCAACTAGCATACTCCTGGCAGCTTCTATCAGCGTTCGATTCTTCCTTTCCACCACTCCATTTTGTTCTGGAGAGCGGGCTGAAGAGAAGTTCTGGGAGATGCCAGTATCAGTATAGAATGACTCCAGAGTTGCATTCTGGAATTCTGTTCCATTGTCACTTCTTAACTGACACACTTTTCGACTGTACTTGAGCTCAATTTGCTTGATAAGACTGATGATTTCAGCAGCAGCTTCACTTTTAGACCTCAGAAAGATCACCCAACAATATCTGGAGAATTCATCTACGATCACCAGGGTGTATCTTTTACCAGCACGAGTCTGAACGTTCACTGGACCAAAGAGGTCCATATGAAGCATATGAAGAGGTTCAGATATGCTGAAATTCTGTCTGGTCTTGAAACTGGTACGCTTTTGCTTACCCATCTCACATCCTGGACATGGTCTTTCCTTTTGAAGGAAACTGAAGGTATCCCATCTGCAAGTTGTTTTCTGGACAACTTGTTAATGTTTTTGAAATTAAATGGGATAACCTTTTATGCCATAACCAGTTTGTGTCTTCATCAGCTTGAGTATAGAAACACTGCTCATCTGGAGAGCTTTCCATATCCATCACGTACACATTCCCTTTCCTGGGAGCAATCAACACTACCTTCCAGTCCTTATTGAATACGATGCCCTGAGCAACATTGAATAAGACTTGATAGCCATCGTCACACAGTTGACTTACACTGATCAAGTTATATTTCAAACCATTCACAAATGCAACACGTCTGAACTTGACTTGTCCATTGTTCAGAACACCATATCCCTTAGTCTTTCCACAACCATCATTTCCAAACGTGATGGAGGGTCCATCAGAAATGGTGAACTCCTCCAGTAGGGTCTTACATCCAGTCATCGTCCTGCCAGCAGCACTGTCAAGATACCAGATATATTTCTTTCGATCGCCCTACACAACACCAGATTTTGATCAGTTAGATTTGGGAACCCATCGACTGGTGGGTTCACTGGAGCCTCCCTTATAGGTTCCAGGGGCAATCTGGTCTAGCTCACTTTCTTCAACAGTGGTCTTAGTTGAAAAGACCACTGGGGTTGATAGATTTATAACCTTTTTCTTTTTCTCAACTGGAGAAATAAATTTGTCTTTCTTTGAAAAAGGTTTGTATTTTGTCTAGGGCCAGATGAAGTACCCTCAATAAAGTTTAATCTTGCATTAAAACTTTGTGATTGACGAGTCAGAATTTGAATCTGGCTCTCTATCCTGGACAAAATATCTTCTTCAGATGATACCTTAGCCTTTCCAGTCCAAGGCTTTGGTAAGGGATTGGTCTGAGGCAAAGGTCTATTCTGCTTAACCTTTTTAACTGGAGCAGTCATCTGGACAGCTCCAGTCTTAACCTCTGGGCATTGAACAGGGTAAAAATTGGTCTTGGGAGTTACAGGCTTATCATAAACAGTGGTTGGCCTGAACTCCTCTGGTAATCGATCGATTACTGGAATTAATGATGCTACAAGAGTATTTCCATCTAAATATGCACGTTTTTGAGCAGGAAATTGTTTTACTGCAGCATCATATGGCTTTTTGGTTTCTAGCCATGACTTAATCACCAGTTTTTCTTTCTCTAAAATGATCTCAAGATCTTGCTTTTCTTGAATCAATTGTTCAGTTACCAGAACCTGGGCTTGAAATGCCAGTCAATGTCTTGAAGTTCTTTTAATTTTGATTTTAAGCATTTATTTCAGAAGAATCTGTTTCTAGACCATTTACACCATCAGATCTAACAGTTTCTACAAAAATTAAATCAGAATTAAGAGCTTCAGCAATGTCCAATTTTAGTTCTTGGTCAGTTGCATTATCATAATCACTAACCTTTTTAATAACAATGTCCACCCATCGTCCAGATGTGACATCTTCCTTCACCAGGAGCTCTTCGTCTGCCAGAGCCATGTAACAGCAATCTCTTTCCTCTTCTTCATCAGCAGATGATTCATCAGAAGGAACCCATTTCTCTTCAGTGGTTGCAATCATGCACTTATTATTGGTTTCAATTTGTTGTGCCATGAGAGCAATTTGGGCCTTAAGCTTTTTATATTTCATTTTATAGCTATCATCAGGCTTATTATTTGAAGAGAATTGACCAGGCTTGGATACAAACTGGTTGGACCTGCAATCTTTCATGAAATGACCCTTTTTGCCACACTTAAAGCATGTCAAATTGGTCTTATCAGTGGAAGAACTGGATGCAAATTGTCCAGATGGCCTATTTGCTCTTGCTTTGAAACGGTTAAACGTTTTAGCAATCATTGCAATAAGGTCATCATCTTCAGTTTCATCACAACAGTCTGGAGAGACTTGACTGGACTCTCCAGAATCCATAGTTCAGACACCATCTTCTTCATAGAAAATACATTCTCAGAAGATATCAGTGTTGTACTTTGTGGTTCAGTATGACTAACCACAATAGGAGTACTGGAGGCATGGTTATAGGCATCTTGTTCTGCCACCACTCTCTGAGCTTGATTTTCTTCAGTGTACCTGAAAGCTCCATAAAGAGTTGAGAGAGTGTGTGTGTAGAGTTTTTCCTTGTCGTAAGACTAGGATCATGTGAGACCATTTGGTGGGTAGAATGTCACAAAATTTTTCAGAAGTATATCCTTGTCCTTCTCAACCCCAAGACCTCTCAATTGGTTTATGATACTCATAAATCTGGTGTAAGTACCAGTGAGAGACTCGTTAGGTTGAGAAAAAAATGACTCATACCTCTTGTTTAAGGAGACCTTTCTGGTGACAATGGTGTCATCTCCTCCTTCATGTTGGTTAAGAAGTTCATCCCACATGGTTTTGGCACTAGGAAAAAGAACTAGTGTGGGAATGAGGGTTTCTGGAACAGCCCCGAGGATCATGTTTTTAAGGAGGGTGTATAGATTCACCAATCTCCTCTCCTCTTCTGACCAATGTTCCTCCCTCTTTTCCCTTCCTCTTCTAGATCCAGAAGGATCAAGAAGGGGATTGAGAGGTGATGTTGGTACATAAGGACCTTCGTTTAAAATTTTCATCATATTCCTCTCAATACCAGTGACATGCAAAACCATCCTAGCCTTCCACGTACCAAATTCATCACTGTTCCCACTGAATTTAGGAACAGGATTATTTGAGTAGTGCACATGCACGTTTGGAGAAGCAGGAGTAGGAGGAGGGAGGTGGATTAGTGTTATTAATTGGCGGTTCATTTTGATCATTAATGTTTGCATTAGGATCGGGACCAAGACTAAAACCTTGTGTATTTTCTTGGTTAGCCATCAAGAAACAGATCTAGGCAATGTTTAGCCTTCTGCTCTGATACCAAATGTGAGTCCCTTTAAAACTACGAGATGGTTAACCAGGAAAGTGTAAATACAACAAGTCTAATAATCACTAGATTTGGACTAGTATTACTTATAAATAAATATGCAAGAATATAAACAAAGTAATACAAGACTTAAAGCAATAAACAAATAAAGTGGACCATTATGTATGTTTCATGGGTATTTCATTTATTGATGTTTAAATAAAATACAAGTTGTTGCGGAATCAAGATAATACAATTAAGTATGTATCCTAACAACCTATGAGTTACAAATGATCTATATTTGTCAAATAGATCTTTAGGATCGAGATACTTAAAGTTGTGAAGTATCCCTGTTTAAGATCGAGAGTATTTTAGACAAATTCACTTTAATGCAAAGTGTATGCTTAAAAGTATTTTTGTTCAAGGAATGACTTAGTATTTATAGGCAACAAATTCACCAGTGAATTTGTGCCGTACAAATATGGTTGCATACATTTAATGATCCGACAAGAACAGTAAATGTATTGGATAAGGAATAAGGATAAAGTCACATCAAATGCAAGTGTATCCTTTTATCCAACCACCTTAACACACGTATACTTTGTTAAAGAACAAGTGGATTGTTCTTTGGAAAGTGTGTAAAGGCATAAGTCAAACCTCGATATTAGTGTTCAGACTTGCAGGATCTAGAACACTAACAATCCTCCAGTGAACAGATCTGGTAAGACTTTCCAGTGGACTCCGCCATTTGTTAAGTCTTCTTCCTTCAGACTTCAGTCAGAATGTCTTCAGTAGAGTTGATCTGGACTGGGGTGAAGGTCAGTGAGCTAATCTGGAGAATACTCCAGATTTCCTATACAAGTATTTGCTCACTGGTCTTCCATTATTTCTGGACAAATCTTCAGAGGGACTCCAGATTACAAGTCTGGAGTAGGTCCAGTAGAACACGTTTCTGGACAGATCTTCAGTGAGGCTCCAGAAGTCGGGTCTGGAGCGAGTCCAGCAAAACATGTTTCTTGACTTATCTTCAATAAGGTTCCAGTAGTCCAGTCTGGAGCCAGTCCAGTAACTCTGGACTAAATCTGGACCTAACAAATCAGAGATTTGTTAAGAAAATACAAATATGATTCAATCCCATCGAAAAACACACCTATTGCACACCTTTAAATTTGGACTCTGACCCAACTGGCAAACCAGTGAACATAACTGAATATCATGGTATGGTTGGTTCACTGATGTATTTAACTGCCAGTCGACCAGATATAATGTTTGCAACATGTCTATGTGCCAGATTTCAGGCTAACCCAAAAGAATCACATAAAAAAAAAAAAAAAAAAAAAAAAAAAAAAA
This sequence comes from Erigeron breviscapus, assembly GCA_034093135.1. Lineage (NCBI taxonomy): Eukaryota > Viridiplantae > Streptophyta > Magnoliopsida > Asterales > Asteraceae > Erigeron > Erigeron breviscapus. The sequence continues at coordinate 86,452,964 of CM067168.1, forward strand.
AAAAAAAAAAAAGAAACATTTGCATGCTGTTAAGCGCATCTTCAGATACCTGAAAGGGTGTCCTAGCCTTGGTCTTTGGTATCCCAAAGGCTCAGGGTTAGATCTAATGGGTTATTCAGATTCAGATCATGCAGGTTGTAAGATAGATAGAAAATCAACAACTGGTGGTTGTCATTTCCTCGGAGGAAAACTGGTAAGTTGGACCAGCAAGAAGCAGACGTCAGTCTCTATGTCCACTGCTGAGGCAGAGTGCATTTCTGCGGCCAGTTGCTGTGCCCAGATTCTCTGGATCAAGAACCAGTTACTAGATTATGGTCAAAAGTATACAAGGACCAAATCTTTTGTGACAACACCAGTGCAATTGCTATATCTCACAACCCAGTGATGCACTCCAAGACAAAGCATATTGACATAGGTATCATTTTATTCGTGATCATGTTATGAAAGGAGACATTGAAATTCATTTCATCCCCACTGACAAACAGCTTGCTGATGTTTTTACAAAACCTCTTGATGAGAAAACTTTTAAACATCTCATCAGCGAACTGGGAATGTTAAATCCTTAAAACTGAAGATTTTTGTTATGAACGCGTCAGTGACACTGATGAAGTTCTCCAGTTGAGGAGGTCCAGATAATCTTTGCTCGCCAGGCTATCGAACGCCTTTGTGATACTATCCTGGACTAATCGATTTCTGGATCATCATTTTAGGGGGAAAGACTCAAAATAATTTTCTGACTAAAATTCGTTTTTGTTTGAAAATGCAACTGGAGAACTCTTCAGTTGGAAACTGGTACTGGACTAATCCTCCAGTGTACATGTTCGGTCTTATCTTAAAACTGGTGGTCAACCAGATTTTCATAACGTTGGAGAATACTTGGTCAATATTTGTGACACGTGATGGTACTCGAGTGTTTTAACCCACTCAATATCGTCATATGACGTGTTTAAAGTCATTTTTGTAAAAGACAACTGTTTTTATTGGGAATATGAAAGTTAGTGGGCGCGTGGGTAAGTTAAGCCGTCGTAGCATTTAATGCTGACACGGAGAATTAAATTTTTGGTTCAAAATTCAAATTAACATTTGTAAAAATATCTACAAAATTGAGTTTTGATAATAAAATATAATTCTTGGTATTTCATTGGGATCATGATTTCATTATAAATACCCCTTATTTACTCCGAAACACATTTACTTTCTTTTCACATTCTCTCATTTACTTCCAATCATCATCAAATCTCTCTGCTTCATAAATCAAAACCCTAAATTCCCAAATTTTCAGTTTCATATTCATATCTTTAGAAAATGGCACCTAAATCAAGAAGTAGGGATGTAAATCTGCTTACAGTCCCTTATAATCCATCTAACAATGTCAAACGAGCCAGTGGTGCCCCTTCAAATCCCACTTCAATTAAATTAAATCCAAACAATCCCATGGCCAGTTTGAGAGGGACTCAAGCCGCCGATACATTAATCGGGAGAATCCAAGCATTTCTTCGTGATTCTCCCCTCGGCGAGTCTTTTTCCCTCAACCCACGCAAGATGTACCATGATTACTTGTGTGAGTTTTGGTACACAGCAGAACTTTCAGAAGACTGTTCATCTATCTCTTTCACCCTTAAAGATGGATCAGTCTAGTGTACTATTACTACAGAAACGTTGAGGGATGCTCTGCACCTCAACTACTGGAGACAGGGTGAGTCTCCAGTTGTGATATCCCAGAACATCAATTTTCGCCAGGTACTCCTTGATATGGGAAACAAGGAGTGCTTGGAAAATGGGGTATTGAAAGTCAAAGGTGCTATGACTATGAAGGGCCTCTCACCATCCTGGGGGTACTTCTTCATTCACCTAGTTGAAAGCATGGGTGGGAGTTCTGGTGGATTGGACCAGATCAACTCCACACAAGCAGAGATGGCTTACTGCTTGTGGAATGGACTCAGGGTGGACTTTGCTGATATTTTATTCAGAAGCCTGGTAATAAAACTGAAGGGCTCCAGGGGATTATGCATCCCCTTCTCCAGGTATTTGTCACTCTGTTTCCTACAACTTCTGGGCAGTGAAGAATATAATAATACTCAATCACTGTACACTGTCCCAGAGTTGTTGAGGAATCTTAACTCCCTAACATCTGTCGATGGGGAGGTTGAGATCCCTCAGAGAATGTTGCTGGCATTCTCTAAAACCGATGCACCAGTCCAAGGTGAGTCGGAAAGACAACTGGGCGGGCCTCAAAACAATGAGGGACCCACCGGTTTGTCTGCTGGAATTGTGACCATTGCCGAACCCGGGCAACAGTCTAACCCCTCCAGCTCCAGCGTGTCAGTCCCTTCAACCATCTACCCTGGAGACCTCCCAACAGGTCTTTCAGGAGCTCCAAAGGCAAAAAGAACACGTCGCCCTAAGACTCAGTCAGCACTTGCCACTGACAGTAGAAACCAAACCAGCCCTCCAGTTTCCTCCCAACAGGAACCTGGAGAAAGTCAAATGAGACAACCGCAAGCAGCCACCCTCGCAATTTCTGTAGGAGAGGGTGGTGAAGATGATACTGGGCTACCCCAACCCAGAATAGAGTTTGAGTCTGCACAAAGTGTCCACGGCCTATCTTCTGACACTTCTCTTGCATGAACTGACGACGTCTCTGGCCAGTCACAGCTGGAGACTGAGGTTCCCAACTCTACGGCTGATGATGTTATGATTGTGGATAGAGCAATTATAACTGAGGCAACCCCAGTGACCTCTATCCCTGGTGAAGTTACCTCGGTAACTGATCCTCCAACAGATGCAACCTTCCAGGAAACTGGAGAAGGTCATCTGGAGACTGACCAATCTGGTCAGCCCTCTGTTACATTCATGGATCTGGACATGAGTGTTAATGACGAGGAAATCCTTATTGAATCTTTGGATTCAGAAGGTACTGCTTCAGACATTGAGATTTTTGAGTCTTCTGTACAAGATCAAAACCCTTCATCTCATGTCTCGCCTCCAGAAACTTCATATTCAATTTTACCATCTCAAGAAAATGAGCTAACTGAAAATCCATTTCCCACATATTCCTATATATCTGGAAACAGACGTATGGCACCATCACCATCTGGGCAGTTCTCACTCCTTCGAGAAATGCCACCACCACCGCCGCCGTTGGACACACCTGAGCATTCTCAGCATGTCCAACAATTTGAATTTCCAGTCCTTTATTCTTCCACCACTCCTATTATTATTCCCTCAACTGCTGTGATGTCAACTGGGGAGGCTTCTCTCAATTTGCCTCCTCCAGTTACTCCAGTGGTAGCTGCTGCTGGTCCAGTGACACGTTCTCCTCCGTCACTGGACACTCAATTTGCCTCCTTCCAAGCCGACATCCAAAACCTTATTCAAAGGGTGGAGGATGTTCAAAAGGCAATTGATAAAAATACCAAGTCCCTCTCCAGATACAACAAGGATACCACAACAAATTCTAAGGTTGTTGATCTGGGATAAACAAGTTTGCTGAAAATGAGGATCTGGTATTCAAGAAGCTCAATGAGCTGGTCGAAGGCTGCAACAATCTGGCAACTTCTCTAAAGGAAGCCTTCGACCTTACTCAGACCAAAGTCACTACTTCAATCTCCAACCTGCTGGGTAATACTGTCAGACAATCAGAGGTTGATTTGAAGGAGATTGAAAAACAGGTTAAGGAATTAGTTGAAAAACCTGGCTTAAATGTGACTGAGCTTGGGCAGCAGTTGATGACTTCAGTTGGTCAGAAAATTGATGATACGCTGGGTGCAAGAGAAACTCAATTGATTGAAAAGGTGATAGCTGAGATCACCAAGCTGGCCACTCCTCAGGTTGATCTGGCCCCACTCACTAATGAGATCAACCAGTTGAGGGGCAGCATAGACACATTAAACACCCAGGTATCAACTCACACTCAGTCTATTGACAAGCTGACAACTGAAGTGGAAAATTTGAAGAAAAAGGATGAAGAGGTTAAGGAAAAGGTGGTTTCTGGTCTGGATGAAGATTCTAAGACATTGGATGAACTGAAGACTGGTCAGCAACAAGTTGCAGCAAATGTTCTGACCCAGTCTAAAGAGACCAACCATCTGTGGAGATCTTTCAGGATGATGTGCACAATCTTTAAAGATTGCAAGGACATGCAAACATGGCAGCCTCTTGACCGATTGCCATCTCACCATTCTGAATGGGAAGTCATAAGGGCAGGTCTAGATGCTGCCAAGGGGGGAAAACGTGCAGTCCTTGCACCAATTGCAACTGAAAGTACTCCATCTGGAAGTCAAATTGGTAGAGAAATAGTAGTGGCTGCCAGTACTGAAACTGGTGAGCAAAGGATTGATGAGCCTGATGATGTGATTGATAGGGGGAATGTTGATAAGGGCAAAGGGTTAGCAACTGATGAATCTGCCCAGCCGGCCACTGATGTACCAATGTTAGAAACTGGCAATCTTGATACGCTTCCTCCAGTTTCAGAAAGTGATAGCAAAAGATTGGCAAGACTTGGAGATCAAATCAAAGAAAGAAAGAAAATGAAACAAGTAAACCAAGCTCAAGCCAGAGAACATCTTGCCAAGATTAAAATGCTTGATATTAGTGATGCTCTTCTTTTGGGAATCACTAAGGAGGAATATGCCAAAGTGAAAGATGATGCAAGGATAGTGGGCATGTTACAAGAAATGCTTGATATTGAACTGGACAGACACTATCCTGATGATGAAGCTGAGCATGATGCTAGAAATCTGAACATATCAGTGGAGAAGGCAAAAGAGAATCGGGCCAGTGGATTATTAAGAGAATTGAAAATGTTAAGAAGGTTGTGAAAAGGGTCTTGAATCCACCAAGAAGGAACCCTCAACCAAGAAAACCACTGCACAGAGATGCTGATCTTAGAACCTTCATTGAACCAACTGGCGAACTCTCAAATGATGACATCAAGGTTGCTGTGCAGGCTGCTGGAGCTGGGACTATTAAAATTTCAAATGAATCTGAAGCCAGAAACTATTATTCCCAGATCATGGCAACCAGAAAGCACAGTGGGGCAATTAATGGTGTTTTTGTAACAATTAAGCCAGGAACCAAGTACTTTCATGTTGAAGTCAGTTACACTAGAGGGCCACTAGTTAAAACTGATAATCCTGGTGTGATGCAATATGGGTTCTCTGAATGGGTGGAGATGGTGAACTTTTTGGAAGCTAAGGCACAAAAGAATAGGTTTGAGAAAGCATGGGTCAACTTCTTAAAGGGCAAGATTCAACATAAGAGAATCTGGAGCTGAAGTTGAACATTGATCCTGAAGACTCTCGTCCTATCTCTTCAGTGTCAAAGAGAAGGAGAACTGGCGAAGGGCCATCTGATTAAGTTTTCCTTCCAATTTATCTACTTGTAATTTTGTTTACATTCTGTAACTTATGTAAATTTCATTTCCTTGTATAAATGAAGTTACCAGTCTGTAACCACAAGGTAGATAATAGATTAAATCTAACAAACTCAAAAGAAAAACCCAAGGCATTTATTGATCTGTAAAAATGCCTTAGATAACTTAGATAGATTTAATCGAATAAGTCTTTCCAGTTCATACTTGTACAGATACAAGAACTGAAAAAGACTTGGTAATATTTCAGGACAAATAGGGGGAATTTGTTAGGACCAGTTTTGCTGAAACTAGCCAGTCTCCAGTTGCATCTGGAGACTAAGAAGATTTGTCCGAAATATATTGAAGTCCAGTTGCAACGTACAGTTAACGCAACTAAAGACTTCCTCCAGTTGAGATCTGACCAGATGAAAAATCATTCCAGTTGAAGTCGAAAACAACAAATGGAAGATAGAGAATGACAATGGCAGTGAAGCCCAATTGTCATTCTAATCAGATACAAACTGGAGACCATCAGTGTAAAGTACTTACAAAGCTTTACACTGATTACGAGGAGAAGACCTTTATGCTTTATGTGCTATTACACGGATAAAAGAATTTATCTATGTATAAAGTACAAAAGGTACATAAAGCAGGTTGAGAAAAGTTACTTTATTTTGTAACTTTACACAACATTTTAAGGAATTAAATGCTCTCAACCATATTTGTACGGCCAAAGTTGACATCCCAATGTCAACTTTGCCTATAAATAGAGGTCATTGCACAACAAGAAAATCACTTTGCAAACCTGCAATATTCTTGGTGAACTTGTGCAATATTCTCTCAATCGCAAAAAGGAACATTTCACAACTTTAAGTGTTTCGATTGTTAAGAGAAATTCCGAGTATAGATCAATTGTATTTCATAGGTTGTTAGGATATTTACATACTTTGTATTATCTTGGTTCCGCAACAACCTTGTAATTTATTTAAAGTTAATAAATAAATTACACTTGAAAAATACATATTGTCTCACCACTTTACTTTACAAGTATTTACTTATTGCATTGTCATTTACTTATTGTCACCTTAATAAGTAATCTTTATCAAGACTTGGTATACACTCACTGCAACTGGTCGTCTCCAGTTCAGTGTTTATATTGCAAAGTAACCCCACCATCGACATATAGGTGTCTTCAGGTAGTACCATCTATTGAGTTGGGACTTACACAACGCGTCCCTGCGAATGATCCTGTACTTATCACTTAACTATACTACATCTGATCGGGTCCCCTGTCCGTTAAGGTGTGTGTGTTTTGAGATAATTACTTGTACAACATTTTTATAAATTTAAACACTAAACAAAAACCACCCATCAAGTGTTTTGGCGCCGCTGCCGGGGACGCGACGCATTCTTAGTTTAGTAGTGTAGTTCGATCCTTTCTTGTGTTTCGGCACGAGAAAGTTACTTTTCAGTTTTTAGGTTAAGTCATTTTAGGGTTTAGTAGTCAAATTAGGTTTAGGTTAATTAGTTTAAGTAGTGTAGTTTAGTTTTTCATTTCATTTTTATATTGGTGCGTTTGATCTTTTTCTTGAGTTTTGCAGGATTATTTAGGTAGTTGATGCGTTTAAGATCGGGAACGATTGTTAAGCGTCTGTCTTCAAGCCTAGGTAAACTTAAACGGAGAAGGAGAAATAACAAACCGATTCCACCACCCGTATTTAACCTAGAAAACCTTTTCAACATAGATAACCCTTTAGGATCATCCGACACCTCATCCGACACTATATCCGAACCAAACTCACCTAGATCCGAAATGGACGCCTTTGACCGACCGATGATGGAAAGGACGAGAGCCGTTGCACCTACACCGGGATCGGCTATTGTCCCACCAAACCTAGGAGATTCGTTTTCAGTCAAAGGCCACCACCTTAAGTTAATCCAAGACAACCAATATGACGGCCGAGCCAAATCCGACCCCCATAAGCACGTAAGCAGGTTCACAAGTTTGTGCAAAATGTTCAAATACGGAGGAAACGTCACCGATGATGATGTGAAGCTTAGCTTATTTCCGTCGTCTCTCACGGGAGAGGCACATGCTTGGTTATATGCTCGATGAAGGTACCATCACTACATGGAATCAACTTCGCGAACAGTTCATCTCGCGATTCTTTCCCCCGAGTTTAGCAAGGAAAATGCTTCGAGACATCAAGGCTTTCAGGCAAGACGAGGGTGAATCACTAGTTGATGCATGGAAAAGGCTTAGGGAAATGATCAGAAACTGTCACGGGAATGGACTAGACAAGGACGAGATCATGGAGATTTTCTTCTATGGTTTAACCAAGAGTTCCCAAAAGGATTTAGACCTAGCCGGCGGTGGTAACTTTTTGTACAAGTCTACCAATGACGTGTACAAAATGATGGAGGATATGGTGCAAGCTAGCTTAGCTCGAGATATGGATGATAAGGACCGAGATAGAAGGACGAGAAGGACCGTGGCTAGCATTGAAATCAGCTCCGAAAATGAGGTAATTCATGAACTTAAAGCTTTATCTAACCGTTTTTCTACTTTTGAAGATAGGTTGGACATTATGGACAAAGACCTCAAGGTGATTGCACACAGGTGCAACAATTGCGGAGGAATGCACTATACCGAAGATTGTGAAGAGGAGGCTACCGAGCAAGTCAATTTTGTCTAGAACCAATACCGAGGAGGCTATCAACGAGGACTATTCCAAAGAAACCCCGGTAATTCTAACTTTAATTCTAGTTATGCTAGAAATAACTTTGGTTCTTTTCAAAATAGGTGGCAAAGGAGTAATGGTCAACCCAACCGAAAGTGGAGAATGAAGTCAAGGAGGATCCAATTGTCATGCTCACCAACATGATGGAGAAGTACATGGAATGAATGACAAGAGGCACGACTCCTTAGCAAGCTATACAAAGTCGCTCAATGAGAAGATAAGTAATCTCAATCAAAAGGTTGACGAGGGAGCAAGAAATCAACAAGCCGCAATCAAGGACTTGGAGAGGAGGATAGATAGATGGATTGAGCAGAATGCAAAGAAGAAGAATAGCTCAAGTCCAAGGCAAATCATCCAAGGCGGCTCAAGCTCAAGTCAAGGAACGAGTCAAAAGTACTAACCACCAATCGGACGCAACAAGAATGTGAACGCCGTGTTTACCGAAGGTAATGACTCTACTAAGCTTTCTAATGATTTTTGTGAAGTGTCCAATCAGGTACAGGTCATACGGGAGCCAAACGAAGAAGAAAACGCAAAACTGGAATCTGTCCAGGCATCACCAGCGTCGCTGGCTGCACAAGTTAGCGCCGCTGGGAGCATCCAGCGCCACTCAGCTACATCCAGCGCCACTGGAGAGCCCCAGCGCCGCTCCTGGCCTAGAACCAGCGCCGCTCAGGGCTCCGTCAGCCCAGATTCGCGCGAAACTTCATTTTCAACTGTTCTTCAAGGAGATGTCGAGACCCAATTCGCTTCAAAGTGCAAAATCAAATATGGGGACGACTCGGGCAGAAGGGATGAAATTCACAATCCCGAGGCACCGGATGACGGGACACAGCTACCGCAAGCATCTGACGATCCAGGAAGTTTTCTTATTCCTTGCACTATTAATAATGAATATTTTTCATGTGCATTAGCTGATTTAGGGTCGAGTATTAATGTTATGCCTACTGTGATTTATGAGAAACTTACCCTTTGTTTGCTAAAACCCGTTAACATGAGCATTCGGTTAGCCGATCAGACTTACCGACAACCCAAGGGGATTGTCGAACGAGTCCATGTCAGGGTTAAGGAATTAGAATTTTGGACTGAGTTTGTTGTGCTTGATTCGGTAAATGAAGTAGTGACACCCCTAATTTTAGGCCGACCATTTCTGCATGCTGCGGATGCTATCATCCATGTTCTTAAACGTGAAATATCTTTGTCGAATGGTCAAGTAAGAGTCAATTTGCCTATTCTAGACTCTAGGGATGTCAGATTTGATGAAATGTGTATGAATGTGGAAATTGACTATGATGGAAAACCCTTAGGCATTGACGACTACGTTAGGAAAGTACGTAGCTTTTCATTTCATGAAGGCCTAGATTTGTCAAGACCACATAGGAGAGGATTAAGTGTGCTATATAGGGAAACAAATATTAAGGAATTGGAGGAGCTTTTAGAAGAGACCGAAAAGGGGATAGATAAGGGAAATAGGTTATTAATGGGAGTCAATAAGTTCTTAGATGACTTAGGTTGGAATGACGTACAAGACCGACCTTTATCCGAGTATAACCCTTACTTGTGAACCACTGCCTTAGGAGACCCTACAATCTTTCAAGTTCACTGTGGGATACAGCGCTGTATAGGAAGTCATGTATTCATAGATGCTAGAGCAATGGTAAACATATTCCCTTTGGAATTTTACACTAAGTACACTAGAAAGAAGTTAGTTAGGTAAGGTGATCTGGGAAGATAAGGTGATTAGAATTTTTAAGAATGTTAATATTAGGGTCCGGAGATTCTTTGAGAAGGTCATAGTATCAGTTGATGATTTAAAATTCCCGACAGAGTTCTTTCTAGTCAAAGAAAATGTGGTAACGGGAAATGAATTAAAGCAGCCAACTTAGGAGAGCAAAAGTTGAAGCTTTTGGTTTAGGTGCAACATTCAATACATGTGAGCAAAAGCTGTTATGGATGTAGTTGATGTATGCTTTAGTCAGCTTTTAAAATGTGTTACAACATTTATCTATCTATACACTATATAAAACAATACTTAGGTTTTTCTAACTTTGTCCTATGTGGCATGTCTTAGGAAGGATTAATTGCACTAAATATCCGGAAGGATTAATTGCACTAAATATCCGACGTGGTTCGATATCAAATTTAAGGAAGTAGTTGAGGTTAAATGAAACCATTGGGTTAAACCCCAGTGGCCAGGGTGTTTCACTAAACCTGCTATGCGGGGCCCCAGGGGAGTTTACTCCAAGGTCTCGAGTTCGAGCCTTGGTAGGTTCTCCCCGACGGTATTTATGATCCGCTTAGTGTGGGACCCTTTCGTTGTCCGATTACTGTTTTTATGTGTAGGGCTTTTTTAGATTAAAAGGTTACTGGAGGCTTTAGCCTCTTCAATCTTCTCACATAATACCCCTTCATCAAAACCGCTCCATACTCTTCCTCTCTCCTGTTTTCTCCAAAACAACCAGGCTTCTTTTGTTATTATTATTATTTTTGGTGATGTTTTGAGTGAAAACGAATAAGGTTTTGCATTTGAGTGAAAAGTATGATGATTCCAAGGTATCTTTCTTTTGTTATTATTATTATTTTTGGTGATTATTCTAATTAAAATTTCTGGTGGTTACCCTTTGGCCAGATTAAACTGTTCATCGTAGTTAATGTTTACAAACTCCAGATATTAGATGACGAATTATTTGTTTATGTTGCCTGCACGGTCTTCACTTTCGATATCAGAAATTTACTAAATTTTATGCTTTGATCACAATTGATGAATGGTTTTTTTCTTCCCTTTTTTGTTATTGGTAGCATAAAAGTATCATAATGGTATTCAAGTGCGAATGCTTCTGGATGTGTTGATTTTAAGCGGTTGGTGGTGGTTAAATGTAAGTTTGAGGGATGATGGTGGTGATAGTTATTATTAGCAAACATTCACTATATTGATTTTTCAATGTGGATTTAGGTTCCAGGATATTGGTACTTTTACCAAAAAGGCTCGGACTACACATGATTATCTTGAATGTGGACCAGATGTTAACATTGTTCCAAGGTTTATGCAACAGTTGTTTTTTGTCGTTTTATGTAACAATCATTTTAACGCTAGATATATAACTTGTGCACCTAATGTTGATGCATTTTAAAATTAATTTTCAGGTTCAAGGTCCAGGTGAAAGTTAGTGATGAAGGTGGTGAAGCTTCTTTGGTGCTTTTTGATGATAATGTTGTCAAGCTAATAATGAAATCTGCTCATACTTTTGATAGAGAGAATTTGGAGAGAGAGAAGATTTATTTTGATTTTCAATGTATGATTGTATACAAACTGAAATGGAGTATTTATACAAAGAAGATCGGTCAACGATTTTGACCAGTAACCGCCTCTCCAACGACCTAACAAACTTTCAAACTTTAAGACACAAACACCCCCTGACTTATTTCTATTTTACATATCAATCCCAACTAAAATAAAACTAATATTTTGTAACAAATGCCCCCCCTTAAGGATTTTTGCCCTCAAAAATTGAAAGTGGGGAAACGACATTTCAGATCATCCAAATACTCCCATGAAGCTTCTTCCAAAGACAGTCCTTCCCAATGCACCAACACTTGAATTGCAGCTTTAGAACCCTTCCTAACCATCCTTCTGTCGATAATTGAACGAGGCTGCAGAATGAACCGTGGACCTTGTGGCAGAGGAGCAGTCTGCAGTGGAGTACCATGAACTTTTTTGAGCAGAGAAACATGAAATGTATGGTGGATTTGAGCTGAGGCAGGCAAGTCCAGTTTGTAAGCCACTGAACCAATCCTTTGCAACACCAGAAAAGGACCAAAATACTTTGCAGAAAGCTTCCTATTGTGATGAGTTTTCATAGATTGCTGAGCAAATGGGTGCAGCTTCACATAGACCCAATCTCCTACTGCAAATTCCCTTTCACTTCTATGCAAATCTGCTGTTTGCTTCATTCTATTTCTGGCAACTGCTAAATTTTGTTTCAATTTCTGGATCATACCTTCTCTTTGCCTGTGTAATTCCTCTACTGAAGCCAAGGAAGTATCACCAGGAATGAAAGGAATGTGAATGGCTGGTTTAACTCCAAACAAAGCTTCATAAGGTGACATCCTAATTGCTGAATGCCATGTGGTATTGTACCACCATTGAGCCAAAGGTAACCATTTAACCCAATCAGTTGGTGAGTCAATACACATTGCCCTCAAATAAGCCTCCAAGCACCTGTTAAGCACTTCAGTCTGCCCATCTGACTGAGGATGATAGGCAGAGGACATGGACAGTTGAATTCCCTGTAGCCTCATGAATTCCTTCCAAAAATTACTTACAAATATGGGATCTCTGTCTGAAACAATAGTAGATGGAGGACCATGTATCTTGAAAATATTATCCATAAAAGCTTTAGCAACTGTGGTGGCTGTGAATGGATGAGTCAGAAGGATGAAGTGACCAAACTTTGTTAATCTATCCACAACCACAAAAACTGTATCTTTTCCTTGTATTTTTGGTAATCCAGACACAAAATCCATGGAGATATCAGTGAATATAGATTGGGGTATTGGGAGAGGTTGTAATAAACCTGGATAAGGCACCAACTCATACTTTGATCTTTGGCACACTTCACACTCCTTAATAAAACTTTTCACTTCCTTAGCACATCCCTTCCAATAAAAGAGATCAGTAATTCTGGTTAATGTAGGGACAACTCCTGAATGTCCACCTACTGCAGAAGCATGAAACAATGAGATAATTTCCTTTCTCAAATTAGGTGCCCTTCCCACCATAATTTTGCCTTTTCTCCTTAAAATCTGACCATCCCATGTCCTATTTTTCACCACCACACCTCTTTGCAGACTCTCTAACACCTTCAAAAGATCATTATCCTGCTGCCAAGAATCTTTAATTCTTCCCAACAATAATGGATCCAAAGTACTCACTCCCATTTGTAACAAGGACAGACCCTGTACCCTGGACAACCCATCTGCAGCCACATTATCAATTCCTTTTTTGTATATTATCTCAAAATCATACTTCATTAGTTGAGACAACCATTTTTGTTGCAGGGGAGTCACAATGGTCTGACCAGTGAGGTACTTCAAACTGTGATGGTCAGTTTGAATTATGAAATGATTACTGATCAAATAATGATGCCATTGTTTCACAGCCAATATGAGTGCCAATAATTCTTTTTCATAGACTGACCAAGCTTGTTGTCTAGAAGAGAGAGCTTTGCTAATGAAAGCAATTGGATGCTTATCTTGCATTAGGACAGCACCCAAACCTTTACCAGATGCATCAGTTTCAATGACAAAAGTCTTTGAAAAATCTGGTAGACTTAGCACTGGAGGGTTACTCAGTGCTAATTTCAACTGTTTAAAAGCTTCTTCTGCTCCAGTAGTCCAAGAAAAGTTGTTCTTTTTGAGCAATTCTGTGAGTGGCTTAGCAATAATCCCAAAATTCCTTATAAATCTTCTGTAATAGCCAGCCAACCCTAAAAATCCCCTCAATTGTTTCACATTCCCAGGTGTAGGCCAATCCATGATTGCTTGTATTTTCTTTGGGTCAGTTGCCACCCCCTTCTTATTAATCACATGACCCAAATATTCAACTTTTTCTCCTGCAAAATCACACTTACTCCTCTTGGCCTTTAAATCATTTTCTCTCATAATAGACAGTACTAACTCCAAATCCTCCATATGCTTGGACCAAGATTTGCTATAGACCAAGATGTCATCAAAAAATACCAAGGTACACTTCCTTAACAGGGGCCTAAACACATCATTCATCAGTGATTGAAAGGTTGCTGGGGCATTAGTAAGTCCAAAAGGGAGGACTAAAAACTCAAAGTGGCCAGCATGGGTTTTGAATGCAGTTTTATAAATGTCTGGCTCATGCATTCTTATCTGGTGATATCCTGACCTCAAATCTAGTTTTGAAAAAATAGTAGCCCCTTGTAGTTCATCTAAGAGGTCTTCTATCAAAGGAATTGGATACACATCCTTAACTGTTGCTGCATTCAACTGCCTGTAATCTATGCACATTCTCCAAGTGCCATCTTTCTTTTTCACTAATACCACTGGGGCAGCAAATGGACTGTTGCTATGCCTAATTACTCCAGTGTCCATCAATTCTTGTGTTAAACTTTCTATCACATCCTTTTGAGTCTTAGCATACCTATATGGCTTGAGATTCAAATTAATCTTGTCATCCTTCAAAGGAATTTTATGATCACAATTCCTTTGTGGTGGCAATCCCTTTGGCAGTTGGAACACATCATCAAATCTTTCCAATAACTCTTCTAATTTCTTATCTGTCTGGCATTCTTTAAGCATAGGTTGACACATGGTGTTATTGCCATTAGGTTCAGCCAGTGTCAGTAATTCAGCTTGTACCACTCCAGTGTTGCTCAAATAACTGTGTAATTTCTCCATGGAACATAAACTAACACCCTGTTTGATCACTCCTTTTAACTCAAATTGCTTTCCTCCCAAAACAAATTTCATTGTCAAACTCTTAAAATTCCATATAATGTCATTCAAAGTAGCCAACCACTGTACTCCTAAAACTATATCATAATTCCTTAACTCCAATGACAACATATCAGCAGTGAACCAGTCACCCTGCATCATCCACTTAAAAGCTCTACACATATCCATACTAGCCATATCATTTCCATTAGCAACTGACACCTTAACATGAGGAATCTTAACAAGAGCACACCTAATTTTCTCAGTCAATGCCTTATTTATGAAATTGTGTGTGCTGCCACTATCTACCAGAATATGCAGATTCCTAGTGCCTATAGTCCCAACCACCTGCATAGTTGAAAAAGAAGGAATACCTAAAATTGCATTCAATGAAATGTGAGGCTCACCTTGTATCACCACAGCCTGCTCATGGTTACTCACAACAATTTCTCTACATTCAACCTCCTCCTGCACATGTACCTCCTCTTCTAATCCTTCCTCAACTTCTATCAAAAAGAATTGCTTCTTTCCTTTACACACTTTAATATGTCCTGGAACAAATTTCTCATTGCAATAGAAGCACTCACCCCTGGATCTCTTATCCTCTAAATGCTTATTAGTCATTTTAGCTGGTACTATAGCATTAGAAGGCATTGAGTTCACAGGTGTAGCTAGTATAGGCTGTTTGGAAGCATTACTTAATTGAGACATATTTCTAACTCCTCCACCCTTATAACCATAACTACTATTCCCTCCTGAAGCTTTTCCTAAGGATTTATTACTGTCATTCTGCAATTTTGCTAAAATATAGGTATCCTTAAGTGTTTTTGGCTTAAACATTCTAAGAGGACACTTAATTTCAGGCTTTAATCCTTCAATGAAACAACTAACAGTATGATCCTCAGGAAGACTAACCTTAGTTAGTAATGAATCAAATTCATCACAATAAGCTTCCAATTCCCCTGTCTGAGTGAGAGCTTTCAAGGAGGCCATAGGATCCTCCATTTGTGTGGTGGAGAACCTAGCAGTTATGGCTTTAGTATATTCAGTCCACAAAATAGCTTCCATAGCTTTACCAATGGTTCTCATGTAACCTAGATGCCATGAGAGGGCTCTGCCATCCATATGCACTGCTGCGTACCTCACCTTACTTGTTTCTAGAGTTTCATCAATTGTAAAAAAATGATCACACTTATATAGCCATGAATCAACATCATCTCCATTGAATCTCGGAAATTCAAGCCTAGTGAGCTTGTTAGCACTTGGACGATCGCCGTTGTTACGCTCCGCCGTCAATTGCCGCTGGTTCTTCAAAATTTCCACCTCCTTTGTCAATTCTTCAATTGTAGCTCGCATCGATAATGACGAATTGATCTGAGTAGCTAAATCCTTTTGAGCTTGTGCGAATTCCTTCTGTAATCGATCGTAATCCTGATTGCGAGTATCTGGCGCCATTGATATGAAGAAGAAGGAAGAAAAAATCAACGAGTTCGCCGGAAACCTAATCTGAATGATGATCGGAGATGAAATCCGATGGCGGTTATCGGAAGCGCTCCACTTCAGAGGCTTTGATACCACAATGATAGAGAGAATTTGGAGAGAGAGAAGATTTATTTTGATTTTCAATATATGATTGTATACAAACTGAAATGGAGTATTTATACAAAGAAGATCGGTCAACGATTTTGACCAGTAACCGCCTCTCCAACGACCTAACAAACTTTCAAACTTTAATACACAAACACCCCCCGACTTATTTCTATTTTACATATCAATCCCAACTAAAATAAAACTAATATTTTGTAACAACTTTGATGGATAAATGTGCTGGAGAAGAAGCTTACCCAGATGACTTGGATGCTATGACCGAAAAGAGTGTGATGCTCAAGAGGTTACGAATTTCAATCTGGAAAACAACTACCAAGTGTACAATGTTTCAACAGTAAGACTAATGTTTAAAGCTTTCTATAAACTATATGTTTATAATTAAGTTTTTTTTTTATAATTTATAATGATAAATCACTTAATGTTGTAAAATGAAAACAATAGAAAATGGAGTATGTGGCTGTTAGACACCTAAGTTTGGGTGTAGAACCCTCCCATATTAATTTTTTAATATATTTGGCCCATGCTTTTTATGATTAAAAAAAATAAGATGGAGGGGTTGGCAATGCCTACTCCGCTGACATTTGGAGAAATTCTGTTTTGACATCTGCTTAATTCTTATTTAGGGAGATATAGAACTCTATAAAATGCTTTAGGAAGGGAGAGTAAAGCTTGCAAGATCTGCTGGAACTACCCTGTAAGTTTTTTGTACTTTTACTAACATTGCATAACCTAACTACATATATTTCTAAATTCTTAATTAGCACAACCAATAAACATGTACTATGGATTTCTGAGGAGAGAATAAAGCTTGGGTTTGGAGGCAGATTGCACACCTCCTTTACACACGTATGATATGCATGTTCACTTGCTAATACAATATTTACAAATGTAAATGATACACATGATAAGTAAGAAGGGCTTATAAGATCTACCCTGTACATGCTCATTAACTCACATTTGTTTCTTTTGCTCATTATATTTGACAAGTTTTTCTATATTGTGGCTCAATTCTGACATGTCATTGTCATATTCAGAGTCTCGAATTGGTTTTTTTACAAGCAGTTTGTGTGAAAAGCTTTATTTGGATACCCTTTAAAAAGTTTATATTATGCCTGGCTTTTTCTACTAAGAATTCTGAATTTAATTGAATTTTTTTATTACAGAATTAACTACCTTACGTTCATTGAGGCATATATATTTGGATTATTTTTTATGTATTGGATTTGTTATTATATCAATGTTGATGGTTTAGGATGCACTTTTTGTTTCGGAAGCATTCATTTGCATCTGTCATCTGTTTGAGATAGGTGGATAGGAGAACTATTAATCTCTAATTTAAAAATGATATGGTTGAAGTTATAAGTTTCTTATGTGCTCAGGTTTGGTGTCTTTAATGTAGTCCAATCATCATATCAAGTGACTATGTTTTGATTATATGGCCTGGAACACACACGCACACACATCAATTAGGAATAATTTTTTCTTGATATATATTATTTGAATGGGGTGTCATCTGCTTTATACTTGTGTCTCACAGTGCAGTCCTTCAGGCTAAGAGTGATTAAGTTGTATCATATTTTGGCATATTTGGTATGAGGGTTAATATTCTAAAGCAGAGAAAAGGCTCCCGGTTTAACTGATAGAACAATAGATTGAATAGTAATCGGTTATCTTTGTGTTACTTTAACCTCCTCATTATAGTGAAACAAGTGAAGTTTCTTCAACCCTTATATGTTATGCACTCTTTTTCTAAGATTTTGTCTTCTTGACACTCCATGCTATTGTTTTAGATAAACTTATTTCTTGCTCTATTGTTATGTTAGCCTAAAAAAACTGAGTCTGATCATGAAAATGATGCCCAAAAGATACGGATGCTTTTATCTCCAGATGCGTATTGCCGGCGACATGAGATAACTGTATCGGTAAGTATTGAATAGGGCACATTGAAATTTATTTCTTGTCAAAATTTCGATGATGATGGTGATGCACGGCTTAACATATTGTCTTATGAACACTGATACACTACTTTTACCTGACTTAGATAGTTAACAGAAATATAGTAAATGAGCATACCAATTATTAATTTATTTATCTGTTGTAGATGGCATACAACATAAAAGCATGGCATTCTTTTTGTTTTGTTTTTAACTTGCTAATACTTACTCTTCCAACTTCATGGAAACAATGTGCTCCACCTTTTACGTCAAGATACTGGTTTCGTTACGAGTTACTCACATGCTACTATTACCTGCTTGGGCCTTATGCAACTCCTGATGGTCAGGATGATGCTCTATTACTTCTGTAAGGGCATTAAATGTATACACTTTGGAGTGCTCTTTATGTGGTGGTCCCGGTGGAACAAATTTTGAGAAAATGGCTTCCCGAATCATTCATTGTGTGGTGGGGACTTCCGATGGTCATGATTCAGTTTGTCATTTTGTCTTAATGAAGAAGTGGCCGTCGATTATCCCCAAAAGAAACTAAGTCAAATACGATGAAGATGATAACTTTGCTTTTACGGGTACTCAAGGCTGGCTTCTCTGGTCTGACTTCCATTCAAGCGCAATCATGGCTGATTGCTTTCTAGAGTAGGGACATAGTAGTAGTTGCCAAAACGAGCTCTGGAACCTAATTCTTGGATATATTCATCTTAAACGAACCCGCAAGAATCCTCAAGTAAGTGCCATCTATTTGTAGTGTTTGTATGATTGGCTGCAGAGATTCAAGATGAAGCTATCAAGTTTGAAAAATCGTCAAGGATATCTTGCATGGTATATATTATTTAAGGATATGCTTTGAATGAATTAGGTTTTCCGCAGATTACTTTTAAATGCCATGTATATGTAGTGTTTATATGATGGGCACCAAAGGGTACTCAACTAAGCGAGATGCCCTAGGCACATACATTGTGGTTGCTACTCCTGGTCGTCGTTTGAAGAATATTTTTGAAATAAGAAAGATTAGTCTTAGTGAGGTTGCATAATTGGTCTTGGATGAGGCAGACCGCTGGACATGTGATTTGAACCTCAAATAAACGAAATAGTTGATGCGGTTCCAACCTATAAAGAGTATTTGTAATGGGTTTGTTTGCTGGTAATTCACAGCAGATGGCTGTATGGTTTTAGGGTTCATCTTAGGCTGGAATAAAGGCCACACTGAGTGTTTCTTATTGCAGCCACAAGTCAACAAGATATTTGGGCTGATCAGTTACTTCAATCTTCTCACTCACGTCCCCTTCATCCATATATTTTAACCCCTAACCGTTTCGCTCTGTATTTCATTATCTCTTCTCTCCCCCTCTCTCTCCTTAACAATTCGACTTTTCCAAATTATGGAAAACCAAATTCATCTTTCTCAGTCAACAACACCCCTCTCTCTTTCTCGGGCATTTGATTGACAAGAAGGATGATTCCAAGGTATTGTTTTGTTACTATTATTTTTGATAATTATTCTAATTGAGATTTTGGTGATGGCATATCAAACTGTGCATATATTATCTGTTTATTTGTTGATTTGTATTATTATCAATTTCTTAGATATTTTCTCATGTTGAAACATCATCATTTGGTCTTGGTTGATTCAGGTTTGAACTAAGAAGATGTCTCCTTCATCGTCCATGTTAATTTCCATTTTCTTTATATGAATCTGTTTGATTTGTTTAATCCGTTGCATTTGGCTGATGTTATTATTCTAACTTTTTGGATTTTGTATTTTCAGTTAAAGTGCTGCGTAAATCAAGTTAAAACGCATCTCATTCCACGAAAGTCAACAGTAAGGAGACTAATAAAAGATTAGGTATGATTTGATGTGTAGACCGTAGACGGTTAAATGAAAGCTATATAGAGTATTACATGCTCATTAAAGCCTTTTAAGGCACACTGCATTTTGATCTTTGGTCAATTCTACTTGTGAGTCATCTTTAGCAATTCTATGGATCACAAAGTGCGGTTAATTTACCTTCTAGCATTCACGTATGAAGTTTTTAAAAATATCTATGTGCACATGTTATTGGTGTACTTGCTGGCATTGATGTATCAAGTTCTGGTTTTTGGTTTGATTTTATACTTCAAAATTGTGTATTTTTGTTTGTATATATGGTTTTGTGTGTATATAAATCTTTGAAGTATATATATATATCCACTTACTATATAATCACTGTGTTGTTTGTATATAATATATATATCCCATACAATATTTTTTGTTTGTATATTTTGTGTGTATATAAATATTATATATATATATATATATCCACTTACTATATAATCACTGTGTTGTTTGTATATATGGTTTGATTTTATACTTCAAAATGTGTATTTTTGTTTGTAGATGAAGTGTTGAATGTGTCGATTTTCAGTAGGGGGATTGTGAATGTTTTATAGAATGGAAGCAACACAACTTCGGTAAGTAATATATTATGGTTGTCATTTAGATTAGTAATTTTGGCATGAAATACATATGTTAATTGATTTTCAAACATGCTTTGATGCATTTATATTGGTTCCTTCAAAGTGTTTTTTTAGCCCCATTTTCCCATCAAAGATAAAAGCATAACTCAAAGGTGTATAGTGTCATATGCCCATATGAAAAATAAAATTATTTGTTGCAGATCCATTTTTTCCTATTGCAGACATTAGTGGTTCCTAACAATCGTGGTTGCTCATTTTTCAGGTCCATGGGAGATTGCCCTATGAATATATCTAAACCGAGCAAGTTCATAGAAGTCTTTAACATAGTTTGCCTATAATAAAATGGTAAAGCTTTCAGGTCTTTCTCTATTGATCTTGCGGGTCTTTTAATTCTCGAAATTTGAAAATAACTGGTTATTGATCACTATTGTATCATATGTAATTGTAAATGTTTTTAAACTGATCCGTTATCAGTTTTTCAGAAGATGTTCTAATATGTCAATATAACATGTGGTCGCCAAAGAGTTAATAATTGAATATATCATCTTATATTCTCATCATAGTACAACAAGCTGCTGGTTTTTTTTAGTGCTTGGCCAAGCTAATTGTCGATTTAATCCATGGGCTTATATTTCTATAAGCTGTTTTATATCCACAGTCCACTTATTTCAGCTATAGCTAATTTCGCTCATTTATAACTTTACCATATCTCTTTATTGGTTGTTACGAAGGTGATGTACATATGTATGGTTCTTGTGTTACTTTATAAGCTCATTGGAACTTAAAATGGTAAACTAAGTTTCCGAGTTACATGACCTGCTACAACATAATATATTGCTTAAAATGGTAAATTTGTGAAGATATGCAGTTGTAGATGTCATTACTATTAAGTATGTGAATATGAGGTTCTTTGTACGCCCCAGTTCCAACCTGTAGATAGTATTAGCCATGGAAATGATTTGTTCATCTGAACGTATATGTGTTATTATTAACTTTTGATATGTTTTTATGTACAAGTATATTTAGATGTACAGAGTTATGAAATACTATAAACAGGGTTTTTTTAATGTTTTTTGTCATATCTTCGTTCTGTTTTATTGTTGACGATTATTTGTGGTGTTGGATGTATAAATAGGCTTGGTGTTCCCTTATTTCAAATTGAGTGTTTGAAAACTTAAAACGCCTAAAGTGGTTTCGTTTTGGTGTTTAGTCACAAGGGAAGGATATTGGAAACGGCAGAAAACTTGAAGGGGAGGTCAAGGAGCTGAACTCCCACACCAAGGTAAGTACTCTTCTAGCAAGTGTAGTCGGGTTTGGCATTTCAAGTATGAGTTGAGAATAGTCGGATCAGATTTGGGTGACAGAAGTTACGTGGTTGGACAGATCAATTCTATGTGCTTAGTCATAATAGAACTAGAGACATTTTATTAATTTTTGATTTTTAAACAAGTTTACAGTTACTTTGGAATAGATAACTCAATTAAATAGATATTAGATTAAGCCCATATATAGTCCCTTATACAAACTCTTGCCTTATGATGTAACATGTTTTATGCTTAAATCAACTCATGGGGAAAATATATATAGCCCCTATACTATGGTAACTCCTTTTCATGTGGTTCTACAATGGAACGCTTACCTACACATACATTAGTAAATATCAATACTCGCATGTATGTACTAGCTGCACTATCATGCAATATCATTCTGATCTTCCTTTTCGAATCTGTTGTATATTTCCTTCACACACACAAGGCCAGGTGAATGGCTTGGGTCAAAATGGGCAATTTTGTACGGATTGCAATGGTTCTGGTTGTGTGGTTTGAAGCTTACTTTGTAAACTAAAAGTGGTTATTACATGTATTTTTAGAAGTGAAAAAATTGGGCCGCTTGTGGATCAAAACATGTTCTGGTCACGTCAAAACCATAAGCCTAAACTGATTCTTATTGTCACAATTTTAAACTTACATACTATTTCACTTTTTTCCTGCAACTATTTTATGTTTTCTGCATAATTCTGGTTTCTTGACTTTTTAAAAAGGTTGAAACTTCTATATATGTTGACATTTATAGCCCTTAATGTAGACAATGACATTCTTTGGTTTAGGCAACTGTACTCTTCATTATAGTTTGCTGATGCTGCAATTTCGTCTCATTTATCTTTGGTTTAGGCAACAGTAGTCTTCACTATTTTCCGTCTTCTGCATAATTCCTTTTTTTTTTGCTGCTAAAAGAGAACTTGTCAAACGTGTTGAAACTCCGCTGAAGTGTATTGTCAATGCATATATGATATATCCTTCTAATTTCTAAAAAGCGAAAGTCAAATCATGGGAGTCATGTTGTCATGATCATGTGGAAATTTTAAACTTTGATCTTTGAAAAAAAAAAAAAAAAAAAAAAAAAAAAAAAAAAAAAAAAAAAAAAAAAAAAAAAAAAAAAAAAAAAAAAAAAAAAAAAAAAAAAAAAAAAAAAAAAAAAAAAAAAAAAAAAAAAAAAAAAAAAAAAAAAAAAAAAAAAAAAAAAAAAAAAAAAAAAAAAAAAAAAAAAAAAAAAAAAAAAAAAAAAAAAAAAAAAAAAAAAAAAAAAAAAAAAAAAAAAAAAAAAAAAAAAAAAAAAAAAAAAAAAAAAAAAAAAAAAAAAAAAAAAAAAAAAAAAAAAAAAAAAAAAAAAAAAAAAAAAAAAAAAAAAAAAAAAAAAAAAAAAAAAAAAAAAAAAAAAAAAAAAAAAAAAAAAAAAAAAAAAAAAAAAAAAAAAAAAAAAAAAAAAAAAAAAAAAAAAAAAAAAAAAAAAAAAAAAAAAAAAAAAAAAAAAAAAAAAAAAAAAAAAAAAAAAAAAAAAAAAAAAAAAAAAAAAAAAAAAAAAAAAAAAAAAAAAAAAAAAAAAAAAAAAAAAAAAAAAAAAAAAAAAAAAAAAAAAAAAAAAAAAAAAAAAAAAAAAAAAAAAAAAAAAAAAAAAAAAAAAAAAAAAAAAAAAAAAAAAAAAAAAAAAAAAAAAAAAAAAAAAAAAAAAAAAAAAAAAAAAAAAAAAAAAAAAAAAAAAAAAAAAAAAAAAAAAAAAAAAAAAAAAAAAAAAAAAAAAAAAAAAAAAAAAAAAAAAAAAAAAAAAAAAAAAAAAAAAAAAAAAAAAAAAAAAAAAAAAAAAAAAAAAAAAAAAAAAAAAAAAAAAAAAAAAAAAAAAAAAAAAAAAAAAAAAAAAAAAAAAAAAAAAAAAAAAAAAAAAAAAAAAAAAAAAAAAAAAAAAAAAAAAAAAAAAAAAAAAAAAAAAAAAAAAAAAAAAAAAAAAAAAAAAAAAAAAAAAAAAAAAAAAAAAAAAAAAAAAAAAAAAAAAAAAAAAAAAAAAAAAAAAAAAAAAAAAAAAAAAAAAAAAAAAAAAAAAAAAAAAAAAAAAAAAAAAAAAAAAAAAAAAAAAAAAAAAAAAAAAAAAAAAAAAAAAAAAAAAAAAAAAAAAAAAAAAAAAAAAAAAAAAAAAAAAAAAAAAAAAAAAAAAAAAAAAAAAAAAAAAAAAAAAAAAAAAAAAAAAAAAAAAAAAAAAAAAAAAAAAAAAAAAAAAAAAAAAAAAAAAAAAAAAAAAAAAAAAAAAAAAAAAAAAAAAAAAAAAAAAAAAAAAAAAAAAAAAAAAAAAAAAAAAAAAAAAAAAAAAAAAAAAAAAAAAAAAAAAAAAAAAAAAAAAAAAAAAAAAAAAAAAAAAAAAAAAAAAAAAAAAAAAAAAAAAAAAAAAAAAAAAAAAAAAAAAAAAAAAAAAAAAAAAAAAAAAAAAAAAAAAAAAAAAAAAAAAAAAAAAAAAAAAAAAAAAAAAAAAAAAAAAAAAAAAAAAAAAAAAAAAAAAAAAAAAAAAAAAAAAAAAAAAAAAAAAAAAAAACAAAAAAAAAAAAATATGAATAAGACAAAATTGCTGACGTCATGCTGACATCAGCGAGGGGCTACTGTAGATAAGGCGACGATAATTGTAATATATATAATTTGATAATAACACCACAAACATTTGTTCAACATTAACAGACCAACCCAGATCTCTAATGCACATTAATTTAAATATAAATTATAGCTATACATTCCTTTAATCATATAGAAAAAATAGTCTACTTTTAAGAATCTGGATTAATTTTTCTGTTGCTTTCATGCTTTAATATTTCAAAAATTTATGTAGAATTCACCACGAATGCACCAGGATTGAATCCAAAATCTTATATTTAACCTTAAAAACATTATTTAAGGTTGTAAGCGCATCGCGCGGGTCTAAGCACTAGTAGTATATATATAATAGAAAAAAGAAGATGAGTTAAAAAAACATTAAAAAAAATAAATGCACCTTATTCTTCCACGTGATCGGTAATGAAGAGGGAGTGGTAGGCAATAGAGAAATGATTTATCCATAAGGGAGTGGTACCCCCGGAAATGGTTTATCCATAAGATTCTGGATTGATGTATTGTAACATCCCAAACTTTTCTTTACTAGTTGACTAATGCCGTTAAGTCAATATTGTGTGTGTCGTTAAGTCTATTTTAGATTTAAATGTTTATATGTAGCTAATGTGTGTTATGTGTGAGGCTTGTAAGCCTAAATGTTAATGTAGTATAAATGTGTGTAATATGAAGGTTAATGTCTATGTAGTGACATTTAATGAAGGATTAATGTTGTATGTGGTCAATAATGTAGTTTGTGACCAATAATGAAGGATTAGGAAGCTTAGGGGTTAGTTTTGACATGTGTGCAAAGTCAAAAACGGGTTTAGAGGTTTAAGGGTTGTCATTGAGAGCCTTATGCAGATTTTCTTCCTCTAAAACAAGCCCTAGTTGATCCCCTCCCTTCCCTCTCTAGTTTCTCCCTAGATCTTATTCGTTTTGGAGCCGAATCGATCGTGTATTGCTTAGATCTTGGATCTTTATCACCAAATACAGGTAATATAGGTATTCCTCAGTTGAGAATTGATTGTGTGAGTCTTATATTAGTCTTAATCCAGGCCATAAGGGTTTGGGTTGGGTTATTTGATTAAACGTTCATCAATTTGATGTTATTCGAATGATTAAATGGTTGGTTTATGATGTTAATGATTAAAGGATTATAGTATGGTTAAAGATGATGAAAGTGCAATTAAAAGGATTAATTTTAAGTCCCCAAGTTGGATTTGGGGTAGGGGTTCGTATGGAATTCGTTTAATCAAAGTGTAAAAGTTAGTTGCTGGTCTGCACCCCTGGTGCGACGCACCAAAGGGCTGGTGCGGCGCACCCATTATGGATATGAAGTTTCTGGAGAGTTGGTGCGACGCACAAGGTGAGAGGTGCGGCGCACCACTGGCCAGTTTTGTTTTTGGTACACCCCGATATGCGACGCACCAAAGGGCTGGTGCGGCGCACCTGTCTTTAATCTAAACTCCCTGGAGGATTTGTGCGACGCACCAGAGAGTAGGTGCGGCGCACCCTTTATTGATAAAAATTCCCTGGAAGATTGGTGCGACGCACCACATGGAAAGTGCGGCGCACCATATGCCCAGATTTCACAAATGTGTCGCTTAGCTTACATTTCGATCTTATACTTGTTCTAGGTTATTGGAGACACCTAGTCATCGTTGTATTGTGCTTGTAGCTTGTTGTTAAACCGTATCGAGGTAAGATACACTACTTTTGTCACGCTGAGGGTTCAACAAGCAAAGGTTTCATACTTATAACTTCCTTAACGGTAACTTATGATATATGTGGGTATCTCAGGTTACACGGGAGGTATTATGGGATATGTAGTTGACCATGAGACCTGAAATGCAGACCCTATCGTAGTGAAATGAAGTATTGCTTAATGTAGTATATTGTTATGCAGTTTATGTAGTATTACGAAGTAGCTTGTGATGCTTTGAGATGTAGTGTATGTTGTTGATTGTTGATATGTGCATGATTGTATGGCTTGCTCAACTAGTACACTAGACTCGTTAAGTTGCCATGACACGTGCACGTTTAAGGGCCCAAAACGTAAAAGCAGTGAACGTAGTAAAGCAGTTAATACGTAGTAAAGCAGTTAATGTAGTAAAGCAGTTAATACGTAGTAAAGCAGTCAATGTAGTAAAGCAGTTAATGTAGTAAAGCAGTTAATGTAGTAAAGCAGTTAATGTAGTAAAGCAGTTAATGTAGTAAAGCAGTTAATGTAGTAAAGCAGTTAATGTAGTAAAGCAGTTAATGTAGTAAAGCAGTTAATGTAGTAAAGCAGTTAATGTAGTAAAGCAGTTAATGTAGTAAAGCAGTTAATGTAGTAAAGCAGTTAATGTAGTAAAGCAGTTAATGTAGTAAAGCAGTTAATGTAGTAAAGCAGTTAATGTAGTAAAGCAGTTAATGTAGTAAAGCAGTTAATGTAGTAAAGCAGTTAATGTAGTAAAGCAGTTAATGTAGTAAAGCAGTTAATGTAGTAAAGCAGTTAATGTAGTAAAGCAGTTAATGTAGTAAAGCAGTTAATGTAGTAAAGCAGTTAATGTAGTAAAGCAGTTAATGTAGTAAAGCAGTTAATGTAGTAAAGCAGTTAATGTAGTAAAGCAGTTAATGTAGTAAAGCAGTTAATGTAGTAAAGCAGTTAATGTAGTAAAGCAGTTAATGTAGTAAAGCAGTTAATGTAGTAAAGCAGTTAATGTAGTAAAGCAGTTAATGTAGTAAAGCAGTTAATGTAGTAAAGCAGTTAATGTAGTAAAGCAGTTAATGTAGTAAAGCAGTTAATGTAGTAAAGCAGTTAATGTAGTAAAGCAGTTAATGTAGTAAAGCAGTTAATGTAGTAAAGCAGTTAATGTAGTAAAGCAGTTAATGTAGTAAAGCAGTTAATGTAGTAAAGCAGTTAATGTAGTAAAGCAGTTAATGTAGTAAAGCAGTTAATGTAGTAAAGCAGTTAATGTAGTAAAGCAGTTAATGTAGTAAAGCAGTTAATGTAGTAAAGCAGTTAATGTAGTAAAGCAGTTAATGTAGTAAAGCAGTTAATGTAGTAAAGCAGTTAATGTAGTAAAGCAGTTAATGTAGTAAAGCAGTTAATGTAGTAAAGCAGTTAATGTAGTAAAGCAGTTAATGTAGTAAAGCAGTTAATGTAGTAAAGCAGTTAATGTAGTAAAGCAGTTAATGTAGTAAAGCAGTTAATGTAGTAAAGCAGTTAATGTAGTAAAGCAGTTAATGTAGTAAAGCAGTTAATGTAGTAAAGCAGTTAATGTAGTAAAGCAGTTAATGTAGTAAAGCAGTTAAACGTAGTAAAGCAGCAATGTAGTAAAGCAGTTAATGTAGTAAAGCAGTTAATGTAGTAAAGCAGTTAAAACGTAGTAAAGCAGTTAATGTAGTAAGCAGTTATGTGGTTAAACGTGTGTAATGAAGTAATGCAGGATAGGCACATTTAGGGTGATTCATCCTAATTGATATGAAGTTGTTATGCAGTTTTGTGTGTTGTGCGTTGTGCCTAATGAGCTTGTCTAATAATGGAGAAATGTTTTAATTGGACAAATGCTTTTAAATTAAGTGTGATCTTACTTAGCTATTCTTATAGCTAACACTTGTTTCTTTAATGTGGTTGTTCCCTCAGGTTTAGCTTGATGGACTAGTGACGCAGGACTTATGAGCTTGGGTAGATGCAATGAAGGAGCCTTAGCTACCCATAGTTGCTTATTATGGAGACTTTTGATTATATTTCGTTTTGATGTCGAATTTATGTAATAATGTGTGAACGGTTGTTTAATGTTGGGCAACCGTTGGGTTTTCATTTGAACTAATGTTTGATATGGCATGTAACACCAACTAAACGCAGAAACCGAAATGTTTTTATCGGTTTTGACTTTTACGGTCTTTACTTCCGCAATTTAACACCGTTAGGTGAAAGATTTTTGAAAACCCATATTTTTAAACGTCGGGTGTTACAAGTTGGTATCAGAGAATTGGTTTAAGTGAACCAAAATTCGACTTATGCCGTAGGATTTTGGACTTAGACCGATGAGAAGTAGGTTAGGCTTAAGTAGGATGCCTAGCTAATGAAGTGGAATGCTCTAGGACGGGTTGGGGAGTGAGTGAGAGTGTGATATAAGGCTTGTTTATTGTGTGTGATAATGTAGTTATATGTAGTAGAGCCTTAACATATGTAGTCACTCTTTAATTCTTGCTAACCGTCGTCGTTGCTTTGTAGAATTAATGGCAAACACTAGAGCTAGTAACCAGAGAGCA
This sequence comes from Erigeron breviscapus, assembly GCA_034093135.1. NCBI lineage: Eukaryota > Viridiplantae > Streptophyta > Magnoliopsida > Asterales > Asteraceae > Erigeron > Erigeron breviscapus. Next base: position 86,481,699 of record CM067168.1, read on the forward strand.
GGAGGAAATGGTGGTGGTATTCCTCCTAATGGAAACGGGGCTGGAAATGAAGTAGAGCAAAGGCCACCCCGTGCACAAAATCGCCGTCTTGGTGATCCACCAACCGCCTCTGAAGTAGACAGGGCAAACCCGGTAATAGAGCAGGTTCCCAATCAAGCCCAACTACATGAAGAATTGAGGGCTATTCGAGCTCTCTTAATGAGAAATGAAGAAGAGTTAGCTCAATTGAGGGCTGAAAGAAATGCAGAAAGAATTGGGAGTGAACAAAGGGGTGAGCGTTCGGAAGGGAATTACTCTAATCCCTCCCAAAGTGTTGAACCATCCATGGCAGCCGTGGGTGTTAATGAAGTTAATGGTGGAGGACTTGGAGTTGTTAATGCACCTCGTGTTAATACCTTCAAATATGAAAGTTTTCAGAAATGTGGTGCCAAGGAGTTTGATGGTACCCAAAATGCAGTGGGTGCTATGGAGTGGATCGAGGACATTGAGGTAGTTTTTGCATCTTGCTATTGTCCGGATGATATGAAGGTTTTGTGTGCTAGTAGGATGTTGAAGAAGAATGCCCGTAATTGGTGGAGGGCTACTACAGTGTCTATGGCTCCTGAGGTACTTGCAGTTATGCCTTGGGGAACATTTAAGGAGAAGTTTCTAGAGGAGTATGTGGGAACGCGTGAGTTAAGGTTAATTGAGAAGGAGTTTAGATCGTTGGTTGCTAAACCCGGTGCAATTTCTGATTATGCACACTCGTTTATGGAGAAGTTGAAGTTTGTTGGACACTTGGTTCGAAGGCAGGAGGACCAAATTGAGGCTTATTGTGATGGTCTTCCCGCTAGTTATCGTGGATTATGTAGACAACATGTGACTTTATCAGCGGCTATTAAGGAGTCAAAGAGGTTGGATGATGACTTCAAAGGCGAGAGAGTTGTGGTGAAGGTTGATGACAAGAAAGCAGGGTTCAAAAGAGGGTCAAATTGGTCATCTAACTACAATAATAATAATAAGAAGTTTCGTGGGAATTCTAGCTCGAGTGGTGACAAAGATAAAAAGAAGAATGGGTCTTGGTGTGCTTTTTGCAAGAATGTTCATGAAGGTAAATGTTCCGATAAGACAAGAAGGTGTCATAAGTGTGGGAAGTCGGGACATCTTGCAACAGAATGTAGGGATAAGATTCGTTGCTACAAGTGTCAAGAAACGGGTCATCTTATTGCCGATTGCCCGCAAATGAAGAATGACGGAAAGAAAGCAGCCACTTCAGCAACAAAAGTGAGAGCCTTGCAGATGACTGTTGATGATGCTAAGAACAATGACGAGGTGGTAAGTGGTACTTTCCTTGTTAATTCAAAACCTGCTTCTGTTTTATTTGATTCGGGTGCAAATAGGTCGTTTGTGTCTACTTTATTTGCTCCTAAGCTAGGAAGAGTCACTACCCCTTTAGATTGCTCGATAGAGGTGGAAATTGCTAATGGTACGGTTAGTGATATACGTGTGGGTTATGATGATTGTGACATTGAGATTGAAGGTCGTTTGTTTCCAGTCCAATTATTGCCTACTACTTTAGCCGGTTTTGATGTAGTGATTGGTATGGATTGGTTGTCTAGAAATGAAGCTAATATTTTGTGTTCCCAAAAGATTATTCGGTTTCCTACATCCGATGGTAATGTGGTAACGGTTTATGGAGATAAGAAGAGAGGGGGAATAAAGATCATTAGTATGATGAAGGCTATTAAATGTATAAGGAAGAATAAGAGTCATTTCTTGGCCTATGTTATTGATGTGAGAAAGGAGAAGCCTTCTATTGCTAGTGTTGATGTAGTATCCGATTTTCCCGATGTGTTTCCCGAAGATCTTCCCGGTATCCCTCCTGACCGTGAAGTTACTTTTCAGATAGATCTTATTCCCGGTGCTACACCTGTTGCTAAAGCACCTTACCGATTAGCTCCTACAGAAATGAAAGAGTTAATGTCCCAACTTCAGGAATTACTTGACAAAGGTTTCATTCAACCTAGTTCCTCGCCTTGGGGAGCTCCGGTTCTCTTTGTTAAAAAGAAGGATGGAACTATGCGCATGTGCATAGACTACCGTGAGTTGAATAAGCGAACGGTTAAGAATAAATATCCTCTCCCGCGAATTGATGATCTCTTTGATCAACTACATGGTGCTTCATATTTTTCAAAGATAGATTTGCGGTCCGGTTATCATCAATTGAAGGTTAAGAAGGAGGATGTAGCAAAGACAGCTTTCCGGACTAGATATGGTCATTATGAGTTCTTGGTCATGCCATTTGGGTTGACTAATGCTCCAGCCGCGTTTATGGATTTAATGAATCGGGTATGCCGTCCCTTTCTAGATCATTTTGTTATTGTGTTTATTGACGATATTTTGATCTATTCTAAGTCAGAAGATGAGCACCGTGAGCACTTGAAAGCAGTTTTGGAGGTGTTGAGGGAGAAGAAGTTGTATGCCAAGTTTTCTAAATGTGAGTTTTGGCTTCGAGAGGTGCAGTTTCTTGGTCATGTTATTTCATCAGAAGGTATTAAAGTGGATCCTTCAAAGATTGAAGCTGTTTCAAAGTGGGAGCAGCCAAAGACTCCTACTGAGATTAAAAGTTTTCTTGGTTTGGCTGGATATTATAGAAGGTTCATTCAGGATTTCTCCCGAATAGCCAAGCCCATGACTGAACTAACAAAGAAAGGAGTAAAGTTTGAGTGGACCGATAAGCAGGAGAACGCATTTCAAACGTTGAAAAAGAAGTTGTGTGAAGCTCCTATACTTGCCTTGCCTGAAGGTACTGATGATTTGGTTGTGTATAGTGATGCATCTATCACGGGTTTGGGTTGTGTATTGATGCAGAGGGACAAGGTGATTGCCTATGCTTCCCGCCAGTTGAAACCACATGAGAAAAATTACCCTACCCATGATCTTGAATTGGCCGCAGTTGTATTTGCATTGAAATTGTGGAGACATTACCTTTATGGTACAAAATGCACTTTGTTTACCGATCATAAAAGTTTGCAATATGTCTTTAATCAAAAGGAGATGAACGTGAGACAAAGGAGGTGGATGGAATTACCTCCAGAATTGGATGGAATTCACAACACTTTCCATGTATCCTACTTGAGGAAATGTTTAGCTGAGGAGTCAAGTGTGATTCCTATTAAAGACGTGGCATATCAGTTGGAATTACCTCCAGAATTGGATGGAATTCACAACACTTTCCATGTATCCTACTTGAGGAAATGTTTAGCTGAGGAGTCAAGTGTGATTCCTATTAAAGACGTGGCATATCAGTTGGAATTACCTCCAGAATTGGATGGAATTCACAACACTTTCCATGTATCCTACTTGAGGAAATGTTTAGCTGAGGAGTCAAGTGTGATTCCTATTAAAGACGTGAGTGGAATTACCTCCAGAATTGGATGGAATTCACAACACTTTCCATGTATCCTACTTGAGGAAATGTTTAGCTGAGGAGTCAAGTGTGATTCCTATTAAAGACGTGGCATATCAGTTGGAATTACCTCCAGAATTGGATGGAATTCACAACACTTTCCATGTATCCTACTTGAGGAAATGTTTAGCTGAGGAGTCAAGTGTGATTCCTATTAAAGACGTGGCATATCAGTTGGAATTACCTCCAGAATTGGATGGAATTCACAACACTTTCCATGTATCCTACTTGAGGAAATGTTTAGCTGAGGAGTCAAGTGTGATTCCTATTAAAGACGTGGCATATCAGTTGGAATTACCTCCAGAATTGGATGGAATTCACAACACTTTCCATGTATCCTACTTGAGGAAATGTTTAGCTGAGGAGTCAAGTGTGATTCCTATTAAAGACGTGGCATATCAGTTGGAATTACCTCCAGAATTGGATGGAATTCACAACACTTTCCATGTATCCTACTTGAGGAAATGTTTAGCTGAGGAGTCAAGTGTGATTCCTATTAAAGACGTGCATATCAGTTGGAATTACCTCCAGAATTGGATGGAATTCACAACACTTTCCATGTATCCTACTTGAGGAAATGTTTAGCTGAGGAGTCAAGTGTGATTCCTATTAAAGACGTGGCATATCAGTTGGAATTACCTCCAGAATTGGATGGAATTCACAACACTTTCCATGTATCCTACTTGAGGAAATGTTTAGCTGAGGAGTCAAGTGTGATTCCTATTAAAGACGTGAGTATTACCTCCAGAATTGGATGGAATTCACAACACTTTCCATGTATCCTACTTGAGGAAATGTTTAGCTGAGGAGTCAAGTGTGATTCCTATTAAAGACGTGGCATATCAGTTGGAATTACCTCCAGAATTGGATGGAATTCACAACACTTTCCATGTATCCTACTTGAGGAAATGTTTAGCTGAGGAGTCAAGTGTGATTCCTATTAAAGACGTGGCATATCAGTTGGAATTACCTCCAGAATTGGATGGAATTCACAACACTTTCCATGTATCCTACTTGAGGAAATGTTTAGCTGAGGAGTCAAGTGTGATTCCTATTAAAGACGTGAGTGGAATTACCTCCAGAATTGGATGGAATTCACAACACTTTCCATGTATCCTACTTGAGGAAATGTTTAGCTGAGGAGTCAAGTGTGATTCCTATTAAAGACGTGGCATATCAGTTGGAATTACCTCCAGAATTGGATGGAATTCACAACACTTTCCATGTATCCTACTTGAGGAAATGTTTAGCTGAGGAGTCAAGTGTGATTCCTATTAAAGACGTGGCATATCAGTTGGAATTACCTCCAGAATTGGATGGAATTCACAACACTTTCCATGTATCCTACTTGAGGAAATGTTTAGCTGAGGAGTCAAGTGTGATTCCTATTAAAGACGTGAGTATTGACCCAATGAAGAGAATAGTAGACGAACAGTAGCGATACTTGGAAGAAAGCAAAAGAAGTTACGCCGAAAAGTGATTGACCTCGTGTTGATAAAGTGGAAGCATAACCATGGAGAAAGCTTAACGTGGGAAACTGAAGCAGTAATGAAGGAAAAGTATCCCGAGTTGTTCCTTAATGAAGAGATTCCGGGGACGGAATCCTCTTAAGGGGGAGGTAATTGTAACATCCCAAACTTTTCTTTACTAGTTGACTAATGCCGTTAAGTCAATATTGTGTGTGTCGTTAAGTCTATTTTAGATTTAAATGTTTATATGTAGCTAATGTGTGTTATGTGTGAGGCTTGTAAGCCTAAATGTTAATGTAGTATAAATGTGTGTAATATGAGGGATTAGGAAGCTTAGGGGTTAGTTTTGACATGTGTGCAAAGTCAAAAACGGGTTTAGAGGTTTAAGGGTTGTCATTGAGAGCCTTATGCAGATTTTCTTCCTCTAAAACAAGCCCTAGTTGATCCCCTCCCTTCCCTCTCTAGTTTCTCCCTAGATCTTATTCGTTTTGGAGCCGAATCGATCGTGTATTGCTTAGATCTTGGATCTTTATCACCAAATACAGGTAATATAGGTATTCCTCAGTTGAGAATTGATTGTGTGAGTCTTATATTAGTCTTAATCCAGGCCATAAGGGTTTGGGTTGGGTTATTTGATTAAACGTTCATCAATTTGATGTTATTCGAATGATTAAATGGTTGGTTTATGATGTTAATGATTAAAGGATTATAGTATGGTTAAAGATGATGAAAGTGCAATTAAAAGGATTAATTTTAAGTCCCCAAGTTGGATTTGGGGTAGGGGTTCGTATGGAATTCGTTTAATCAAAGTGTAAAAGTTAGTTGCTGGTCTGCACCCCTGGTGCGACGCACCAAGGGGCTGGTGCGGCGCACCCATTATGGATATGAAGTTTCTGGAGAGTTGGTGCGACGCACAAGGTGGGAGGTGCGGCGCACCACTGGCCAGTTTTGTTTTTGGTACACCCCGATATGCGACGCACCAAGGGCTGGTGCGGCGCACCTGTCTTTAATCTAAACTCCCTGGAGGATTTGTGCGACGCACCAAAGGGTAGGTGCGGCGCACCCTTTATTGATAAAAATTCCCTGGAAGATTGGTGCGACGCACCACATGGAAAGTGCGGCGCACCCTTTATTGATAAAAATTCCCTGGAAGGATTGTGCGACGCACCAGAGGTAGGTGCGGCGCACCCTTTATTGATAAAAATTCCCTGGAAGATTGGTGCGACGCACCACATGGAAAGTGCGGCGCACCATATGCCCAGATTTCACAAATGAGTCGCTTAGCTTACATTTCGATCTTATACTTGTTCTAGGTTATTGGAGACACCTAGTCATCGTTGTATTGTGCTTGTAGCTTGTTGTTAAACCGTATCGAGGTAAGATACACTACTTTTGTCACGCTGAGGGTTCAACAAGCAAAGGTTTCATACTTATAACTTCCTTAACGGTAACTTATGATATATGTGGGTATCTCGGGTTACACGGGAGGCATTATTGGATATGTAGTTGACCATGAGACCTGAAATGCAGACCCTATCGTAGTGAAATGAAGTATTGCTTAATGTAGTATATTGTTATGCAGTTTATGTAGTATTACGAAGTAGCTTGTGATGCTTTGAGATGTAGTGTATGTTGTTGATTGTTGATATGTGCATGATTGTATGGCTTGCTCAACTAGTACACTAGACTCGTTAAGTTGCCATGACACGTGCACGTTTAAGGGCCCAAAACGTAAAAGCAGTAAACGTAGTAAATGTTTAGGTAATGCAGTCACCTAAACTAAATAATGCAGGATCGAGCTCGTTAAACTTTGATGCAGGAAAGTGTTAAGCTTAACCCGTACTTGCCCTAGCCCGGCTAAGTGCGTTGACGTAGTTGTTGCTTGGGTGGCTCCTTGCAACATGGTCTTTATAATGCAGGGCGAGTAATACGAGGGGTTTGACCAACCTCCATATACGGATTACTCTTGGATTGGCTTGCCATTCCTTAACGACGCTTGATGTACAACCGTGTGGGGTTTGTCATCTAGTCGGGTGTAACTTATGTTACACATTAACGCAGTTAATAACGTAGTAAAGCAGTTAATGTAGTAAAGCAGTTAATAACGTAGTAAAGCAGTCAATGTAGAAAGCAGTTATGTGGTTAAACGTGTGTAATGAAGTAATGCAGGATAGGCACATTTAGGGTGATTCATCCTAATTGATATGAAGTTGTTATGCAGTTTTGTGTGTTGTGCGTTGTGCCTAATGAGCTTGTCTAATAATGGAGAAATGTTTTAATTGGACAAATGCTTTTAAATTAAGTGTGATCTTACTTAGCTATTCATATAGCTAACACTTGTTTCTTTAATGTGGTTGTTCCCTCAGGTTTAGCTTGATGGACTAGTGACGCAGGACTTATGAGCTTGGGTAGATGCAATGAAGGAGCCTTAGCTACCCATAGTTGCTTATTATGGAGACTTTTGATTATATTTCGTTTTGATGTCGAATTTATGTAATAATGTGTGAACGGTTGTTTAATGTTGGGCAACCGTTGGGTTTTCATTTGAACTAATGTTTGATATGGCATGTAACACCAACTAAACGCAGAAACCGAAATGTTTTTATCGGTTTTGACTTTTACGGTCTTTACTTCCGCAATTTAACACCGTTAGGTGAAAGATTTTTGAAAACCCATATTTTTAAACGTCGGGTGTTACAAGTTGGTATCAGAGAATTGGTTTAAGTGAACCAAAATTCGACTTATGCCGTAGGATTTTGGACTTAGACCGATGAGAAGTAGGTTAGGCTTAAGTAGGATGCCTAGCTAATGAAGTGGAATGCTCTAGGACGGGTTGGGGAGTGAGTGAGAGTGTGATATAAGGCTTGTTTATTGTGTGTGATAATGTAGTTATATGTAGTAGAGCCTTAACATATGTAGTCACTCTTTAATTCTTGCTAACCGTCGTCGTTGCTTTGTAGAATTAATGGCAAACACTAGAGCTAGTAACCAGAGAGCAGGAGGAAATGGTGGTGGTATTCCTCCTAATGGAAACGGGGCTGGAAATGAAGTAGAGCAAAGGCCACCCCGTGCACAAAATCGCCGTCTTGGTGATCCACCAACCGCCTCTGAAGTAGACAGGGCAAACCCGGTAATAGAGCAGGTTCCCAATCAAGCCCAACTACATGAAGAATTGAGGGCTATTCGAGCTCTCTTAATGAGAAATGAAGAAGAGTTAGCTCAATGGAGGGCTGAAAGAAATGCAGAAAGAATTGGGAGTGAACAAAGGGGTGAGCGTTCGGAAGGGAATTACTCTAATCCCTCCCAAAGTGTTGAACCATCCATGGCAGCCGTGGGTGTTAATGAAGTTAATGGTGGAGGACTTGGAGTTGTTAATGCACCTCGTGTTAATAACTTCAAATATGAAAGTTTTCAGAAATGTGGTGCCAAGGAGTTTGATGGTACCCAAAATGCAGTGGGTGCTATGGAGTGGATCGAGGACATTGAGGTAGTTTTTGCATCTTGCTATTGTCCGGATGATATGAAGGTTTTGTGTGCTAGTAGGATGTTGAAGAAGAATGCCCGTAATTGGTGGAGGGCTACTACAGTGTCTATGGCTCCTGAGGTACTTGCAGTTATGCCTTGGGGAACATTTAAGGAGAAGTTTCTAGAGGAGTATGTGGGAACGCGTGAGTTAAGGTTAATTGAGAAGGAGTTTAGATCGTTGGTTGCTAAACCCGGTGCAATTTCTGATTATGCACACTCGTTTATGGAGAAGTTGAAGTTTGTTGGACACTTGGTTCGAAGGCAGGAGGACCAAATTGAGGCTTATTGTGATGGTCTTCCCGCTAGTTATCGTGGATTATGTAGACAACATGTGACTTTATCAGCGGCTATTAAGGAGTCAAAGAGGTTGGATGATGACTTCAAAGGCGAGAGAGTTGTGGTGAAGGTTGATGACAAGAAAGCAGGGTTCAAAAGAGGGTCAAATTGGTCATCTAACTACAATAATAATAATAAGAAGTTTCGTGGGAATTCTAGCTCGAGTGGTGACAAAGATAAAAAGAAGAATGGGTCTTGGTGTGCTTTTTGCAAGAATGTTCATGAAGGTAAATGTTCCGATAAGACAAGAAGGTGTCATAAGTGTGGGAAGTCGGGACATCTTGCAACAGAATGTAGGGACAAGATTCGTTGCTACAAGTGTCAAGAAACGGGTCATCTTATTGCCGATTGCCCGCAAATGAAGAATGACGGAAAGAAAGCAGCCACTTCAGCAACAAAAGTGAGAGCCTTGCAGATGACTGTTGATGATGCTAAGAACAATGACGAGGTGGTAAGTGGTACTTTCCTTGTTAATTCAAAACCTGCTTCTGTTTTATTTGATTCGGGTGCAAATAGGTCGTTTGTGTCTACTTTATTTGCTCCTAAGCTAGGAAGAGTCACTACCCCTTTAGATTGCTCGATAGAGGTGGAAATTGCTAATGGTACGGTTAGTGATATACGTGTGGGATATGATGATTGTGACATTGAGATTGAAGGTCGTTTGTTTCCAGTCCAGTTATTGCCTACTACCTTAGCCGGTTTTGATGTAGTGATTGGTATGGATTGGTTGTCTAGAAATGAAGCTAATATTTTGTGTTCCCAAAAGATTATTCGGTTTCCTACATCCGATGGTAATGTGGTAACGGTTTATGGGGATAAGAAGAGAGGGGGAATAAAGATCATTAGTATGATGAAGGCTATTAAATGTATAAGGAAGAATAAGAGTCATTTCTTGGCCTATGTTATTGATGTGAGAAAGGAGAAGCCTTCTATTGCTAGTGTTGATGTAGTATCCGATTTTCCCGATGTGTTTCCCGAAGATCTTCCCGGTATCCCTCCTGACCGTGAAGTTACTTTTCAGATAGATCTTATTCCCGGTGCTACACCTGTTGCTAAAGCACCATACCGATTAGCTCCTACAGAAATGAAAGAGTTAATGTCCCAACTTCAGGAATTACTTGACAAAGGTTTCATTCAACCTAGTTCCTCGCCTTGGGGAGCTCCGGTTCTCTTTGTTAAAAAGAAGGATGGAACTATGCGCATGTGCATAGACTACCGTGAGTTGAATAAGCGAACGGTTAAGAATAAATATCCTCTTCCGCGAATTGATGATCTCTTTGATCAACTACATGGTGCTTCATATTTTTCAAAGATAGATTTGCGGTCCGGTTATCATCAATTGAAGGTTAAGAAGGAGGATGTAGCAAAGACAGCTTTCCGGACTAGATATGGTCATTATGAGTTCTTGGTCATGCCATTTGGGTTGACTAATGCTCCAGCCGCGTTTATGGATTTAATGAATCGGGTATGCCGTCCCTTTCTAGATCATTTTGTTATTGTGTTTATTGACGATATTTTGATCTATTCTAAGTCAGAAGATGAGCACCGTGAGCACTTGAAAGCAGTTTTGGAGGTGTTGAGGGAGAAGAAGTTGTATGCCAAGTTTTCTAAATGTGAGTTTTGGCTTCGAGAGGTGCAGTTTCTTGGTCATGTTATTTCATCAGAAGGTATTAAAGTGGATCCTTCAAAGATTGAAGCTGTTTCAAAGTGGGAGCAGCCAAAGACTCCTACTGAGATTAAAAGTTTTCTTGGTTTGGCTGGATATTATAGAAGGTTCATTCAGGATTTCTCCCGAATAGCCAAGCCCATGACTGAACTAACAAAGAAAGGAGTAAAGTTTGAGTGGACCGATAAGCAGGAGAACGCATTTCAAACGTTGAAAAAGAAGTTGTGTGAAGCTCCTATACTTGCCTTGCCTGAAGGTACTGATGATTTGGTTGTGTATAGTGATGCATCTATCACGGGTTTGGGTTGTGTATTGATGCAGAGGGACAAGGTGATTGCCTATGCTTCCCGCCAGTTGAAACCACATGAGAAAAATTACCCTACCCATGATCTTGAATTGGCCGCAGTTGTATTTGCATTGAAATTGTGGAGACATTACCTTTATGGTACAAAATGCACTTTGTTTACCGATCATAAAAGTTTGCAATATGTCTTTAATCAAAAGGAGATGAACGTGAGACAAAGGAGGTGGATGGAATTACTTAAGGATTACGATTGTGAAATCAAATACCATCCGGGAAAAGCCAATGTAGTGGCGGATGCACTAAGTAGGAAGGTGCAAAGTTCTTCTTGTAAGTTGATGAGCATGCAAGTTCAAGCCAAGTCGGGGCTACTTGATCGAATTAAAGAAGCACAAGTGAGGGCATTGATGAAGGATAACATTGACAATGAAAGTATTGGAAAGAAGAAACGTCTTGTGATGGAGACTAATAGCCGTGGGTTCAAAACATACAAGGGTCGAATTTGGGTGCCATTGCTTGGTGGTAACCGAGAATTGATCCTTGAGGAAGCCCATAGAAGTAGATATTCAGTACATCCCGGTGTCACCAAAATGTATGCAGATTTGAAGCCGATTTATTGGTGGCCGGATATTAAAGGAGAAGTAGCTCATTTTGTAGCAAAGTGTTTGACGTGTGCAAGAGTGAAGACGGACCATCAAAAGCCGTATGGTTTGTTGCATCAATTAGAAATTCCCGAGTGGAAATGGGATCATATTACCATGGACTTTGTAACGAAGCTACCTAAAACGCCGAAAGGGAATGATATGATATGGGTGATTGTAGATAGATTGACGAAGAGTGCTCATTTTCTAGCTACCCGACAAGATGTGCCTTTAACGAAGATGGCAAAGATGTACATTGATGAAGTAGTTACGAAACATGGAGTTCCTTTATCTATTGTTTCGGATCGAGACTCGAGGTTTGTGTCAAACTTTTGGAAGGGTCTTCAACGGGAATTGGGTAGTAGAATAAATTTGAGTACCGCCTATCATCCCCAAACCGATGGGCAAAGTGAGAGAACCATTCAAACCTTGGAGGATATGTTGAGAACGTGTGTACTTGAATACGGTGGAGCATGGGATGATCATTTGAGGATGATTGAGTTTGCTTACAACAATAGTCACCATGCAAGCATTGGAATGCCACCATTTGAGATGTTATATGGAAGAAGGTGTAGGACTCCAAGTTGTTGGATGGAGCCCGGTGAAAAGCAGTTGACCGGTCCTGAAATTATTGAAATTACCTCTGAAAAGGTTAATATAGCTAAAGAAGCTTTGCGTGTGGCAAGAGAAAGGCAGAAAACTTATGCAGATAAGAAAAGGAGACCGATTGAGTTTAATGTTGGTGATTTAGTGATGCTGAAAGTATCACCTTGGAAAGGAGTCATTCGATTTGGAAAGAAGGGAAAGTTGAGTCCACGTTTCATTGGACCTTTTAAAGTTGTGAAGCGCATTAAAGACGTGGCATATCAGTTGGAATTACCTCCAGAATTGGATGGAATTCACAACACCTTCCATGTATCCTACTTGAGGAAATGTTTAGCTGAGGAGTCAAGTGTGATTCCTATTAAAGACGTGAGTATTGACCCAATGAAGAGAATAGTAGACGAACCGGTCGCGATACTTGGAAGAAAGCAAAAGAAGTTACGCCGAAAAGTGATTGACCTCGTGTTGATAAAGTGGAAGCATAACCATGGAGAAAGCTTAACGTGGGAAACTGAAGCAGTAATGAAGGAAAAGTATCCCGAGTTGTTCCTTAATGAAGAGATTCCGGGGACGGAATCCTCTTAAGGGGGAGGTAATTGTAACATCCCAAACTTTTCTTTACTAGTTGACTAATGCCGTTAAGTCAATATTGTGTGTGTCGTTAAGTCTATTTTAGATTTAAATGTTTATATGTAGCTAATGTGTGTTATGTGTGAGGCTTGTAAGCCTAAATGTTAATGTAGTATAAATGTGTGTAATATGAAGGTTAATGTCTATGTAGTGACATTTAATGAAGGATTAATGTTGTATGTGGTCAATAATGTAGTTTGTGACCAATAATGAAGGATTAGGAAGCTTAGGGGTTAGTTTTGACATGTGTGCAAAGTCAAAAACGGGTTTAGAGGTTTAAGGGTTGTCATTGAGAGCCTTATGCAGATTTTCTTCCTCTAAAACAAGCCCTAGTTGATCCCCTCCCTTCCCTCTCTAGTTTCTCCCTGGTGCGACGCACCAAGGGCTGGTGCGGCGCACCCATTATGGATATGAAGTTTCTGGAGAGTTGGTGCGACGCACAAGGGCTGGTGCGGCGCACCCATTATGGATATGAAGTTTCTGGAGAGTTGGTGCGACGCACCAAGGGGCTGGTGCGGCGCACCCATTATGGATATGAAGTTTCTGGAGAGTTGGTGCGACGCACCAAGGGGCTGGTGCGGCGCACCCATTATGGATATGAAGTTTCTGGAGAGTTGGTGCGACGCACCAAGGGGCTGGTGCGGCGCACCCATTATGGATATGAAGTTTCTGGAGAGTTGGTGCGACGCACCAAGGGGCTGGTGCGGCGCACCCATTATGGATATGAAGTTTCTGGAGAGTTGGTGCGACGCACCAAAGGGTGGTGCGGCGCACCCATTATGGATATGAAGTTTCTGGAGAGTTGGTGCGACGCACCAAAGGGCTGGTGCGGCGCACCCATTATGGATATGAAGTTTCTGGAGAGTTGGTGCGACGCACCATGTGGGAGGTGCGGCGCACCCATTATGGATATGAAGTTTCTGGAGAGTTGGTGCGACGCACCAAAGGGTGGTGCGGCGCACCCATTATGGATATGAAGTTTCTGGAGAGTTGGTGCGACGCACCAAGGGCTGGTGCGGCGCACCCATTATGGATATGAAGTTTCTGGAGAGTTGGTGCGACGCACAAGGGTGGTGCGGCGCACCCATTATGGATATGAAGTTTCTGGAGAGTTGGTGCGACGCACCAAGGGGCTGGTGCGGCGCACCCATTATGGATATGAAGTTTCTGGAGAGTTGGTGCGACGCACCAAGGGGCTGGTGCGGCGCACCCATTATGGATATGAAGTTTCTGGAGAGTTGGTGCGACGCACCAAGGGGCTGGTGCGGCGCACCCATTATGGATATGAAGTTTCTGGAGAGTTGGTGCGACGCACCAAGGGGCTGGTGCGGCGCACCCATTATGGATATGAAGTTTCTGGAGAGTTGGTGCGACGCACCAAAGGGTGGTGCGGCGCACCCATTATGGATATGAAGTTTCTGGAGAGTTGGTGCGACGCACCAAAGGGCTGGTGCGGCGCACCCATTATGGATATGAAGTTTCTGGAGAGTTGGTGCGACGCACCATGTGGGAGGTGCGGCGCACCCATTATGGATATGAAGTTTCTGGAGAGTTGGTGCGACGCACCAAAGGGTGGTGCGGCGCACCCATTATGGATATGAAGTTTCTGGAGAGTTGGTGCGACGCACCAAGGGCTGGTGCGGCGCACCCATTATGGATATGAAGTTTCTGGAGAGTTGGTGCGACGCACAAGGGTGGTGCGGCGCACCCATTATGGATATGAAGTTTCTGGAGAGTTGGTGCGACGCACCAAGGGGCTGGTGCGGCGCACCCATTATGGATATGAAGTTTCTGGAGAGTTGGTGCGACGCACCAAGGGGCTGGTGCGGCGCACCCATTATGGATATGAAGTTTCTGGAGAGTTGGTGCGACGCACCAAGGGGCTGGTGCGGCGCACCCATTATGGATATGAAGTTTCTGGAGAGTTGGTGCGACGCACCAAGGGGCTGGTGCGGCGCACCCATTATGGATATGAAGTTTCTGGAGAGTTGGTGCGACGCACCAAAGGGTGGTGCGGCGCACCCATTATGGATATGAAGTTTCTGGAGAGTTGGTGCGACGCACCAAAGGGCTGGTGCGGCGCACCCATTATGGATATGAAGTTTCTGGAGAGTTGGTGCGACGCACCATGTGGGAGGTGCGGCGCACCCATTATGGATATGAAGTTTCTGGAGAGTTGGTGCGACGCACCAAAGGGTGGTGCGGCGCACCCATTATGGATATGAAGTTTCTGGAGAGTTGGTGCGACGCACCAAGGGCTGGTGCGGCGCACCCATTATGGATATGAAGTTTCTGGAGAGTTGGTGCGACGCACAAGGGTGGTGCGGCGCACCCATTATGGATATGAAGTTTCTGGAGAGTTGGTGCGACGCACCAAGGGGCTGGTGCGGCGCACCCATTATGGATATGAAGTTTCTGGAGAGTTGGTGCGACGCACCAAGGGGCTGGTGCGGCGCACCCATTATGGATATGAAGTTTCTGGAGAGTTGGTGCGACGCACCAAAGGGATGGTGCGGCGCACCCATTATGGATATGAAGTTTCTGGAGAGTTGGTGCGACGCACAAGGTGAGAGGTGCGGCGCACCACTGGCCAGTTTTGTTTTTGGTACACCCCGATATGCGACGCACCAAGGGCTGGTGCGGCGCACCTGTCTTTAATCTAAACTCCCTGGAGGATTTGTGCGACGCACCAAAGGGTAGGTGCGGCGCACCCTTTATTGATAAAAATTCCCTGGAAGATTGGTGCGACGCACCACATGGAAAGTGCGGCGCACCATATGCCCAGATTTCACAAATGTGTCGCTTAGCTTACATTTCGATCTTATACTTGTTCTAGGTTATTGGAGACACCTAGTCATCGTTGTATTGTGCTTGTAGCTTGTTGTTAAACCGTATCGAGGTAAGATACACTACTTTTGTCACGCTGAGGGTTCAACAAGCAAAGGTTTCATACTTATAACTTCCTTAACGGTAACTTATGATATATGTGGGTATCTCGGGTTACACGGGAGGCATTATGGGATATGTAGTTGACCATGAGACCTGAAATGCAGACCCTATCGTAGTGAAATGAAGTATTGCTTAATGTAGTATATTGTTATGCAGTTTATGTAGTATTACGAAGTAGCTTGTGATGCTTTGAGATGTAGTGTATGTTGTTGATTGTTGATATGTGCATGATTGTATGGCTTGCTCAACTAGTACACTAGACTCGTTAAGTTGCCATGACACGTGCACGTTTAAGGGCCCAAAACGTAAAAGCAGTAAACGTAGTAAATGTTTAGGTAATGCAGTCACCTAAACTAAATAATGCAGGATCGAGCTCGTTAAACTTTGATGCAGGAAAGTGTTAAGCTTAACCCGTACTTGCCCTAGCCCGGCTAAGTGCGTTGACGTAGTTGTTGCTTGGGTGGCTCCTTGCAACATGGTCTTTATAATGCAGGGCGAGTAATACGAGGGGTTTGACCAACCTCCATATACGGATTACTCTTGGATTGGCTTGCCATTCCTTAACGACGCTTGATGTACAACCGTGTGGGGTTTGTCATCTAGTCGGGTGTAACTTATGTTACACATTAACGCAGTTAATAACGTAGTAAAGCAGTTAATGTAGTAAAGCAGTTAATAACGTAGTAAAGCAGTCAATGTAGAAAGCAGTTATGTGGTTAAACGTGTGTAATGAAGTAATGCAGGATAGGCACATTTAGGGTGATTCATCCTAATTGATATGAAGTTGTTATGCAGTTTTGTGTGTTGTGCGTTGTGCCTAATGAGCTTGTCTAATAATGGAGAAATGTTTTAATTGGACAAATGCTTTTAAATTAAGTGTGATCTTACTTAGCTATTCATATAGCTAACACTTGTTTCTTTAATGTGGTTGTTCCCTCAGGTTTAGCTTGATGGACTAGTGACGCAGGACTTATGAGCTTGGGTAGATGCAATGAAGGAGCCTTAGCTACCCATAGTTGCTTATTATGGAGACTTTTGATTATATTTCGTTTTGATGTCGAATTTATGTAATAATGTGTGAACGGTTGTTTAATGTTGGGCAACCGTTGGGTTTTCATTTGAACTAATGTTTGATATGGCATGTAACACCAACTAAACGCAGAAACCGAAATGTTTTTATTGGTTTTGACTTTTACGGTCTTTACTTCCGCAATTTAACACCGTTAGGTGAAAGATTTTTGAAAACCCATATTTTTAAACGTCGGGTGTTACATGTATGGCTCGGTGACAAACCCCTCAAAGATCAGTACCCGGACATTTTCAAGCTGGATCGTGACAAAGGATGTAATCTTGCAAGAAGGAAACCGATAACTCCAACCTCACAGGTGTGGCGATGGGAATGGACGAGAGCACCAACAAACACAGAAGAAGACCAACAACTAAGCAGCCTCACTCAAAGACTTCAGAATGTTACGTTCTCAAACGGACAAGATACATGGACTTGGAAAATTGGAAGAGAAACCCAATTCACAGTTAGATCGGTTCGTCAAGCATTATCACACGCGCAACTAGGCCCCCACCCAAAAATCTTTCCATGGAACAAATGGGCACCTTTGAAGGTAAACATTTTTGGATGGAGAGCTGAGATGTCCCGTCTTCCTACCCGATCAGAACTTCAAAAGCGCAACGTCCAGCTAAGTAGTGTTCTATGCCCCATTTGCAACGAAACGATGGAAACAACAGATCACATCTTCACGGGATGTATACTAGCAGGCCAAGTGTGGCAGGGGGGGGGGGGGGGGGGGGGGGGGGGTGGGGGCTAGCAGGCCAAGTGTGGCAGTTCATCAGCACGTGGTGCAAAATACCTCACATTTACGCGTTTCAAACAAAGGATCTTTTTTGTGAAAAGTTGCCTATGATCGAAGCATCAGTAACCAAGACCAAAATCCTTAAACTAGTAATCCTGACAGCATGCTGGATCATTTGGAAGGTCAGAAACAACAAAGTTTTCTCCGACAAGAATGTCAACTCGAGATGGATCACAGAAGAAATAAAACATACGAGCTTTCTTTGGCTGACCGCGCGATCAAAACACAAAGATATCGATTGGAACTCATGGAACTCTTTTAACATCTAATGTGTTTGTAATTTTATTCGGCTTTTCCTATGTATCTAGCATCTTGCTAGCCTCTGCTATTAATAAAATATTTGCTGTTCAAAAATAAAAATAAAAAATAGAGAAATGACAAAATTACCAAAAGTTATTTAATATTATATTTATTTATTAATTAATACTACTCGTATTATTTAATTTACTACGTATAAATTTTATTTATTTATGAGACGAGATACCAATGCAAGTTTATACTAATAATAATAATGCATTTCATGCTTAAGAGTAGGTATAATATAATAATATAAATTTTCAAAATAAAGTTTTGGATCAAGTCAATATGTCATGAAAATTAATACTATATTTAAATTTACTTTGTTCAGTTATTTACAAACGACGCCTACTACAGTTTAAACTAAGTATTAAATTATTCGTGCATTGCATGATCTATTTTTCTAAAAATCTGATTGATTTGAAATAAAGAGGCAAAAAGTAATGGGTGGTTGCTTTAGTGGGAAGATAATGGGGTAATGGCAAAAGGATGTGGATGAGCTTCATAAACCTAACGTAAAGCAAGGGAGTGTCTAAAGTTTCTATAAATAATGCCATTTGGAAACGTCAAATTTTTGTTAATTCTAAAAGTGTATATTTAAAAAGAATACTAGATGGGTGTATGAGCGTTGCGACGGCATTAACAAATTACAACATGTTATGCGCTTACCGTTCAATTCAAAGGCCATTTATAAAAGAGTTTCGTTGTATGTATGTGATGATAGTTTTGGGGGTTGAAAGTCTTTAGGGTATTTTAGTCTAATTGTGTATGTGATATATAGAAGATGTAAAAGAAGAAGGGTAATATAGTATTTTTAAGTTCTTAATTACTTAAAGATGGAGGGTATGGTTTGCTTTATAAGGGATTATAGATATGTGTGTTTGGTTTAAGGGTTTGAGAATGAAAATAGGAATGAGAGTGATAGTATTGCAAGTACGTATGCAACTCATGAAATAAAATGGATGCATATTTCAAACTTATCAAGGACGTTGGAATTTAAATTATATTCACATTTTCTTATCTTATCAAACTCATATCTATAATAAAATCCGACACAAACCAAATAATGATTTTATACAATAAAATAGATTTCGGTATTTTGATATTCAAAAGTACAATGTAAAATATAAATTATTTGATTCTACTAACTATAGTTTTACTATGATTAAAATGTATAAAATTGTTCAGATTCTTAATTTCTTAAACATTACAAAAATATATAACTCCTTAAAGGTTAGTACAATTTGAATAATTATGTAGTGGTCATGGATATCTTTTAATCCACTATGTGGGCTGGGGTGAGTTTTCCAAGGTCTCGGGTTCGAGTCTTGGTTTCTCATCTCAAGGTATTTTTCATGAGGAGGGGGTTGGAGGTCCAGCAAATCGCTGGTTAAAATTGCCTCCAGCACGTCTGAATCGAAACTAACTTTACAAAAAAAAAATATATATTTAAATGATAAATTTAAGATTTTTTTTAGAGTTATGGTTTCCAGGCATACGTGTAATTTAGGAGTATGAGTAAAATAAAATGCCGTTCAAAAAAAAATATTGTAATCAAAGTCTTCAATTTTTATTATATATGGGAAAAGTGAATATGTGGCTATCATATAAGCATTATATTTCAAATTGATCTTTACTTATGCAATTAATAAAATGAATTAAAAATAATCTTAAAATATTTAATAAAACTAAAACTATACATCTTATGCTATATCTCGCGTAATTTAATTTATTTAAAACTATTTGTTTTCGATGGCTGAAGTTTCTAGCGACGCGTTTTTCGGATTAGAATCCTCTGAAGTTGATCCAACTTCAGAGGTGAAGTTGGATCAACTTCAACCATTGGATTAAATCCAATGGTCAAGATCTAATTTTGATGTTTAAATCTTGACCATTGGATTTAATCCAATGGTTGAAGTTGATCCAACTTCACCTCTGAAGTTGGATCAACTTCAGAGGATCTTAATCCGCGTTTTTCTGCGTTGATTCTCGTTAGAGTTTGACAATTATATCCCCATCAAATATACTTAAAAACAAAAAGAGGAAATTAAATTATTCAATATGAAAAAAAAAGGGAAAAGAAAAGTAAACACCAAGACCTACTCTACCTGCCACTGCAACTACTCACCACGTGACCATTACTTGTTTCCTAGCACATACTGTACTATTTATAGTTTTGGAAATCATCCCTAGAAAATTAATTCTTTTATGTTATATACAAAATTATTAAGTAGTATATATATTAGAGTTATATGGGGAAAGTAAATATATAAATGTTACATATTTAAGTTTAGTTTTAAAACTTTTTATATATTGATTTTTCAATATTTGTTGTATAATGGATCAAATGATTGGGCTCTTATATTTTTTATGCATGTGTTTTGTATGACAAAAGTTTTGTATAGAGATCGTAATTTATAATTATGGGAAATAATATTCGTACCACCAATTTTAATTAATATACACAATGTCCGCATTGTATAGCTAATTATACAAACTGGTAATGCACAGTTGTGGTACATTCATCAAAAGAAATGGTACGAATATCAGTTCCCTATAATTATACGAATCATTGTCATTTTATTACTCGTATTATGTTTGATGAGTTAAAAAACCTTTATAAAAAGATGATTAAATTAATCCACGATACAAATGATTCTAACTTTATACTTTTAATTGCATTTTTCAAACGGGACGTGATAAATTTACAAAATTGTTTAGTTATTCACAACAACGTATGCTTTATACAGTTGTACATTATGTAGTATAATATTTACTTTTGTTGTGGCTGACTAAAAATATTGTAAATTTATCACTATCTTTTGTACATGGAACGGGAAAAAAAGTTGCATCTCTATTGATCAAAAATATAAGTTACTATGTAATCACATTTATTGTGTAACGAAAGATAGCATTCAGTAATCAAACAATTAAGGTTTTTTATTTCGTGCTACTCACTAAGTAGATAGACATGTTGGTTCATGACGTCTACATCTCACTTTTTTCATATATCGTTTATATGGATTGGGTCATATTATTATTGTTGATGTCACAAACCAGATTAGTCTTCTAAAATTAATTGACTCATAAAATGGATCAAATTTCTAACTTAGAAAAGAAAAATAAAAAATTGTATTGCATGTATAGAATAGAAGTGGCATAATAAATTACTAAACGAGAAGTGTAACACCACCAGGTTAAAAAGTATAACACCACCAGGGAGAGTATTAGCGGCGACGTCGCCGCTAATACTGCGGGCCCCCATGTCTGTAACGGTAAATCTGACAGAGAAATTAGCGGGCCCCCTGTCAGTGTCAGAGTATTAGCGGCGACGTCGCCGCTAATGCCTTGGTCGGGTTGACCTTTTCCTGGTGGTGTTACCTTGTGCCTTACTAAATTAGTGTCAATAGTGCATGTAACCCTCTTTAATAAGTCTTGACTCAAACGGAAACCTCAAAAATACTTTCCACACACATCCCATCACATAATTATTAAATCCAAATTTCTCTTTCTAGACACTTCTTCTCCGGCACCCGACCCAAAAACCCTAACCAAAAAAATTCAAACAAATCTAATCATGTCCGACGACCTACCGGCCGTCGCCGCCGCCGATCAGCTCGATCCATTATCCTCCTTACCAATTCCGTCGTCCATATTCTCCGACGACCTATCATTTTCCGACGATTTCCTCTCCTTCAACTTCGACGACGCCGATCAGTTTTTCAATTCTGATTTCGATCCACATCACGACGACCTAAACGACGTCGTTTTCGATCCTTCTTCAGGTATTAATAATAATAATTTATCAGATGTTTCTCAATTTCTTAATTTTCCGTTATCTCCGGTGGATCATGTTAGTGATGAAATTATAGAAAATATGATAATAATAATAATAATAATAATAATAATAATATTAATAATAATAATTATAGATGTAATTTCTTAATTTTCCGTTATCTCCGGTGGATCATGTTAGTGATGAAATTATAGAAATATTGATAATAATAATAATAATATTAATAATAATATCAATAATAATAATAATGATAGTAATTATATTAATATTAATGATAATGATAGTAATAGTAAAAAGAATGATAATAGTGATTTAGTATTAGTATCTCCGCAATTTCCGGTATCCTCGTCGCAAGGTTCGGGTTCCGGAAATTGCGGTTCGGGTGGAACAGAAGGTGATGTGAATTGTGATAGTTGTGGATCGCCGGAATCCGGTAATTCTGTTGTGGAACAGAAGGTTGTTAAGAAGGAATTGTTATCAGGGAGTAATTTTGTGTTGAAAAGGAAAAATGATGAAAATTTGGAATGTAAAACGAATAAATATCGAAAAAGTAACGAAATGACGGAGACGAATGAGATGACGAGTGGAATCGAGAATTTGGATGAGAAGAAGATAGCTAGGTTGATCAGGAATAGAGAGAGTGCACAGTTGAGTAGACAAAGGAAGAAGCATTATGTTGAAGAGTTGGAAGATAAAGTGAGGATGATGCATTCGACTATACAGGATTTGAATGCTAGGATTAGTTATTTTGCTGCCGAGAATGCGACTTTGAAGCAACAAATGGTGGCAGGGGGTGGTGGTGTGGGGGGTGTAGGTATGCCCAATATGATGTATCCGCCTCATCCCGGGATGGCTCCAATTGGGTATCCATGGATGCCGTGTCCTCCTTATGTAGTTAAGTCACAAGGGTCTCAGGTTCCGTTGGTACCAATCCCTAGGTTGAAACCACAGCAGCAGAGTGGTTTAGAGAAAACGAAGAAGGTTGATGTTAAGAGAAGTGAAAGTGGTGCGAAAAGTAAGGTGAAGACGAAGAAAGTTGCGAGTGTGAGTTTTCTTGGGTTGTTGTTGTTTGTGTTGATGTTTGGTGGGTTGATTCCGATGATGAATGTGAAGTTCGGTGAGAAGTCTGGTATGACGAGTGATGGTTATAAGTTTTATGATCGGGGGTATCCAGGGAGGGTGTTGATGGGTGATGAGCATGTTAATGGCAGTAATCATAGGACAGGGATAGGTAAAGGGCGAAGTCATGAGGATAACGGTAGTGAGCCTCTTGTGGCGTCTCTCTATGTTCCGAGGAATGATAAGCTTGTGAAAATTGATGGGAACCTGATAATTCATTCTGTTCTAGCGAGTGAAAAAGCTATGGCGAATAAAGAAAAACCTGGTATGACTAAAAAGGAAGATAGTGGGTTGGCAGGCACTCTTGATTTGGTTCCTGCTATCTCTGTTCCGGCAGTGGGAAGGAATGGTGGAAGACAGCCGCATATGTATAGGACTTCAAGTGAGCGTCAAAGGGCTCTTCCTTCTGACAAGGAGAATCTGAAGTCAAAGCCTGCTGATGGTAAACTGCAGCAGTGGTTTCGAGAAGGCCTTGCTGGTAAATGTTGCTCAATCTTGTCTTACTGTTACATTTCCTTCAGTTATACACTTATACGCTCTACAAGTTTAACCATTTTTATTACAAACAAGCATTTCTACCCGGGCGTTGCCCGGGAGAAAAACAAAACTCTCGTGATAAAAGTTAAAAAACATTAAGTTGAAAACCAAATTTTCGTGGCAAAAGTTATGAAACTTTGGTGGATAAAGTTAAAAAACTCGAAGTTATGCGAAAAAAAGTAGCTAAGATGAAACTTTGGCGGCAAAAGTTTTAGACTTTTAGTTAGCTGTCTAATTACGGAGGCAAAAAGTATAATTTTTTTATTTTTTTAAATAGTTTTTGTAGAAAAGGGGAAAAAATTAGAGAAAAAAAAAGAACCATTTCTACCCGGGCGTTGCCCCAGGAGAAAAACAAAACTCTCGTGATAAAAGTTAAAAAACATTAAGTTGAAAACCAAATTTTCGTGGCAAAAGTTATGAAACTTTGGTGGATAAAGTTAAAAAACTCGAAGTTATGCGGAAAAGTTTTAGACTTTTAGTTAGCTGTATAATACCGAGGCAAAAAGTATAATTTTTTTTTTTTAAAATATTTTTTGTAGAAAAGGAGGAAAAAAATATTAGAGCAAAAAAAAAGCAAAAAAAAGAGGAAAAAAAAAAGACAAAATAAGCCGGTACTGTTCATGGCTCGAGCCGCTGAGCCGAGCCGAGCCGCCAAGCCGGTTACTATTCAAGGCTTGGCTTACTATTCCTAAGCCAAACCTTAAATGTTATATATATATATATATTAACATAGCTTGCATGTGTCTCATAGCCTCATAGGTGCGTTTGAATTAACACACGAATTGGTTTATTCTTTTTAGTTATCTTACCGGTGAAATGGTGAATTTAGCTTTAGTTAATAGTTAGGTTTACCATGTAATGACAGTTTAATTATGAAATGGTTAGCCTTTTTGTGCTCATTAACATATTGTAAAAATGGGAGAATGAATGACTTCTTACTATACCCTCACATGGACCTTTTGGTGTTGTTTGAATTAATGATTTGATACTGATTATGTGATTTCTGCAATTGAAATAGCAACAATCAGTTTTTAGTGCTAGTATGAACAAATTATGCTTCTAATTATCAGAATTTTGGAGTCAATCAGTCAGTTTCCTTCTTAGCTTCACCAAATTTTATTGTGCAAGTGTAAACATAAAATTTCATATTTAAATAAAAAAGGGTAAATGGGTGGGAACCCTCTGGTCCCATGTACCGAATAGGTACCCTGAGTCACTACCGCATAGACTACAGCCCGGTGACTCCCCAGAGAAATAGGTGGGAGGGAATCTGCTTAGCAAGGATTCGAACCCGCGCCTTTTAGCTGCCTAGAACTCTTTGTTAGGGGGCGGTACCAAAATTTCATATTTAAATCACCTTTACCTATTTAGAATTTCTGCTAACATTTCACTAAATATATCACTTGTAACTTTTGTCACTTTATCACCAATTTTGTATTTGGAAATTTACCAAGCACGTGAATGTTTAGTCCATTTTCAGATAACTTGAAATGTATTTGATTTCTTATTTTTACAGTTTATAATCTGATTTCAAATTTCATTGTCACATGATACGACATTTGTAACATGCTTGTTTATATCTTTTAGTAAAAGCTGCTATATCTTAGTAAACTAATATCTGTCTTTGTGTACGCAGGACCTATGTTGAGCTCAGGAATGTGTACTGAAGTCTTCCAGTTTGATGTATTGACAGCCATAGTACCCGCCACCTCAGTTGTCAACATTACCGCAGAAAACCTCCACAATTCAACTTACATCTCCACCGTGAAGAACAGAAGGATTCTCCATGGTCTTCCTATACCCCTTCCAAGCTCCACCACCAACATCACAAAAGAACGAGTATCGAGTAATGACTCAAAACACGAGGACCTCCACAAAAACGGTAACGTTTCATCAATGGTGGTTTCTGTACTGTTTGACCCTCGAGAGGCAGGGGACGGTGGTGATGTGGAAGGTATGATGGGTGGGAAGTCATTTTCGAGGATATTTGTTGTGGTGTTGTTAGACAGTGTCAAGTACGTGACCTACTCTTGCATGCTTCCGTTGAAGGGAGGTAGTCATCTGGTAACGGCATAAGTTATGGAAGTTTTGTAGATAGAGAGAGAGTAGAGTTATATGAGTGGGAAATGAAAATGTTGTGCTTGTGAAAGCTCTAATGGTGTCCTTTGTGGTCTAGATGATATAGTATGACTTGTGATCAAACTCATGCCCAAGGGCATCTAAATTAACATGATATATAATAATATATCTATCAGTATCTTCCTTTTGTCATGTATAATGATTTACTTGTAGCCTAATGATATGTACAATTGCTTTAAAAAGTTTAATTGTAATGTGAAGGTTGAAGGGCATGTTTCAACTTATTGAAAATCACAGCTATTTTTAAGTGGCATAAATGTATACTCTGTAAAATTTCTTGATAAAATGCAACAATTTCTCGATTGAATTCTTTGACAGACTTCTAGCTATTCTTTATCGTTACGAAATCTTCATATATTCGATGCGCCCTAGTCTCATTCGTATTAGATACTGAGATGATGAAAATGCAATTTATGTTGGTTGGTTTTCGTCATAATCAAGGATGTGGATGTTTGTAACACGGAAAAGCTAAACATTTTTGGCAGTTAGAACACTTGAGAGGCCACAAAAACTAGCTTGTGCAACAAATCATCACATACTTTAATAAATCATTAACAAAGGTCTTGTTTTGAATCGATTATCTGTTTTCAAGAAAACGCAAGCATGATTGCAATCATATTTAAAAGACATGTCCAAATATCAGTTATACATATGAAGCAGCATTTGTAAGTCCCATGAGATGAATAAGTGCAAGAGCTTCTGCTGCTGTTAGTTCCACCTGGGCCTGACCATCACTTGGAGCTTGTTGAGCCGTGGGTGCAGCCTGTTGAACCTTTGGGGCACCTTGGTCACTAGATTCCGTGTCTCCATCATCCATTTGGTACAGACCCATTTTTATCTCACTTGTTGCACACAATGTGTGAACTCCATAGTTTGCACATACACCACACTCGTATGACCAATGCTTTGAATCCAACGGCTTCCTACACATTTTGCAGGCTTGGTTGTGATCCGAAGCTCGTGTGCTATGGTTGAGGATCAGCTCGTGTGGATGAGCCTTATGAGCTACCTATATGATAAACATATATGGTTAATTGTCTGAAGTCAAATCCCTTCAAAGAAACATGATAAACCGAAAAGAAAAAAAGTACCTTTGGGGGGAGGAAAGCACAGTTGACATGTAGATCAACTTCACACAATGCACAACAATATGAAAACCTGGTCCCATTGATACCACAAGCATTACACAAGAAACAATTGGAGGGGTAAGTCGGGTATGGGCTAAGAATGAGGGGATGAGACGCGTGAAAAGGATGTCTTATATATCGAGTGGCATTCCCACAATGTTCATGAAGAAAGAAATTGCATTGCCAACACGCGTAAATAGTTTTATCACAAAACTTGTCGCAGCCAGAGCAACGAAGTTGTTGCCCCGGTTGCACTTGGTACATAGACAGGTGGTGTTCATGGCTGAAATGCTTGTACTCCATTGCCTCTAGATTTCTTTTCTTTGTGAAAATGGAATGTAAATGCATATATAATATATATGCATAACATGTTGATCTGGTATAGACCAAGTCAAAGTCAACTGAGAGCAAGTGGACATTATGTTAGCAAGTCAACTTTGAGGATAACTAATTGGGTCGGGTTGGGTCAAAAACTTTCGTTTATCTTGTGGGTATAATTGATTAGACTTGACTTTGGAAGTTGACTTTAACAGGCCAAATTATATGTACTTAAAAGTTTTGTTACGGCCAATGAGGCCTAGATTAATCTTTATATTTGGTTAAGTAAGAAATCTATGGGTTTTTTCAAGATAATTCGCGTCTCAATTTAAATGTTCATGTTACTAAAACAGAAAGATTAAGAAAAATGTAATCATTGCAGGTCACTTTTTTACAAGATGTTTTTTTACCCTTTGTCATTATTTATTAGTTTTTTTTATTTTTGTAATTATAATATTAGTTGAGTGTATTATGATGTTAACCATTCAAAAAATTTCTAGTTATAGAAGTGGACATTTAAAATGTGACGGAGGAAGTAGATTATTATTAATACCGTAAACATCGTGAAAGTTACAGTTTGTCAAATTAAAGGGACCAAAATCCTTAACTATTCCTTTCTTCAATGAGTGTATAACTTTTCTCACTACTATGCCCAAAAATGCAAGTATACTCTTCTTCTTAGGCAAGAATCATTAACAGTATAATAATAAATCTTGTTAATATAATCCACACAATTCATTTCATTCAACTAACCGAAATTTTTCCAAGAAGCCAGCAAAAAAAACATGGGACAAACTTTTGGTATGTTCTCTCTAAGATATTAATTCTGATACGTTTTTCATATGATAGGCAATGCACCAAATCGAGTTGATAACGTTACTTATGTTCCGTTCCTAGTCAAAAACGACAGTTTATGAGTCAATTCTAGTTTATTATTTCTAGCAGACATGTAATACAAGACTAATGTTCATTTCATATGTTCTGACTGATATTTGTACAATCACAATATCTGTTATAATTATCATTTGTTGCTATTTTACGAATGGAACTATGGTTAAACAGGAAAGGAGGAAAAGAAGGATATCGGTTCCGTGATTGGAAGATGCTACGACAAATACTTTGCAGACTCTAAAAAGAAATGGAACTCGGCCGAGTTTTACCATGCAGTCAGTGAGACAGTCGAGTATTTTTCGCCTTCTTTATGTTTTGAAACACAAAAAATGCAATTTTTCGTTTGCTTATTAGATGTTGCTCAACAGAGAAATGAACAAGATGCTTGGCAGCACTCAGTTTCATGTCCCAAAAAGTTATACTCTTGAACAAGCCTACAATGTAAGTTTGTATCGTGATCATCCTATGTTTCAAACTAGATCGAAAAGTGCCAAATTTGTATATTTTTACAAAAGTTGTCTCTATTCGACCAGGTTAGGTTGACTCGAAAACACTTTTTGTTGGCCCTTAACTAAAAGTACATAAATCATTGATGATCATTAAATAATCAATATCGTTGCAATGAAACAATTTAGTATATACGTATTAAAAGTAGACTTTAGACGACTTTCAGTTCATATAGCTGTTAGTCTCGTACTCTCATTTCCGTGTTAGCTAATATTTGTTCAACCCATTATAAACTAAATGGTTGAAAAAAATATTAGCTTCTGATGCACACAAGAATATAATCCAGATGTGTTACTTTGGGCAAATAAATGCTATACAAAACTTGATGATGTATATTTGGAATGGAATCATGGGAATGAATTGCAGAAACACCACAAAGGAAAAGGGTCATTGAGCAAGGAAGATTTTCAGAAGATCTTGCAGGACATAATACTGGATTCCGGTGTCACAGGGATGGGTATCAAGGACATATTCCTCTTCATATTTGGAATACCGATTGTCACCACGTTTATTAAGCAAAGGGCAGCCCCAAATGCCGTCCCCAATGATGTTTTCATTCCGGCCGTCACTTCTGCCTCTGTGTTCCTCCTCGCCAAACTCAACAAGATATGATCAACAAAAACATGACGACTGTATATTTATGATTGATATTTGCTGTATTTCAAATTTGTTGATTACGAAAGAAATCCATTTTATTATATATTACATTCTACTATTTGTCTTGAGATCTTTAACAGATTTACAATAGCCCAAAACATAATGAATACGGAAAAATCGAGTCTTCTTTCATAAACCAAGTTCTAGTGACAACCTTTAGAGATGACAGACCAGGCAGGGCGGATGACATGTCAAAACATGTAAGTTTTTGGTACAGGTCGCGCTTGATCCGAATAAATAAGAAACAATTTTGTGCCAGGACCTTGAAAACACGATAATTATGTTTTGTTACCAACAGAGACTAGGTGGAGAGGATGACTTGTCAAAACCTGTGAGTTTTTGGTACGGGTCAGGCTTGATCCAAATAGATAAGAAACAAATTTGGTACCAGAACCTTGAAAACACTATGTTCTTTCACCGAAACCATTCAGATATGATAAACATGTTTTTAAGATTATGAATCAGAAATGTCATCTTATTGACAAGAAACAAAGATCAAATGCATGGATATAAGATTAGAAAATACATGCGCAATGAATTCATTGATCCAACTTGGCGGCTGCTGATGCATAGCTGACACTGCT
Organism: Erigeron breviscapus; assembly: GCA_034093135.1. Classification (NCBI taxonomy): domain Eukaryota; kingdom Viridiplantae; phylum Streptophyta; class Magnoliopsida; order Asterales; family Asteraceae; genus Erigeron; species Erigeron breviscapus. The sequence goes on from CM067168.1 coordinate 86,511,107, forward strand.
GTCTCTCATGCTTTTGCACTGACTTGACTGCTCATATCGAAGAAACTTAATTTTTATCTTTGTTGAACAGTTCTTTGACATCTACATGTAACAGAGAGATATATTATAAGGAATAAAGATGCTGAAGAAAAAGACAAGAGAGATGGGCATTTCAAGAGGGACACAAACATTCACCTATAAATCAGAAGTTCAAAATATCCTTCTCACAACTACTTCAAATAAAATTCAGGTTTTCCAATCAAGAATAAATGAATGCAGAGTCAATGAAGTAAACAAAGGGCACACTTACATGGAGAAATACGCTGATTGGATGGCGACCACAAATGGTATTGTCAGTTTCCAACAAGTATTGTTTAAATTCATCTGGGTCTCCGGTTTCTATAATCTCCATCCCCATTTTGTCCAACGCCTCAATGGATTTATAGATAGCTCCATGTTCTTTTTCATAGTGCATGTAGTTAAACCTATATATAGTTATAAAAAGATAAATTAGGCTTCTGACATAGATGGGAGTATAACTTAAGACAAACCAGAACGTTAGATAATGATACATACCGAGAACCCCAATGACAAAAATCTGATGATACAGAAAAGAAATTGGCCGGGTCATCAATATACTTTGCCAACAGCCGTCCATACATGGCTTCATTTTCAGCACTTACAGCACCGACCATAATAGGAACAACTTTCACTGCATGCCTGTAGAGGTGCAAATTATATAAATTCAGAGGCAGTAAATTATGGGTAAAAAAGGTTTGGTTCATCTTAGGTACGCATCAGATTAAACCATTTTCTGTCCATGTTTTCAATAATAGTCGGCATGCCAAATAAAATTCCAGAAACTATATTATTACTATTTTAATGAAAATTTCTTTTTGTTGCCTAAAGCCATTTAAGAGGTTGTATACTTGTATGCATTAAATATGTACTTTGGGTAACTTTCAACTCAGTTGACCCGTTTGTTTTTTTACTTGACCTATCGGATATTCGGATCCATTAGCAATTGAAGATAACCCAACATCAACCCATTGATAAGTAACTGGACTAAAATTGCCAGCTCCACTTGTGATGGTAGGAAAAAATAACTAAGACTAACCCACGGAATACTTTGGCAAGATAAGGTAAGTGCATTTCCATGCTATGTTCAGCCTCGTCAACATTTAGATCCATCATGTCAAACTTCCCAGTAGCTTTTAGCTCTTGACTTGGCAAACTCCTCTATTGTTGATAAAGAGTATAAGAATAAAGTTTTTTTTATTCAAGTTATCCGGGAAAAAGATTCTCTAACTAACTTACATGTATACAGTTTAAACAGGATATCTCATGACTACTTCAAAAAAAATTCATGACTACACTCAAAATATTACCTAATAAAGTTTAAAGCTGAGATTCTTGTGAGGATTTATTAGCATTGGTTGTCCTTTGAACTGTCTAGCAGAAATTAAGGAAGAATAAATCTGAGAGAGAAAAAAAAATAGAGATACCAAAAAGAGAAATTATAAGCCAGCCCTTGCCAAATCTTGCATGTTGTTTGGAGATAGGCAAAAGCCATAGCCATTTGATATTTGTTTTCTTCATATCTATAATGATATCATGTTTTTTTTCATGGAAAACATGATGTTTTGTTTCAATAAAAGAGATCCATCTTGATAAAAATTCATGATCAAGTTATAGATGCGAATCGTCATGAAGGCATGGGAGGCAACAATCCGAAAAACACAAGCAGCCAAGAAACAAGCCAGCAACATCTTTGGGTCAGCCCATGTGGCCCATGTAGACGACGAAGATATGGAACAAGACGAGGTTCATGCAGCCGGTGAGGTATACCATACAGAAAGAAACCTATCAAATGGAGACTATTATACAGGAAACTGGTCGGACAGTTTGCCACACGGGTTTGGGAAATATTGGTGGAAAGATGGATGTATGTATGTGGGTGATTGGTTTCGTGGCAAGACAATGGGTCAAGGCACATTTAGTTGGCCGTCAGGAGCCACCTATGATGGTGAATTCAAAAGTGGTTATATGGATGGTGAGGGCACATATACGGGCCCAAATGGGGATACGTATAGAGGTCATTGGGTCATGAACTTGAAACATGGATATGGGGTTAAGGAATATACAAATGGTGATATGTATGATGGTGAATGGTATCGAGGGTTACAAGAAGGCAACGGTAAGTATACATGGAAAGATGGGAGCTGTTTTGATGGAGAATGGAAAAACGGAACAATGTGTGGAAATGGTAAATTGATCTTTCCTGAAGGGGACATGTATGAAGGGGAATAGGAAGAAAGTTTACCGAAAGGGAATGGAACATTTAAGTATGCAGATGGAAGCTCTTATGAGGGTAATTGGAGTAAAAATCCTGAAGAACAAAACCTTATATATTCACCATCTGATGGTGGTGGTGTGGAACATAATCCAAAAGAAGTTTATGATATTTATCTTAAAGATTGTGTAATATCTCCTCCGGATAAAGTTCCAATTCTTCCCTCGCAGAAGAAACTTGCAGTATGGAGATCGTCAAAAGGAAATGAGCCATCAGTTAGGCCTAGAAGGATGTCGGTTGATGGGAGATTGGATGGAGAAGTTGATAAGGAGCTTAGTAAAATGAAAATGTTAGATGAGACGGAAAGAAGCATGAAAGCTAGAGATGATACTTCTTTATTATCATCATCATCAGAAGGAAGTCCTATTAGAATTCCAAAAGTTGTCAAGAAACAAGGTGAAACGATATCTAAAGGCCATAAGAATTATGAACTTATGCTAAATTTGCAACTTGGAATCAGGTTAAAACTGCAAATTTCAATCCTTTTGTTTCGAATGTTGCTTAAAGCTCTTGTTTCTTTTTGAATTTCCGTACTGAGGTTTAGTTATGTATAGGCATTCTGTAGGAAGACCGGGTCCGATGCCTTCTTTAGACTTGAAGGCTTCAGCTTTTAATCCTAAAGAGAAAGTCTGGACAAGATTCCCACCAGAGGGATCTAAATACACCCCACCACACCAATCATGTGAATTCAGATGGAAAGATTATTGCCCCTTAGTTTTCAGGTAACACATTATACGAGTAATATTTATGTACATTAGGTGTAATTTTGACCCGTTTACTTATGAGTGGGTCAATTTAGGTTATGTATTATCTCTAACGGGTCAATGAGGCAACAAAAAAAAACCTTAAAAGGAAACGGGTCAAAATGCTTCTAAAGTTGCTCAAAGTGTACATTAAATGCATACAAATATACTACTATATCCTAAAGCGTTTCATCTAGTAAATTAGATTACTACTGAAATAATATAATATAAGTAATATATTTGCTAAAATGTGTTGTGACCTATACCAAAAGAACGAAAGATCATCCATTTTGACCCATAACCAATCTGCTCATTCGGCCACCTCTTACATTTAATGAAAAAAGAAGGCATAAACAGCAAATGTATAATGGTTTCATGAACATTTATAGGACATTAAGAATGTTATTCAAGGTGGATGCAGCTGATTACATGTTATCAATATGTGGGAATGACGCGCTTCGAGAGCTATCTTCCCCTGGAAAGAGTGGCAGTTTTTTTTATTTAACGCATGATGATCGTTACATGATCAAAACCATCAAGAAAACTGAAGTCAAAGTGAGATTCAGATCCTTGTTATTAAAATCTTACAAATGTTTGTTTAACATCGCGAGGTTGAGTTAATTTGTATTAATGGTTACTTTTTAGGCTATATTAAGGATGCTGTCTGCATACTGCAACCATTTTCGCTCCTATGAGCATACACTACTCACCAAATTCTATGGGCTACATTGTGTGAAGCTAAATGGTCCAGCACAAAAAAAGGTTTGATATCCGGCATAATAGAGGTGGAAGCTCAACCCATTTAGTCAAGAATGGGTCAATGTGGGTTGTGTTTTATCTCAAATGGGTCAGGTCAAACTTCAGCTAAAAGGGAAATGGATCAAATGAATTGAATGGTTTATAGTAACCCAAATTCCGTTTTCATTCACACCCTTCTAAATCATTATTTTTGAAGCCTTTAAATTTTCATGCAATAGTATCATTTATATTATTTCACTGTTAAAAGAAAATGGACAAATGTTACAAGTCAACACAAACTGTTTTACCTCGAACCTGTTTTGCCCGCCCGTCTTCCAATCTCTAATCTCAAGGCTATCATCAAAGAACTAGTAGTCTGTGAGTGGATCTGTTATCCTAAATTTTATTTATGATTTAGGTACGATTTATCATCATGGGGAACCTTTTCTGCACAGACTACACAATACATAGACGATTTGACTTGAAAGGGTCTATACTTGGCCGGCTCACAGATAAGCCCGAGTCAGAAATCCAGAGCACCACTATCCTTAAAGACCTTGATCTCAAATTCATGTTTAGACTGGACAGTGATTGGAT
>CM067168.1:86516516-86584007 GCA_034093135.1 Erigeron breviscapus
ACGAACAACTGTTTCAAGAAATCAATGACTACAAGCGCGTCGTTTGTGGGCAAAGCCTAGGTAAAACGATCTTGATTTAAGTTCGTTCTGGGTAAAAAATGAGACGATCTTGATTTCTTTCACAAAACTTTCAAGTGATTGAAATGACCAAACCAATCCTTTTGGATTAGTTAGCCAGAATCAACACTTCCACAACACACTTTTTGCTAAAACGATCTTGTTAGGATCGTCTTAACAAGCCACAACTTACTGAACTAAAACGATCTTAGGAAGATCGTCTTAGTCATCTTCTTCATCTGAACACGAACAGCAGCAGTTTTCTCCATTAACGACATAGCAAAGCTTCAATAACTTTCGATTTACTAGGAGTTAGATCACGAATTCACTTCCAAACTGTTTCAAATCACGTCCGAAACACGAATTTGAACAAAATTCAACACAAAACACAACAGATTCAAATCCCTGAAATTACGCGCCAAAACTCAAAATTCAATCTCGAGATTTAGATTGAATTGGAACTTGAAAATTGACAGGATTATGTTATTAATAGCCACGAATCTATTGATGAACAAACAATTGTGATTTTATGAGATTTGATGTGTGAATTTTGAAGAACCAGTAGGTGAGAAATTTCGAACAGAATTTGAGATTTAGCTTGATTTTGATGAAATTGTGATTGAATTCAGTTATGGATCGTCATCAGATTGATGTTTTTCTCTGATACCACTTGTTATAACACTATTTAAGCTCTGAATTCGATCTAACAATGGCGGTTGGTTAGTGTGTGTTCTTGGTGTGTGTGTGTGTGTTTTGAGAGAGAAAGATCGTATCAACTGAATGATTGGAATTAATTGTGTGTGAAAATGAAGGGATGTTATGATCAGTGTTATGATTTCTAAGGTATGAGGGCTATTTATAGTCTAACAATACAACTTTGCTAATTATCACAATTAGCCCCTCAACCTTAGTAATCATCTATCTATGACTTAACTACAAGAATGTCTTCTAATCTTTATTACAATTTATCACTATTTTTGGATTTTGCAGAAGGATGCTATGATAAAGTTCAGGACGCTGAACAAAATCACTGCTACCTGCTTCCTTCGACTTTCGTTTCATATCTTGACCTCTCAGCTTTCGAATGATCTGATCTAGAGTCCATGTGCTAAATTCAGGATTTTGTTGGATTGAAGTTACAAACCCTTCCCACTTAACTGGAAGAGCTTCCAACAACTTCTCGATGACATCTTCTGGATCAGGTTTGTACCCAAAGTATGCAAGCTCAACCAGCAGATGACTGTAACGAATCAAGATCTCATCAAGAGGTTCATCTTTGAAGCTAGTAAAGACATAATAATGCTTCTTTAGCAAATCCTTCCTTCTCTTCTTGAGATCATCATCACCTTCACAATGCTCTTTGAGTGCATCCCATAAGCCTTTTGTACTGTCATACATTTCAAACAAGTGCAAGAATTCCCCTTGAAGAGCCATTCGGAGTGATCCTAAAGCTTTACTTTCTGCTTCGTAATCTTTCTTTTGATCGACAGTCATTTGCTCAAACGAAGCCGCTTTTCCACCACCCGAACCAGTAGGTTCTTTGTCATTTGCACAGTGGGATGAACATAACCATTAACAATACATATCCACATCCTCACATCCATTAACCTGCAATATGACTCGAATCTGCCCTTCCAACTGAAATATCTATCAAGGCTTATTAACTTGGGCGGTGAGTTGGCTTTCCGGTTTCGTGATCCATCAGAATTAGTTGATTCAGCAAAGATTGATAATTTGCGGGTAATTGAGACGTCATTTTCTTCGAGCTAGCAAAATTCACGAACTGTATATAAAAACGAGGTCGTAAAAGTTCACGAGGTCGTAAAGAAAAACGAAGTCGCAAATTCACGAGGTCGTAAAATAAACGAGGTCGTAAAAGTTCACGAGGTCGCAAAGAAAAACGAGGTCGCAATTAAACTGGCGAGGTCGTAATTAGCTACCCAGGTCGCAATACGAGCTGGATGAGGTAATACGAGCCCGCGAGGTCGCAAACGATGCTGGAATCCTCAGATCTCTTGAATTCGAAATCCTAAAAACCAACAATAACACCTTCGACTGCTGCAAATACAAATAGAGGTTACAAACAAGATTTCCGATCATAAACTCGTGAAAGAATCACGTCTAAACGACCCTAAATCAATATTGTCTATCACCAACAAGCTATAACCTTCCGGTATTAAACCAAGAGGCTCTGATACCAATTGTAAGTCCCCTGGCACGGATCGTCAATAGCTTGCTCCAGTTATCTTGAGGTGCGGAATCCCTCACAATAACTTGGTGATCAACAAAAAGCCCTGATCACCTGCTGCCTCGCAGATCTTCTTCGGGCTAGCGGAACAACCTTTGACGACTTAACCTGCACAAGTATGCTTGATATTTCGACAAATGTTCAACCCTAAACTCTGTTAGGGTTCGGTTTATATAGGTAACACCTGACATGGGCTTCAGCGAGTCGGCCTCGCAAATCCAGCCCAGCCCGTCACTAATGCGAGGTCGCATTCTGTGATTGGCCTCGTATTTGACCCTGCAAATACGGAGTCGTATTCCCTATGTGAAATGCGAGGTCGCATTTCACCCTTAGCAGATTTATTACACATTCAATACTTAAACTTAATCTAGTATTCTATGCATTATACTAAGTTCATTAATGACAACCACATTACAAAGACACATAACAATATAAGCCCAAACAATCTAGACTGCTATTGACATAGATGTGCACTTACAAAATTTGAGGATCAGGTCCAGGCTTTGCTACTGTTATCCTCATTACCTGACAGTTGGTCCGGAACTGTTACAGCTGTTACAAGTTCAGCAGGATCCAAAAAGCTCACTTTTGAAGGGATTCGAGATTTAATTCTAGGCGAAGCCGTCAGACGAAAGAACTCTGTCAAATCATCAAGTGACTTGTTGAATGTAGGTAGAGGAAAGAGTAATAACAGAGGTAGTAGAAGCGGAAACAGGAAAATGAGTCAGTCTAAGGCTCGTAATGATGTGACTTGTTGGAACTGTAAAGAGGTCGGTCATTTTAGGAATCAATGTCCGAATGAAAAGAAAGAGGTGAATACTACTTTTGCTTCAGATGATGAAGCAGATGCTTTAATCTGTAGTGTAGAAAGTAGTGTGGATTCCTGGGTAATGGATTCTGGTGCTTCGTTTCATGCTACCCACGACAGTGAGACGTTGAAGAATCTTAAAATAGGGGACTTCGGAAAGGTTAAGCTGGCAAATGATGATATACTTGATGTTACGGGCATAGGAGATGTTGATTTGATAACTTCAGCCGGTACTACTTGGACTTTGAGAGACGTGAGGGTTATTCCAAGCTTGAAGAAGAGTTTAATTTCAGTTGGGCAGTTGGATGACTCGGGGCACGAGGTTAAGTTCAGGAATGGGCAGTGGAAAGTTGTTAAAGGTAATCTCGTGGACACAAGAGAGGTTCGTTATACTTTGTTAGCTTGACATCAGAAAATCAAAGTAGATCAGTTCTGAAGAAAAATGAAGTCCGGTTCACAAAATCTTGTGGGCAGAAGAGGGTTTGCTTTGCAAGAGAGAAACCTAGAGCCAATGTGAAGATTCAGGATGAACGAGTTCGAAAGGTTAGACCAGTCAAGGGACATCGTGACAGTGGGAGCATTGGCAGTAAGATAGTCAAAGCTTCAGTTACAGCTTCCAGACGACAGTGGGTTGTGAAAACCAGGATTTCGACTGATAAAGACTCTCCATATGATTTCTTGCTTATAAAGAAGAGTGTTTGTTCTCAGGATTTCTCAGGGTCTGGCAGTTCATTTCAGTGGGAGCCGGTAGAGACAGAGGACGAGTAAGGGGCAGAATTAGCCATGACTGGTGAGCTGAAACTTAATGGAGTTTCAGCAGGCCTTCAAGAGAACTGGTGAGGAGGCCCGGAGGTAAATAGGGTGCATTGAAGAATATGATTGGTTCTTAATACAGATGTACAGATAGAGATTGAAGATGGTGCGATTTGAGGTCCGAAGACACCAAGTGGGAGATTGTTGGTTATTATTGTCTACGGCCCAGCCCTTTAAAAGGCTACATACTTCCAGCAGCAGATTCTAAAGACAGAAGGCCTTGATGGCAGCAGGCCTCATTACCTAGGCCCGATTCTGTTTTAAGTTGACTTGGGGAACAAGTTTTATACCCTAATTGTAGCCTATATAAACACATCTCTTGTACATGTATTTGTGTGGAAAATCAATAGAAAACCTCTTTGCCCCCCGTGGATTAGTTCACACAGCTTAGTGTGAGATACCACGTTAAATCTCTCGTGTCCTTTCTTCTTGTTATTTTCTAGTTCTTGTGTTTGTGTGCGTGTGGAGTTTAACTCCAAACATTTAATCCTTAATAAAATATATCAAATTAAGAAACATTTTATAGTAAAGTATTTGAATTTAAATATTTATATTTTCACTTTAGTTCATAAATTTATAATGTATCATATTTTCAATATGAAAACCCGATAATATATTTGTGAATATTGACTCACTTTAATACTTTTAATACGTGTAAAGCAGTGCATTTAGTTTTATTAATTACCTTTCATCTGAGTAAGAGATACAACTTATACATGTATAGAGTATACGACTTATACATGTGTAATGTATACAACTTACAATATGTAGGTATACAACTTACACATTTTTAAGGTATGCAACTTACACATGTGTAAGATATGCAACTTACACATATGTAAGGTATAAAAGTGCTTGCGTGTAATTTAGAGGTAGAAGTAGATTAGATTTATTTTAAATAATAATAATAATAAATCATAGATAATTGAAATATTGGATTTAAACATAACAAATACATTTGATTTTATTAATTAAATTACACATATGTAGGATATACAACTTACACATGTGTAAGATATACAACTTACACATATGTAAGGTATAAAAGTGCTTGCGTGTAATTTAGAGGTAGAAGTAGATTAGATTTATTTTAAATAATAATAATAAGTTAAGAAAATAAATGAAAGATAATAAATCAGAGATAATTGAAATATGTTCAGGACTTCGTTCCAAGTTTTTGTGTTTAAAAATAGGGACGTATTAGATCGTTGTTCAAAAGGAAAAAAGCAAATCAGAGAGGTAATTGGGCCTTCATTTGTACATGAGCTACTGTACTGATTTGTGAGAAAGAACATATGAAACGTAAAGCGGGGATGAAATGCGCCTAAGGAGGCGCGTGAACAAGGACACGTTATTAATTATTGGTTGCAACAAAATTCACTTTAATCACCATAATGCCACCATCTTTCTTAAAATTTTTGCCACATGTTATCTCCTGATCGGATTGAAAACCGTTTTTCCCCTCTTCCCTTAATTGACCTTCACATTTGATCCCCTTTATTTACATTTATTATCATCAATATTGATTTTCTAACTTTTTTTTTTTTTTTTTTTTTTTTTTTTTTTTTTTTTTTTTTTTTTTTTTTTTTTTTTTTTTTTTTTTTTTTTTTTTTTTTTTTTTTTTTTTTTTTTTTTTTTTTTTTTTTTTTTTTTTTTTTTTTTTTTTTTTTTTTTTTTTTTTTTTTTTTTTTTTTTTTTTTTTTTTTTTTTTTTTTTTTTTTTTTTTTTTTTTTTTTTTTTTTTTTTTTTTTTTTTTTTTTTTTTTTTTTTTTTTTTTTTTTTTTTTTTTTTTTTTTTTTTTTTTTTTTTTTTTTTTTTTTTTTTTTTTTTTTTTTTTTTTTTTTTTTTTTTTTTTTTTTTTTTTTTTTTTTTTTTTTTTTTTTTTTTTTTTTTTTTTTTTTTTTTTTTTTTTTTTTTTTTTTTTTTTTTTTTTTTTTTTTTTTTTTTTTTTTTTTTTTTTTTTTTTTTTTTTTTTTTTTTTTTTTTTTTTTTTTTTTTTTTTTTTTTTTTTTTTTTTTTTTTTTTTTTTTTTTTTTTTTTTTTTTTTTTTTTTTTTTTTTTTTTTTTTTTTTTTTTTTTTTTTTTTTTTTTTTTTTTTTTTTTTTTTTTTTTTTTTTTTTTTTTTTTTTTTTTTTTTTTTTTTTTTTTTCCCCTTTATTTACATTTATTATCATCAATATTGATTTTCATAAACTTTTTGAATGGTATGATTTTTTTTTTGAAAGTAAACTTCATTCACACGTGGCCAACTCTCAAAAACGAGAGTGGCCAGTATAGTACAAGTAATTACATATCAACATCAAAGGAATTCCATTCTAACCAATTAATGCTACAATTTCTCGATCTATTTTTTAGCCATAAGAAACTCGTGGTCTTGATCTCGTGGAAAACCTTTTGAACATTCGTCGTTTCACCTTTGAATCTTTTCTCGTTCCTTGCCTTCCAAATGCACCAACATGTCACGAAGACCACCCCTTTGAATATCTTTCTGTTGTTCCTGTCCAATGCCACATGTTTGTGCACTTCGAAAATGTCTTTGATTGAGAAGAAGAATAGTGGTCTTACTCTACACCATCGACTGACCATGTGCCAAATCTCTAGAGCCAGTTCGCAGGAACACAAGATGTGTTCAATCGTTTCATCAGCTCCTTCACAGAAGCAGCATTCCAAGCTTCCAAACGAGACATTCCTTGCCTTGAGCGCCACCAATGTTGGGAGTCTATCCATCAAAACCCTCCACATTAAAATATTACACTTTTGTTAGCTTTAAATTATAGATTAGTGCTAGTTTGTAATCATGTAAATAGATTTGTCCTTGTGGTTAATCTTGATTATAAGGAAGGTTGTTAGAATAATTAACCAAGGACTATCTTGTAATTAGGGAGGGGGTTTAATGCAAATGTCAAGCCTATATAAACCCCCTCACCCCTCATTTGTAATTAGCTTTTGAAATACAATTTACATTTCTCCCTTTCTCTCTCTAGCTTTCTCTCTCACACACATATCACTATTCACGATTTAGCAAGTGTTAACAATTGGTATCAGAGCAAAATCACAACTTGTGTTAGATCCATTGCTTGATTTTGTTCAATTTTTAGCTAAATTGTGTTTTCCCCACTTTACCGAAAAATCCAATCTTTACCCTCTTAACATGTTAAAGTTTCCTCCTTTTTAGTTTTATTCCACTCATTACCTTCCTATAATCATCCTCAAGAAGTTTCAAATCCCAATTCAAAACCAAAAGGCTTAAAATTGAAATTTTAACTTTCTGATCTGAAATCCGGTTTTCATTTCCGGTTTTCATTTCCTTTGAATTTCTGTTGTAAAACCGGTATTCCTTCCGGTTTTCCTTCCGGTTTTCCTACCGGTATTCCTTCCGGTTTTCATTTTCACAAAAGTTTGAATTTTCATTGTTATATTCTAACATATCTGGTTTACACCAAAACCGATATTTGTACTCAATTTCATCTTTTTCCAACTCGTCATAATATCCAACCATTTCATCCAAAACCGGATTTATTAAAGAATTTTATGAATCCCGGTTTTTGTTAAGAATTTTCTGAAAACTGGATTTATTAAAGAATTTTATGAATCCCGGTTTTTGTTAAGAATTTTCTGAAAACCGGATTTATTAAAGAATTTTATGAATCCCGGTTTTTGTTAAGAATTTTCTGAAAACCGGATTTTGTGAAGAATTTTCTGAATACCGGATTTAGTATACATTTACTGAAAACCGGTTTTTCTTCACATTTTAGCAGAATGTCGATTTCTGATTCATTGATTCTCGGTTCTGATTCAAGACCTCCTGTTCTCTATCGTGGATCATATCCACAATGGAAAAAACGATTTTTGGACTGGATCGAAAGACAACCTCTGGGAGATGACATTAAAACTTCTTATGAAGAAGGCCCTGCTGTTCATGTCAATCCAGTAACCAAAGAATTGATTCCAAAAGAAAGTTGGAGCGCAGCCCAAAAGAACCGCTCGCAGGCTGATAATCTTGCAAGATCTCATCTCTACATGGCTCTTCCCAACGATATTTATTCGAACGTTGACTCTTACGAGACAGGGAAAGAGATATGGGACGAAATTGAAAAACAGCTGCAAGGTTCTGAGGTGTCCTCCACAATCAGGCTATCCAATGTTCTTGATCTGTATGAGTCATTCAGGCAAGAGAAGAGCGAAACGTTGGAAGAAGCGTACACACGTTTCTGTAACGTGATCAATGAACTCAGGAAGAATGCAATCAAGAAGACTGACTTGGAACTCAACATCAAATTTCTGAGAAATCTCCATGAAGAATGGCACGTTTTTGGTGCTCAACTCAATCAGCAAGACGAATTTGGAAAACTCTCTATTCATACCTTGTATGAGAAGTTGAAGATCAACCTACGCGCTGTCCAAAAGCAACAAATGAAGACTGAAGGAAGCTCCTCATCGGATCCACTTGCTCTTGTTGCTGACAGAAAGCCATCCAGATTTTCAAGGAAAAATGTTGTTGAGGCTGCTGATGATGAGGAATCAAGTGACACCAGTGACCCAGATATGGACGACAAAGAAAAGGAAATGTATAAGGACTTGGCCTACTTCACAAGAGCCTTCAAGAAGAAATTTTTCACAAAGAAACCCACAAACAATCAACTTCGCACTTCATCTGTCTCTTCCTATGTCAAGAACTCACAAGCTCCAAAACTTGACAACCACTACAACCATGCTGGTGGGGAAAGGAAGTATGAAGCTCCTAAGAAGTTTGAGAAGAGGGTCCTTGAGAAGAAGACCGACGAGAAGAAGTGCTACAATTGTGGTCTGACTGGTCACTTTGCTATTCACTGCACCAAACCTCGTCAAAAGAACTCCACTTACTACCAGAACAAGCTCTTGTTGGTGAAACAACAAGAAAGTGGTATTGCTCTTCTTGCAGAAAACGACGAATGGTTGCACCTGTCTGATGAAGAGACTGAAGAGCTTGCTGCAAATGTATGTTTCATGACAAAGATCAAGCGATCAAAGGAACTTGAAGATGGTGGTAGTAGTTCTGAATCTGATGATGATGAGGTTTGTACTATTCCCAAACGTGAACTTGATGCCTACATGAACAAAGCTGTCGAAACAAATAAATCTTTGAAAATTGAAGTTACTAATTTAACTGAATCTTTGAAAGAAAAAGAAAAACTTTTGAATGATTTTCAACTCATACAAGAAAAACTTCAAAAAGATTTTAATGAATTGACAGCTAATCAGTCCTCTATTTCCTTTACACCTTCTTCTGTGCTGCAACTTGCAAATCAAGAACTTGAAACCAAAGTTTTTGAATTAAAAAGGACCATCAAAGAGATGCAAATTGCTAAGTCCAATGAAACGCTTCGAGCAAATGCTTTGGCTGAAGACATTGAGTCCTTCAAACTTAAGCTAAAAGAGTCAAACCCGGCTTTGAAAGAATTAGAAAACAAAATTTCTGATTTAAACTATGCTTGCTACATAAAAGATTCAAATAATCAACAACTTGATAAGAAAATTGACCAACTCAAAGAAGACATCAAATTTTATCAAGAAAAGGTTTATAGGATCGATCGATCCAATAAACAAATCTTTTTAAACAAGCCTAAAGATTTTGAATATGGGTTGACTCAAGGGTTAGGGTTTGATAATCCAAAGAATTTGCTCAAAGCACAACGGGAAATTCCATCTCTGTATGACGCCGATTTAATGAGGTATGGCATGACTACCCAATTTGTAAGACCAAGTTATGGTGATATTGAGACAGATTATTATCTAGCAAAATGTGCTATTCAATGCAATTATGATCAAATTAATGAGTCAAATGATCTTTTTAATCTCCCACTTGTTCCAAAAAGAAAAACTCACTCGGTTACTATTGTTGAACTTGATGAAACCTCGAGTGACCAACAACTTGAGGTTCTTTCTAATGAGTTTAAACAAGTAGAAGACAGTTCTGGTCCAACACCTGCTTCTGCTAGACCATACATTCCACAAAGTGTTTTGGAAAAGCAAATTGAAGGTCTAAAAAGAACTCTTGATGAACAACAAATTTTGATAGATAATCTAATGTCTCAAAATCACTATAACAAGGTTGTGCCAGTTGTCCCTACCACACCATCTGGTGTTGTTTATGATTGTGCTGAACCCAATTGCTCTGCATGTGAAGATATCATGTCCTCTCCTTCTCTTTCCTATATTTCTGCATGTGATCTTGTTGATGCTGCTGTTCAAACTGATTGGCATTCTGTTAAGTCAAATAACGCTTCAATCCAAACAGACCTTGACATTCCCAATGATGTGAACCCAATGGACCCCCAAATTTACTTGGATGAGATTCTTGCATTAAAACTTGAATTAGAAAAGGAACGGTGTCTAAATAAGGAAATTTTTGATGATGTTCATGATTCTGCTCAAACAGATTGTGAACACGAAATTGAAAAAGATCAGTTCTTTCCAAACATTTTTGATACTAAACCTTTCAACTTCTCTGAAGAAACCCAAACTTACTTGAATGATTTGGATACTTTGTCTAAAAAGTTTGAAAACGAAAGAGAACAACGATTGAATGTACTCGCTGAACTTAATAAAATTAAGATGGAAGTGGCGTACAAAAATATTGTTATTCAAGCTTTCGCAGATAATAAGATCGAAAAAGCTTCAAATCTACTCAAGGGAAGTCATTCTACGGTCAAATTAAGTGACTTAAGTCATTCTAAGTTGTCAAATGAAACTAATGCATCAATCCCATCCAAGGAAATTCCTTGTCCCAAAGACCCAAAAGTCCCAAGTGTGACTTTGGAATCCAAACCTAAAGGCAAATATTCCAAAATGAATTTTTCAAATCTTCCTAATCTAAATAATTTTTTAGAAGAAGATCATTCATATGATCCTGATTTTGAAAAACAATTTGTTAAAAAGGAAGAAAAAGTTGAATTTTCATTCAAAAGGATTCCAAGATCACACTCTAAGACTTACACCAAGTTTCAAAGACCAAAGCCCTATCGTGTACCCAAAGCTTCTACAACACCGAAGAACCCTACCCCAAAACCCAAACTCAATAAGATGAAACACCAAACTGGTAGTACTCAGGCCCCTGTTCAACCTCGATATCACAGGTATTCTAGCTCTCCTAAGCAATCTACAGTTTCAACTAAGAACGTCCTAAAGGTATTTAGAGATAATGCTGTAGGAATAGTTAGATATCAAGATCAGTATGGTTGGTTTTCTCCCACGAACAAAAAGCAAACTCCACCTGCCAAAAGGACCACCAAGAAGAAACATGTCAATAACACACAGATTTCCACTAACTTTAAAACTGTTTCTGTTTCAGGTCACGTGTGCTTAAATTGTCAAAGTAAATGGCTTCCTAAGGATAGATACTTTCATGCTACTAGGACAGTCAAGCTTGCTGGAAATGCTACACCTGTAAAACAAGAGTGGATAGTTCGTAGACCTAGTGCTATAGATCAATCACATGCTTCTAGGACTAGTCCATCTTGTTTTAAAACTCTGTAATGACTATTTTGTTCTGTAATTCGTTGTGTTAATTTTGAACTAAGTTTGTGTGTTTACTTGCTTTCAATAAAATCTCATGATGGATTGTGTTTTTGTTCAGTTGTATGTCTAAATGTTGATGTTTATTATATGCTTTCGTTTGTCTTTCTCTTACTTGTTATTCCAATAAATGTGATTGCATGATGAATCCCTAACCTTTTATGGACCCAGTCTGAGTGGGTACCTAAACCCTTACTTCCTAATTTCACAGGAATTTCTCATCTGTGTCTGGTATGTCGACTCCGGATGCTCTAGACACATGACTGGTGATAAATCCCTGCTTAAGAACTTTGTTGAACGTTTCATGGGAACAGTGAGATTTGGAAATGATCATCTTGCTCCCATTCTTGGCTATGGAGATATTGTTCAAAAGGAAGAAAAAGTTGAATTTTCATTCAAAAGGATTCCAAGATCACACTCTAAGACTTACACCAAGTTTCAAAGACCAAAGCCCTATCGTGTACCCAAAGCTTCTACAACACCGAAGAACCCTACCCCAAAACCCAAACTCAATAAGATGAAACACCAAACTGGTAGTACTCAGGCCCCTGTTCAACCTCGATATCACAGGTATTCTAGCTCTCCTAAGCAATCTACAGTTTCAACTAAGAACGTCCTAAAGGTATTTAGAGATAATGCTGTAGGAATAGTTAGATATCAAGATCAGTATGGTTGGTTTTCTCCCACGAACAAAAAGCAAACTCCACCTGCCAAAAGGACCACCAAGAAGAAACATGTCAATAACACACAGATTTCCACTAACTTTAAAACTGTTTCTGTTTCAGGTCACGTGTGCTTAAATTGTCAAAGTAAATGGCTTCCTAAGGATAGATACTTTCATGCTACTAGGACAGTCAAGCTTGCTGGAAATGCTACACCTGTAAAACAAGAGTGGATAGTTCGTAGACCTAGTGCTATAGATCAATCACATGCTTCTAGGACTAGTCCATCTTGTTTTAAAACTCTGTAATGACTATTTTGTTCTGTAATTCGTTGTGTTAATTTTGAACTAAGTTTGTGTGTTTACTTGCTTTCAATAAAATCTCATGATGGATTGTGTTTTTGTTCAGTTGTATGTCTAAATGTTGATGTTTATTATATGCTTTCGTTTGTCTTTCTCTTACTTGTTATTCCAATAAATGTGATTGCATGATGAATCCCTAACCTTTTATGGACCCAGTCTGAGTGGGTACCTAAACCCTTACTTCCTAATTTCACAGGAATTTCTCATCTGTGTCTGGTATGTCGACTCCGGATGCTCTAGACACATGACTGGTGATAAATCCCTGCTTAAGAACTTTGTTGAACGTTTCATGGGAACAGTGAGATTTGGAAATGATCATCTTGCTCCCATTCTTGGCTATGGCATCGTCGTCTCTCTCATCTTAATTTCCATACAATTAATACCCTTGTTGATAAACAACTCGTCGATGGCCTTCCTGATTTCAAGTATGACATACACCATGTTTGTTCTGCATGTTCAATTGGAAAACTCAAGCGAGCTTCACATAGACCAAAGAAGCATCTCAGCACTGATGCTCCTCTTCATCTCCTTCACATGGATTTGTGTGGCCCTATGCGTGTCCAAAGCATTCATGCAAAACGATACATTCTTGTCATTGTTGATGATTACTCTCGCTACACTTGGGTCTATTTTCTTCGTGAAAAGAGTGAGGCACCTCGCGTAATCACTGATTTCATCAAGAGGACACAAGTAAATCTTCAAATCTCTGTTAGGATTGTTCGTTCTGATAATGGTACCGAATTCAAGAACGCTACTCTTGGATCGTTCTTCTCTTCCATCGGCATCACTCATCAATTTTCAGCTGCACGAACACCTCAACAAAATGGAGTAGTTGAGAGAAGAAACCGAACTCTTGTTGAAGCTGCTCGCACTATGCTTGCTCATTCTAGATTACCACCAAATCTATGGGCTGAAGCCATTGCAACTGCCTGCTTTACTCAGAACAGATCGATTATCAACAAGAGGTTTGACATTACTCCTTATGAAGTCATCAACAAGAGAAGACCAAATGTGAACTATTTTCATATTTTTGGGTGCGTCTGTTATGTCTTGAATGATAGAGACAACCTTGGAAAGTTTGAGCCAAAAGGGGACGAAGGTTATTTTGTTGGTTATTCAAGAGAATCCATTGCCTATCGTGTCTATAACCGTCGAACCAAACAAATTGTAGAGAGTATGAATGTTAAATTTGATGAACTCTCTGGAATGGTTCTTGAACAACACGGTTCAAGACCCGATCTTCAATATCCACAGACTTCCGCTACACAGAACAGAACTGCTGATACTCTGTCTTTCTCCAAACCAACTGCTAAGGAGTTAGACATCTTATTTGACGAATTTTATCATGATCGTCCTCCTTCTCTGGCCCAAACATTGGATTCACCTGAACAATCGTTGTCCAATCCTTCTCAACCTGAAAGCCCATCATCTGATCAACAAAGTTCATCCCCATCCACCCCATCTAATGTATCTTCTCCGGACTCTTCCAACCTGTCTCCTACACCACCGGACACTACACTATTGCCTACTCAGCAGTCCTATCCAGGATCCAATCAATCCACTGATGCTGACTCTGATGATGCAGAATTTGTCCTCCCAGATGAACCAAGCTTTGAACAAGTAGCTGAACAACATTCTCCAGGCTTTATCAATCCTGATGAAAATAATGCACCTGCTGATCCACTTCCTCACTCAAGGAAATGGTCTCGCTCCATGCTTCCTCATCCTCCCACTCAAATCATTGGAGATCCAAACGCTGGCCCAACCACACGTGCTGCCTCTGCAAATGAATGTTTATTTGTCAACTTCTTAAGCATGGTTGAACCCAGTAATGTCAATGAGGCTCTTCAGGACCCGGATTGGGTAAAAGCCATGCAAGAAGAGCTATCTCAGTTTGAGCGCCTTGAAGTATGGAAACTTGTTCCTAATCCTTACACTCATAAAGAACCAATCAAGACAAAGTGGATTTTCAAAAACAAGAAAGATGAGAATGGAGTTGTTGTTAGAAACAAGGCTAGATTGGTTGCCAAAGGCTTTTCTCAACAAGATGGGGTTGACTATGATGAGACGTTTGCTCCTGTTGCCCGCATTGAAGCCATTCGAATCTTCCTGGCTTATGCAGCATTCAAAAACTTCACAGTTTATCAAATGGATGTCAAGTCTGCCTTTCTGAATGGTGTACTGAAAGAAGAAGTCTACGTTGGTCAACCCGAGGGCTTTGTGGATTCTAAGCGACCAAATCATGTCTACAGGTTAGACAAGGCTTTGTATGGCCTTAAACAGGCTCCTCGAGCGTGGTATGATGCTTTGTCTGCCTATCTGCTACAATCTGGATTCAGTAAAGGTACAATCGACACTACTTTGTTCATCAAGCGGCAAGGTAGTGACATTCTTTTAATCCAAATTTATGTAGATGACATAATTTTCGGGTCCACAAATCCTAAGTACTGCAAAAACTTTTCTGCATTAATGGTCAAACATTTTGAAATGAGTATGATGGGAGAATTAAACTTTTTTCTTGGCCTTCAAGTCAAACAAATGTCAAATGGTATTTTTATCTGTCAAAATAAATACATCTCTGACATGTTGAAAAAGTTCGATATGTTTAATTGTCAACCAATTGGCACTCCCATGGAATCTCGAACTAAAATTCATGCTGACCTTAATGGAAAACCTTACAATCAAAAACTTTATCGCAGTATGATAGGATCCCTCATGTACTTAACTGCAAGTAGACCGGACATTATGTTTGCTACATACATGTGTGCTAGATTTCAGGCAAACCCTATGGAGAGTCATGCTCAATCGGTTAAACGTATCTTTAGGTATCTTAAGGGTACTATGAACCTTGGTTTATGGTATCCGAAAGATACCGGTTTCGAACTAACCGCCTACTCAGATGCAGACCATGCGGGGTGTAAGTTGGATCGCAAAAGTACGTCAGGGAGTGTGCAGTTCCTTGGAGACAAGTTAGTTGGTTGGTCTTCAAAGAAACAAAGTTGTGTTTCCACATCCACTGCTGAAGCTGAGTATGTCGCAGCTGCTAGTTGTTGCTCTCAAGTTTTGTGGATGAAGACTCAACTCTCTGACTATGGGTTCCAATATGACAGAATACCCATCTATTGTGACTCCAAAAGTGCCATTGCAATCTCTTGCAACCCTGTTCAGCATTCTAAAACAAAGCATATTGATGTAAGGTATCACTTCATCAAAGATCATGTTGAGAAAGGTAATATTGAACTTTACTTTGTTCCAACTGACTACCAACTTGCAGACCTCTTCACTAAACCGTTGGATGAACAAAGGTTCAATTTCTTGAAAACCAAGTTGGGTATGCTTGATCTACAAACATAACTTCATCCTTACCATGTATTCTGTGTTTATTTTCTTGGTCAAACCATTGATGTGTGCTTCTGTGCTCTTACATGCAATGTTTGAGGGGGAGAACAAGGGTAGAATGCATGATCTTAGGGGGAGTTTGTAGAATTTATCTGAGTTTGCATGTTCCTAGGGGGAGTTTGTATATATCTTTACTCATTGTATGTCCTTTGTGAAATTTTCATTACTTGCTTCATTTCCTTTTTGTGTCCTTAAAAGCCAATTTTTCCTTAAACCATTTCTTTCAAAAAAAAAAAAAAAAAAAAAAAAAAATCTACAAACATAACTTCTTCCTTACCATGTATTCTGTGTTTATTTTCTTGGTCAAACCATTGATGTGTGCTTCTGTGCTCTTACATGCAATGTTTGAGGGGGAGAACAAGGGTAGAATGCATGATCTTAGGGGGAGTTTGTAGAATTTATCTGAGTTTGCATGTTCCTAGGGGGAGTTTGTATATATCTTTACTCATTGTATGTCCTTTGTGAAATTTTCATTACTTGCTTCATTTCCTTTTTGTGTCCTTAAAAGCCAATTTTTCCTTAAACCATTTCTCCAAAAAAAAAAAAAAAAAAAAAAAAAAACCGGTTTTCATTCCGGTTTTCAATTTGAATACCGGTTTTCCAACTAAAATTCTTGAAAACCGGTTTTTCTCATACTTTTTCTAAAACCCGGTTTTCACTTAACATTTGTTTTTGAAAACCGGTTTTATATTTTTCTAATAACCGGTTTTCAATCCGGTTTTTAGTATTTTCTTTTAAATCCGGTTTTAGTATTTTCTTTACTAATAACCGGTTTTCAATCCGGTTTTTAGTATTTTCTTTACTAAAACCGGTTTTCAGCTATCTTGAAAATCATCTTTGTTTTACAAGTAATTTCTTCACAAATTCCGGTTTTCAATTTGAATACCGATTTTGTTCTTCAATTCTTCATTACCGGATTTCAGGTATATTATTATCTATTTCCGGTTTTCATTTATTTCTTCATTATTTCCGGTTTTTCACTTGTTTAAATCCGGTTTTAGTATTTTCTTTACTATAACCGGTTTTCAATCCGGTTTTTAGTATTTTCTTTACTAAAACCGGTTTTCACTCATTAATTGTATACTTTGTGCTTATCTTTCCAGGGGTGATATATTTGTGTCTGTCTGACTTGTTTTTCATTACTTATCATTCATTATAGCAGGTATAATCTCTATTTCGATATTGTCTTTTCAATATACTTCAGTTCTATGTATATGATTTGATTTGATAATACTCGTACGTGCATTATATACCTTACTTGTTTGAATAATTATGAATGCATGAATTGTTTGTTATTATCTGTGTTTGGTTTTAATTGTATTTGTCTGTTCCAAACAAGTGCATCGATACTTGGAATCCATCCAAGTATCTTGATGCTTTGTCAAAACCAGTTTTTGAAAACCGGTTTTCAGCTATCTTGAAAATCATCTTTGTTTTACAAGTAATTTCTTCACAAATTCCGGTTTTCAATTTGAATACCGGTTTTTCAACTAAAATTCTTGAAAACCGGTTTTTCTCATACTTTTTCTAAAACCCGGTTTTCACTTAACATTTGTTTTTGAAAACCGGTTTTCACTTAACATTTGTTTTTGAAAACCGGTTTTACAACATATTTTCCTAAAATTTTTCTAAAACCGGTTTTGCAACTCTATATAAGAAATTTTTCATTTTTTGTTCAACCACTAAAATCTCATTTTCGTTCAGGGTTGTTCTTTAATGAAACCTTTCTTACATCAATTTTGTGAGTCCAATACTCTTTCTTGAACAACAATCCATGTTCATTGATCTATCAGACTCCACAAACATTTGTCCCTTTACCTCTGTTTAATTTGTGCTTTGTTTTGTCAAAATTCTATCTCTCAGTTTACTTAGGATGCAAGGTATCGAACGCCTTGATGTACTACCTTTGTGTGTCCTTTGGCAACTGAGTGATAAAACCTGTTTCCTGTACTAGTAATTTCTTCACAAATTCCGGTTTTCAATTTGAATACCGGTTTTTCAACTAAAATTCTTGAAAACCGGTTTTTCTCATACTTTTTCTAAAACCCGGTTTTCACTTAACATTTGTTTTTGAAAACCGGTTTTACAACATATTTTCCTAAAATTTTTCTAAAACCGGTTTTCACTAAATTTGAAAACCGGTTTTTCTCATAATTTTTCTAAAACCCGGTTTTCACTTAACATTTGTTTTTGAAAACCGGTTTTTCTCATAATTTTTCTAAAACCCGGTTTTCACTTAACATTTGTTTTTGAAAACCGGTTTTTTAACTTTTTCTAAAACCGGTTTTCACTCATTAATTGTATACTTTGTGCTTATCTTTCCAGGGGTGATATATTTGTGTCTGTCTGACTTGTTTTTCATTACTTATCATTCATTATAGCAGGTATAATCTCTATTTCGATATTGTCTTTTCAATATACTTCAGTTCTATGTATATGATTTGATTTGATAATACTCGTACGTGCATTATATACCTTACTTGTTTGAATAATTATGAATGCATGAATTGTTTGTTATTATCTGTGTTTGGTTTTAATTGTATTTGTCTGTTCCAAACAAGTGCATCGATACTTGGAATCCATCCAAGTATCTTGATGCTTTGTCAAAACCAGTTTTTGAAAACCGGTTTTCAGCTATTTTCTTTACTAAAACCGGTTTTCACTCATTAATTGTATACTTTGTGCTTATCTTTCCAGGGGTGATATATTTGTGTCTGTCTGACTTGTTTTTCATTACTTATCATTCATTATAGCAGGTATAATCTCTATTTCGATATTGTCTTTTCAATATACTTCAGTTCTATGTATATGATTTGATTTGATAATACTCGTACGTGCATTATATACCTTACTTGTTTGAATAATTATGAATGCATGAATTGTTTGTTATTATCTGTGTTTGGTTTTAATTGTATTTGTCTGTTCCAAACAAGTGCATCGATACTTGGAATCCATCCAAGTATCTTGATGCTTTGTCAAAACCAGTTTTTGAAAACCGGTTTTCAGTATTTTACTAAAACCGGTTTTCACTCATTAATTGTATACTTTGTGCTTATCTTTCCAGGGGTGATATATTTGTGTCTGTCTGACTTGTTTTTCATTACTTATCATTCATTATAGCAGGTATAATCTCTATTTCGATATTGTCTTTTCAATATACTTCAGTTCTATGTATATGATTTGATTTGATAATACTCGTACGTGCATTATATACCTTACTTGTTTGAATAATTATGAATGCATGAATTGTTTGTTATTATCTGTGTTTGGTTTTAATTGTATTTGTCTGTTCCAAACAAGTGCATCGATACTTGGAATCCATCCAAGTATCTTGATGCTTTGTCAAAACCAGTTTTTGAAAACCGGTTTTCACTCATTAATTGTATACTTTGTGCTTATCTTTCCAGGGGTGATATATTTGTGTCTGTCTGACTTGTTTTTCATTACTTATCATTCATTATAGCAGGTATAATCTCTATTTCGATATTGTCTTTTCAATATACTTCAGTTCTATGTATATGATTTGATTTGATAATACTCGTACGTGCATTATATACCTTACTTGTTTGAATAATTATGAATGCATGAATTGTTTGTTATTATCTGTGTTTGGTTTTAATTGTATTTGTCTGTTCCAAACAAGTGCATCGATACTTGGAATCCATCCAAGTATCTTGATGCTTTGTCAAAACCAGTTTTTGAAAACCGGTTTTCAGCTATCTTGAAAATCCGGTTTTTAGTATTTTCTTTACTAAAACCGGTTTTCACTCATTAATTGTATACTTTGTGCTTATCTTTCCAGGGGTGATATATTTGTGTCTGTCTGACTTGTTTTTCATTACTTATCATTCATTATAGCAGGTATAATCTCTATTTCGATATTGTCTTTTCAATATACTTCAGTTCTATGTATATGATTTGATTTGATAATACTCGTACGTGCATTATATACCTTACTTGTTTGAATAATTATGAATGCATGAATTGTTTGTTATTATCTGTGTTTGGTTTTAATTGTATTTGTCTGTTCCAAACAAGTGCATCGATACTTGGAATCCATCCAAGTATCTTGATGCTTTGTCAAAACCAGTTTTTGAAAACCGGTTATACTCACATACCATCCTCTGTATCATGTATTGACTGTAACTGCTCCGGGTATTGAAGAAGAGCTATTGTTTCAAATGTGGAGAACCATCGAGTATATTTCTCCAAGAGGAAGATCGAGCACCCCGTACTTTCAATTTGAGCTTCTCACAACTGATGGATCAACTCAAGCATTCACATTCACGCTTGAAGACTTCAGAAGGGCAATTGGCTTTCCCACAGCAGACTCTCGTCAGGGGGCCACAGAATTTGTCGATCCACCTCCAACTCGTGAGATGCTTGAACGAGTAAGAGAACTGGGATATAATGGTCCACTCAACTCAATAGGTGCTTTCAAGAAGAAAAATCTTCATCGTTTGTGGTATCCACTGTGCTCGATCATCAATTACTGCTTATCGCCGTCAAGAAAAGGACAAGAGGCGATCACATCCCAGACTTTGACATACTTATTTGCTATCGCATACGATGTTCACATCGACTTTGCTGCGGTTGCTTGGGATCATCTTCGTCAAAACGTTAAAGGGAAGTACAATGCAACTAAAAGGTATATACCTTTCATTCGTTTCCTGACTGTTATTCTTCAGGGAACACTGAGCTCTCATGACAACATCCAACGCTTTCCTGCTTCCCACCGAATCCGCTTTCCTCGATATCAAACAGTGTATGGAAATTCAGGAGTTGAAAATATTCCTTTCATGCCTATTCCTGCCTCGCTTCTTCGCTTGGTGCCCCATGAGGATAGTGACCTCATGAATTACAGAGTGTTTCTAGGAGGGGGTATGGCTGCTCAACGCCGAGAGCCGCCTACCGCTCCCCCGCATAGGTCGCCTAGTGAGGGTATTAGGTCTAGGAAAAGAAAAGAGGGGTTAGTCGGAGAAGTGGCACCAAGCTCATCTGCACAATCCTCATCAACTTCCGCTCCACCGAAAAAGAAACAAAAGTCCCATCACAAATCTAAACCAAAATCCAAACCTAAATCAAAAACACTTCTTGTTGATGAACCTCCTTCAATTAATCCGCCGCCAACCGAAGTGCTCCAGAAAGATAAAGGCAAAGCCATTGCCGCTCCTGAACCGTCGGTCAGTGATAAGTCTGATAGCCCACCTGCAGCAACTGAACGCTTGCACATTCCATATGATCTAGAAGAGCGTGCAGATATCATGGCTCTTGATGCTGCAGGTCTACTCCACACCAGAAAAACACAAACTCAACCTCCACCAATACTCCCTCATAAATCTCCTTCACCTCCCCATTCATCTTCTTCTTCATCTTCTTCGTCCTCCTCCGCTTCTCATCCAATCAAACTTCCTGGATCCATATCCACTGAAAACCGATCTCGTCTTGATTCCCTTTATGATGAACTTCTTGCCACGCTTATCTCTCTCAATGGTCAAACAGATTCTTTTGATAAAGCAATTCAAGCATCTATTCAAGCCCGCTTTGATCATCATCATCTGGTAAATAACATAAAACAACAAAGAGAACAAGAAAAGTTTCTAGCCGATGCAGCACTTGAAGCGGCTCAGAAGAGAATAGTAGAACTTGAGGCCACTTGCAGGCAGGCTGTTGTTGTACAAAGACGTGATGATCCTGATGATCACGATCAACACGAGGGGGAGAATATTGATGAAAATAGTGAGAATGTTAGAGCCAGTGCTGCTACGGAAATTATAGATGACACAAATGTTGTGGATGATGCTCAATCAAGAGATCCTCCCCAAGATGTTGATATTGTAGAGCACGTGGATGATAATGTCGTGTTTGAGAATGATGAAAACACTGAAGAAGTTCGTATTGATGAATCCTTGATTCGAGCCAGTGCTGATACTGATGTTGTTTGTGGCTCTGCTTTCCGTGATGATGCGCACTTTCAAGGATTACTCAGGGATCCCTTGATTATTGGTGAAGATTTTGGTGAAACAATGTTCCCTGAGTATGATCCTAGAGATGATGATCTAAGAGATGTTAATAATGATGATTCCTCTGATGATGATGATGCTCCTCCAGGTTTTGATACCTACCAATCCATTCCGCAACCAAACCCTGATCTCAACCAAATGAACCTTCGTAATCTAATCCACCATCTTAACAACCCTCATCTCCAAAACATCACCAGAGCTCCTATTGTTAGAATAAATGAAGGTGGGTTCAGAAAGAATGTCGAAAGAAAGATTGACTACCTCAGGATACCAACCAGACTCTTCAAAGCCACCAAATTCCTGGAAGAAAAGGCTTATGAGATCTTCTCAAAGAAACAAGAGCTGAAAAATATCGATGTAGATGAATTAAGAGCTAGGAGAGCTTATGATGCTGACCACCAAAGGGCTAAATATTTAAAGGATCTCATAGATGCCAAAAGCCATAAAGCTAACAAAGTGTGGAAGAATCAGTTCAAACTAAAGATTGTTGAGGTTGTCAGCATTCATTTCAAAGAATGGCGCAATCCCGGGTTTGCAAGACCCCCTGGCTTGATCTGGTTAATAGTAAGACGTGATGACAATCGTCGATATATGTTTGGTGAAGCCAGGTTCAATCTATTGTCTGCTGATGATCTCATTTTTCTCCTCCATCACTTTGCTAGCAGACTTATTCAGCCTGATCCAGAGAATCATGAAGCCTACTATGCTATAAAGAGATATTTGGATAGTCTTGTGTTGAGTCAAACCCAAAAGGACTTCCAATTGGCAGTGGAAAAGAAAAGAAAGAAAGTGAACCTCACCTTGCCCAATCAAAGAATTCCAGGAATCAACCTCGAGAACTTTAACACTGGAGCTGTTTTTGATAATCCTCGAGGGTTTGTATTTGAAAGCGATCAAGGGCATAAGATCTTTGTAAGACTAGACGAACTCTCCAAGTATTCTGATGGCACTCTAAAGCAATGTTTGACTGTTTTTGAAAGTTTGGCTGAGTTCGAAGAGTCAGTGAAGGATAAGAAGAGACTGCTGAATGTGAGTAAAAAGATTAAGGCAAGATTGGATCACAGGAACAGAACAAGACAAATAATTGAGGCTAGACTTCCGAAAGAAAGAAAAGGAGTAATTCATGTACCAGAAGGTACTTGGGTCAGATATTCTCCTAACAATGAACAAGGTCCTCACAACATGCCTCCTGTCGATTTTGCTGACAACATCATTGAACCACCCAATCGCCCTGCAGATCCGAAATACCACTTTGTTCCTAAAAGGTTCTGGAAGGAGAATCATCACAAGTATAGAAAGCGAGCATTCAAATCTCAATCTGCTCAACCTGACAAGCCTGAATCATCAACGAAGAAAAGGAATCGGAGACAGAGAAAGAGAAAGAGATCCAGAAAGTGATCGTTCACAAACTGCACTAAAGGGGGAGATTGTTAGCTTTAAATTATAGATTAGTGCTAGTTTGTAATCATGTAAATAGATTTGTCCTTGTGGTTAATCTTGATTATAAGGAAGGTTGTTAGAATAATTAACCAAGGACTATCTTGTAATTAGGGAGGGGGTTTAATGCAAATGTCAAGCCTATATAAACCCCCTCACCCCTCATTTGTAATTAGCTTTTGAAATACAATTTACATTTCTCCCTTTCTCTCTCTAGCTTTCTCTCTCACACACATATCACTATTCACGATTTAGCAAGTGTTATCAACTTTCTTGCAACCCACTTTGACCATTTGAACACATATCTACCACTGTAATCATTCTGACTTCTTAAGAATTCCTTCACACTTTTAACCGAAAAGTCGAGAGATTTGTTGCCAATCCATGTCCACCTGTCAGCCTGCTGTTTCAAGACGACCCTTTCCATCATATTCATTAAATCGCACCATTCCTGAATTTCTTCACTCGTAGCTGGACATCGAATCCATTTGCAATCCGACCCAAAAACATCAGAGGAGAACCTCTCTTTAACCATACATTTCTTTTCCTTTTCTAATCTAAATAGTAATGGGAAACATTCTTTCAGGGGCAGGTCCTGTGCCCATTTATCGAGCCAGAATCTAATGGTTTCACCCGTCCCGAGCACTCCTTTGAAAAGGCTGTTCAAAGTTACCCCTTGTACATTCACTTTATAAACACAAGTAACAATAGATTTCCACACCCCTGTTAAGGATCGATTGATAGGCAACGATTGATACGTGCATATTGCCACACATTATAAGTTAGTGGAGACGATGGGTATAGTTAGTGGCAATGGCTGTTAGTTATTTTTATTATTTTTCTATTCTTATTATTAGTTCATTATGTTAATTAGTAGAAGACTCGGTAGTGGTAGAATTGGTATTAGCGGACATCAAGGAGAATATTCTCCCACTATATGTAACCGTTAGTAGCAATATGTCTTCCTTATATAAAGGGAGGATAATTAGTATTAAATTATGATGAAAGTTATCTCTTAATTCACTACTTTCTCTTCTTCTTCTATTAATTCTATTGCTTAGACTGATCGGACCACATCAGTGGTATCAGAGACAGTCTTGATCTCTCATGGGTGGTTCAACGGAAACTCGTAGTAAAACTCTCGAGCAGTTTCAAAAAGAAACTGCTGAACACTTCGAACACCTCACTACCATGTTTGACCGATTGGCTACTGATTTTCAAAAAGAGAAGAGTACAGGGTCTTCTGGCAAAAATGGAGGAATGATGGTGGTTACGGGAGGAGAAGTCAAACCCTACTTGAAACTCCATTTCCCGCGGTTTAATGGAGATGACCCGATGGGTTGGCTCTATCAAGCTGAGCAATATTTTGAGTTCCAAAAAGTCTCGGTTGATGAACAGGTTGGTTTAGCTTCGTTTCATTTGGACGGGTTAGCACTTCAATGGCATCGGTGGTACTCCAAAACACACGGTCCAATGTCATGGACAGAATTTTCGAGTGCTTTGCTTGCTCGCTTTGGTCCTACTGATTTTGACGATCCGGGAGAATCATTTCATCGCCTTAAACAAACCACTACAGTAAATGCTTATGTAGAGTCATTCGAGTGTTTATCACACCGTGTTGATGGGTTACCAGAGTCCTTTCTAGTAGGGTGTTTTATCGGCGGGTTGAAGGAAGAGATTCGTCTCGAGGTGAAGATTAAGAAGCCAAGAAAGTTGATCGAGGCAATTGGCATTGCTCGTTTGGTTGAAGAAAAGCAATTGTTACAGAAAAAAACTTCATTTCCTTCTCGGGCCGCTGGGTCCACCTCTTCTGTCCCAACTGTCACTAAAGTTAATAACAGCCCTGGTTTATTGGGCCCGGGGCCCAAGTCTTCTACGACCAATTCAAACCCGGTTCGCCGCCTTACATCAGCAGAGGCTCGTGATCGTCGTGATAAGGGGTTATGTTACTATTGTGATGAACGTTTTATTCCCGGGCACAAGTGTAGCAACCCGCAACTCTTTATGATTTCTGATGTCAATGAAGTTGTAGAGAACGACCCCACCGCCGAGACCACCGTGACAATCCAAGATGAACAACCAGCGGAGGTATCTTTTCATGCTATTTCTGGTACCATTCTGCCACAAACTCTTCGCCTGCCAGGGAAAATCAATCACAAAGATGTCGTCATACTGGTGGACGGCGGGAGTACTCATAACTTCGTGGAGAAGTCCCTGGTGGAACGCTTTGGGCTACCAGTCGATAAGCAAATCAAGCTCGAAGTT
Source organism: Erigeron breviscapus (assembly GCA_034093135.1). Taxonomy (NCBI): domain Eukaryota; kingdom Viridiplantae; phylum Streptophyta; class Magnoliopsida; order Asterales; family Asteraceae; genus Erigeron; species Erigeron breviscapus. Next base: position 86,542,145 of record CM067168.1, read on the forward strand.
ATAGTCGGTAACAAGGAGAAGATGATGTGTGTTGGTCGAGTACTCAATCTTACTCTTGTAATTCAAGGTTATACAATTACGACAGATTTTTTTGTGTTGCCTGTTGCAGCGTGTCCGCTTGTCCTCGGCATCCAGTGGCTTAAAACCTTGGGACCCATAGAGTTTGATTTTCAGCTTCTTACTCTTGGATTTCGCATGGCTGGTTCATACCATAAATTGCAAGGGTTACGAGGGGCTGAACTAACAGCACTTAAGAACAGCGAGTTGATGGGAATGCAGGGTTCTGCCTTGTTACTCCAAATCCTACCAGTTTCGCAAGGGGTCCAACCAGTTACTACCCCTAGCGCAGCCATCCAACAAGTGTTGGATAAATTCTCTATGGTCTTTCAAGAGCCTCAAGGGTTGCCGCCAGTGCGTTTCCATGACCACAGTATTCCTTTAGTACCTGGCTCCAAACCTGTAAGTTCCCGACCCTATAGACAACCATACTTTTAGAAAACAGAAATTGAAAAACAAGTTCGCGAGCTATTGCAACAAGGGTTAATTCGTCCAAGTCACAGCCCCTTCTCCTCTCCAGTTTTACTTGTTACAAAAGCTGATGGTTCGTGGCGATTTTGTGTCGACTATCGTGCACTCAACGAGGTGACAATTAAGGACAAGTACCCCATACCAGTGATCGACGAGTTGCTAGATGAATTACACGGGGCCACTATATTTTCCAAACTCGATCTCCGTTCCGGTTACCACCAAATACATGTTCGAGACATGGACATACACAAAACGGCCTTTCGAACATACGAAGGGTACTACGAGTTTGTGGTCATGCCATTCGGACTTACCAATGCCCCAGCTACTTTCCAAAGCTTAATGAATGATGTATTTCGGCCTCACTTGCGTAAGTTTATTTTGGTGTTTTTTGATGACATTTTGGTTTACTCTAAGTCAATGGGGGAACATATAGAGCACTTACATGTTGTTTTGGGCTTGTTAGAAACTCACAGTTTATTTGCTAAAAAGTCAAAATGTAGTTTTGGTGTCAAGCAAGTTGAATATCTTGGTCATGTTGTTTCGTCAAGGGGTGTTGAGGTGGAGGCAGCAAAAATTCAATCAGTGTTGTCATGGCCTACGCCTACTAGCATTATAGGATTGGCCGGGTATTATCGCAAGTTTGTTCGGGGATTTGGTAGCATTGCCGCACCACTTACCAAGTTGGTAGGCAAAGGGCCATTTTATTGGAATGAAGAAACTGAGAATGCTTTCCAATTATTGAAGAAATCTCTTACATCCACTCCGACACTTGGGTTGCCCGATTGGTCTCATCCCTTTACTATAGAATGCGATGCTAGCGGGGTAGGTATTGGGGCAGTCCTCACTCAACATGGTCGACCTTTGGCTTATTTTAGTGCGTCATTGAAAGGGGCTGTTCTCACTTGGTCCACTTATGATAAAGAACTGTTAGCTATTGTGAAAGCCATCAAAAAATGGCGTCACTATTTGTTGGGTCGATCATTTGTGGTAAAGACGGACCACATGAGTTTGAAGCACTTATTAGAGCAACGAATTTCTACACCAGCTCAATCGAGGTGGTTAGCTAAGTTATTGGGTTACGATTACAAGATCGAATATAAGAAAGGGGTCACAAATAAGGCGGCTGATGCTCTCTCGCGTATACCAGAATTTTGCTTCTTGGCAGTCTCACACCCCTGTTCGACATTGTGGTCTGAAATCCAACAGGAGGTACTCGATGATCATTTTTATTCCAACTTACATTCTTTATTGCCTGTAAACTCTCGTACAGGGCTATGGCAACGCGATGGTGTGTGGTTCAAAAATGGAGCTATTTTATTGAGCTCTTCTTCTTCTCTGCTTCCAAAAGTACTCGAGCTCTGCCACTCTTCACCAGAGGGGGGACACTTCGGGTTAAATAAAACGCTGGCTAAGGTTCGCCAAAATTTTTGGTGGGTTGGGTTAAAAGAGACAGTCAAGCAGTTTATTCAAGCTTGTCACATCTGCCAAACATCTAAGACTGATAGCATGAAACCTGCGGGTCTATTACAACCCCTGCCGATACCCGAGCAGGTTTGGGACGACATTAGCATGGATTTTATCGAGGGGTTACCAGTATCTAATGGGTTTACAGTGGTTATGGTAGTGGTCGATCGGATTTCCAAGTATGCTCATTTTATTCCCCTAAAGCACCCATTCACTGCAGCTACAGTTGCTCGGGAGTTTGTTAATCAAGTGGTGCGTCTTCATGGCGTTCCTTCCTCCATTGTTAGTGATCGTGATAAAGTATTTGTCAGCTCTTTCTGGCAATCTTTGTTTAAATTACAAGGAACATCGTTATGTATGAGCTCGAGTTATCACCCCGAGACAGACGGCCAGACGGAGGTGGTCAATCGCACGTTGGAACAATACTTGCGTTGCTTTGTGAGCCACAAACCGAAAAAATGGGTAGAGTGGCTCTCATGGGCTGAGTATAGTTATAATACGTCAGTTCACTCTTCTACTAAAATGACACCGTTTCAAGTGGTGTATGGTCGTTTACCCCCTAAAATTTTGCCTTATTCGGTGGGAACCACTCGAGTTCCTGAGGTTGCAGAGTATTTGATGGATCGGGATTCCCTTTTTCGTTTGTTGAAATCTAATTTGGAAACAGCTCAGAATAGGATGAAAGTGCAAGCAGATCACAAGCGACGTGAGCAAGTATTTTCAGTAGGTGATTTAGTGTACGTCAAGTTACAACCTTATCGACAATCTAGTGTGGTCTCTCGTTCATCAGTTAAGCTCAGCCCCCGGTTCTTTGGTCCATATAAAATTTTGAGCAGGGTGGGACCAGTGGCGTACGAGTTGGACTTGCCTGCAGGTTCACTCATCCATAATGTGTTCCATGTGAGCTTGTTAAAAAAATGCATCGGCTCGCTACCTGCTTCAGTCTCAGAACCTGCCCCGCCTACAGCCACTGGAGTGGAATTTGATTCTCTACAACCTGAGTGTATTTTAGAGGAACGAGTTGTGAAAAAATGGAAATATCGTCCTAAAACAGAGGTCCTCGTCAAATGGGTAGATCGTCCGCGTGAAGATGCTACCTGGGAGACTAAATGGCGTTTTCTCCGGGCCTATCCTAATTTTCACCTTGAGGACAAGGTGAATTTGAGCGGTGGGAATTGATACGTGCATATTGCCACACATTATAAGTTAGTGGAGACGATGGGTATAGTTAGTGGCAATGGCTGTTAGTTATTTTTATTATTTTTCTATTCTTATTATTAGTTCATTATGTTAATTAGTAGAAGACTCGGTAGTGGTAGAATTGGTATTAGCGGACATCAAGGAGAATATTCTCCCACTATATGTAACCGTTAGTAGCAATATGTCTTCCTTATATAAAGGGAGGATAATTAGTATTAAATTATGATGAAAGTTATCTCTTAATTCACTACTTTCTTTTCTTCTTCTACTAATTCTATTGCTTAGACTGATCGGACCACATCAGTGGTATCAACGGCTCCCAGCATCTTTTTGTATTGTGTAGAGAGTCGATAACCTCTTTCCATAATGTGCCATGCTCATTACGGTATCTCCAAACCCATTTAGACAGGAGCGCAAGGGGTAACTTTGAATAACTAATGTTAATTTTTTACATTTTTGGCATTTGAAATTTAAAAAGCAAATCTTGTATATAACATTATGGAAATGTATATATTGTAAATTTAATAACAGATATTGCCCTTAATCAAGTATACTGTTTTTAATGACATTTGCTCGTGTAGTATGTCATTTTTATGGTTGTTGGGTTTGAAAGTAGGAAACAGTGAAACACTATGGGTGTCAATATTGTATGGATGGGAATTGGGCTTTTTACACCCACCAAGGGAGATGGGCTTTCACAGTGTATCTTAATCTGTGTATGGTATGGTGCGTTTCAATGTTTCAAATACTTTAGTTAGTAATCAAACATTCAAACTCATTCTTTTACTCCCATACCTATAAAGTATAAACTAACAACCTCTATTACTAAAATGACTTTAACTAAATAACTAATTATAAGATTTGTGTAAGAAATTACAAATCTCACCAGAAACAACTTGAATTAAGAAATTATTACAACCAGATTGAAGAAGATTATTATTATTAAACAGATTATATGAAGTTATTATTACACCAACTTAAACAATAATCATCCAAGGATGATTTTTACAGAATAATATGTATATATATCGATATGATATATATACAGGTAATTATAAATCGAGAGAGAAAAAAGATATAAAATAGGGTTGTAAAAAACTGAAACCCTAATCCACCATAAGGTGGTATTTATATGAGGGTTAAAACCCATTTTCCACAATGCACCTTCAGCTTCCTTTTATTAGCACTTCTAGTCCTCATCTTTCATTACTTCATCTTGCAATCCTTTAATCTTCTAAACTAGCAGCTTTGGTCCCTCATAAATACATGCAATAACAAAAGAAGTCCAATAAGTCATCAAGGTAATATTGATACATGTATTTTAACATCCCCCCTCAATATTAGCCTTGAATAAATCAATAAGACCAAGTTGATTGCATAAAAATAAATGTTGCTTTGAACCTAGGCTTTTAGTGAATAAATCTGCAATATTCAATTCAGACTTAACCTTAACAGTTTTAATAACACCTGCAGCAATTTTTTCTCTTGTAAAATGCAAATCTATGTCAAAGTGCTTAGTTCTTTCATGGAAAACAGGATTTGCTGCAATTTGAATAGCAGATTTGCTATCACTATGAACAGAAACAGGTAACAAATTATGATTTAAGCCTAAATCTTTTAACAAGTTCAAAAGCCAAATGATCTCACAAGTAACAGTTGCTAAGGCCCTATATTCTGCTTCTGCAGAGGATTTAGCAACTGTTGGTTGTTTTTTACTTTTCCAAGAAATAAGATTATTACCAAGAAAGACAGTATAACCAGTGACAGACCTTCTAGTATATAAACATCTGGCCCAATCTGAATCAACAAAAGCTTTAAGAGAAAGAGACTTACTTGATTGAATATGCAAACCTTTTCCAGGAGAATTCTTTAGATATCTTAGAATTCTAAGTCCAAGTTGGAAATGTTCAATCAAAGGAGCATGCATGAATTGACTAAGACATTGGACTGCATAGCTTATATCAGGTCTGGTTAAGGTTAGATAGATTAACTTCCCAATAAGTTTTTGATAAACAGAAATGTTCTCAAGAGGTTTACTCTTAGAACCATTAGGTTTAATAGTCATATTGATCTCTAAAGGTGTTGCAATAGGTTTGCAACCAAGTAAACCAAAATCATTAAGTAACTCTAAACAATACTTTCTTTGAGACAAACACAAACCCTGCTTAGTTTCTAGAACTTCAATACCAAGAAAATACTTGAGTTTACCCAAGTCTTTTATCATAAACTTTGTATTTAGAAACTGTTTAACCTTGTTAATCTCATCAATATTATCACCAGTCACCACAATGTCATCAACATAAACTAAAAGAGCAGTAAAAGAACCATTATCAGTTTTAACATATAATGAGTAATCACATTTGCTTTGAATGAACCCATATTCAAGCAAGGCACTAGACAACTTAGCATTCCATTGTCTGGGGGTCTGCTTTAAACCATACAAAGACTTAACTAATTTACACACTTTACCATCATTTTTATCAAAATACCCTTGGGGTAACTTCATATAAACATCTTCATGAAGATCACCATAAAGAAAAGCATTGTTAATATCTAATTGAAACAAAGGCCAGTTCATAGAAACTGCAACAGTAAGTAAAGTTCTAATAGTGACCATTTTTACAACAGGAGAGAAAGTCTCCTCAAAATCTATACCAGCTTTCTGACTAAAGCCTTTAGCCACTAATCTAGCTTTATACCTTTCTATTTCTCCAGAAGCTTTATATTTGATTTTGTAAATCCATTTACAACCAATAGGTTCTCTACCAGGAGGTAGATCAGTTAAAACCCAAGTACCATTCCTATTTAAAGCTTCCATTTCTAAATTCATTGCATTTACCCAGTTTTGATCCTTAACAGCTTCAAAATATGAAGTTGGTTCAACACTTTTATTAAGATTTGAAACAAAAGCATAAGCATTCATACTCAAATTAGCATAATTAACCACTTTATTCAAAGGATATTTGACTTTGCCAGTTAATTCATAATCATGTAACCTTTTAGGAAGATTTCTATTTCTGTCAGACCTATTAAGATCTTCATTAACATCAAAGTAAGTACTACTACTGCCCTCAGGAGGATTATTAATCATTTCTTCTTCATTGGTAGCATGCTCAACAACATTATCACTGGTAGAGCTAGGACTTCCAAGTGAAGGATCACTGGTAGACTTAGATATACTGCCAAGTGAAGGTTGGAGCTCACTGCCAAATGAAGGATCACATCTATAGCCTTCCTCTTCATCATTGGGACTTTTATAAAAGACAGTTTCCTTATTTGAAATGATATCATCAAATTTGTCAAAGAAATTTAAGTGATTAACAGAATCTTGAACAGATTTTAAAACTTCTTCTTGATTCATAGTAAAAGGAAAAATATTTTCATAAAACTTGACATCTCTAGAGAAAATATAAGTTCTAGAATCAAGACAAAACAACTTATAACCTTTCTTAGAATTAGCATATCCAACAAACACACATTTATCAGCTTTTGATTCAAACTTATCAGAAACATTCAACTTAGTAGCAAAGCACAAACAACCAAAAACTCTTAGATGTTTTAAATTAGGTTTAAAACCATAAATCATTTCAAAAGGAGTTCTGCCTTTTAGAACAGAGGAAGGAGTTCTATTGATTAAATAGGTAGCAGTTAACACACAATCAGCCCAAAGATATAAAGGAATTCCCCCCTGAAACATAAGAGACCTAGCCACATTAAGAAGGTGTCTATGTTTCCTTTTAGCCACCCCATTCTGTTGAGGTGTATAAGCAATAGTAGTTTGATGTATGATTCCCTTTGAGTGACATAAGTTTTGAAACAAATTATTAACAAATTCTGTACCATTATCACTCCTTATAGTCTTAACTTTAACAGAAAACTGAGTTAAAAGCATGTTTACAAAGAAATCTACATGATGAAAGACTTCAGTTTTTGATTTCATCATAAAAGTCCAAACAGCTCTAGTGAAATCATCCACAATTGTTAAGAAATATTTAAAGCCTTCTTTACTGGTAACCTTATAAGGTCCCCAGACATCTAAATGTAACAATTCACCAAGTAAAGTAGTTTTATGATCACTCAAAGGAAATGGTTCTCTAACTTGTTTAGCCTTGTGACAAATATCACAAGGTCCTAAAGAACCAGAAGTAGTCAAATTTAAAGTATCATGAAAGACAGATAAAGCTTGGTCTGCAGGATGACCAAGTCTTAAATGCCAAAGAAATTTAGAATCAGAAGGAAGACTAGCAGAATTACACACCATATTGGAACACATTGGCACATCATCATAAACATATAATCCACCTTGTTGACTACCAGTCCCCAGAAGATTCTTTTGAGGTAAATCCTGAAGATAACATTTATCCTCATCAAATCCTATAAACAGTTTATTATCTCTAGCCAATTTATGAACAGACATCAAGCTGACAGAATATTCAGGCACAACTAGAACATCAAACAACACAATTCCATTTTTTAAATGTAAGTTACCAATTTTAGTGACAGTAGCACAAGTGCCATTAGGGTGACCAATTTTCAAATTTAAATCAGAAATATCAACTACTTGAGAAAGACCTTTATCAGAATTAGTCATATGCTGATTTGCACCAGAATCCATAATCCAAGCAATTAAAGCTTTCACAAGATAAGCATTACAACTAAAGAACCAAGAATTACTAAATAAAGGCATACCTGCCATATTGGCATGCAAGCCTGAAGAAGAAGATGGAGAAGGAGAGGAAGAAGATTTTGTATCTATCAAGCTTAACAACTTAGAAACTTGATCAGCAGTTAAAGAAGCAAGTACAGAATCATTCACAGAAGATGACTTAGCAGATGAAGATGCAGAAACTTTTTGATCAACATTCACATGATTATTAGCAAACTTAGAACCATTTTGAAAAGTAGGCCTTTTATATCCTAATTGAAAACATCTTTCAATAGTATGTCCAATTCTATGACAATTAGTACATTGAAGATTAGGATTAGGAGGTCTAAAAGTTCTAGCATTAGTATCAAAAGTTCTCTTTGATTCAAAATTATTGTCAAAAGTTCTTTTAGTGTCAAAAGGAGGTTTATAAGGAGCAGGTTTAGATGAGGAAGTATTATTCCTCTGAAAATTACTTTTAGCAGAAAAAATACCAGCAGAACTGGGCTTATCAGATAACCCAACCCTATGTGACTCATCTTTAGAAATTATAGCATATGCAGTTCTTACATTAGGCAGAGGTTCTTTTGTTAATATATTAGACCTGACACTCATATAAACATCATCTAGACCCATCAGAAATTTCATCAATCTAAGCAAATCATTATGACTTTTCACAGTAGTAGCAGCAGCACATGTACAAATAGGCAAAGTAACCATAGAGTCATACTGTTTCCAAAGAGAAGTAAGATTGTGATAATATTCAGACAGAGAAGCACCATTTTGAGTTAATGAATTGATTTTATGATGAATGTTAAAAATTACTGAACCATCTATCTTATCATAAGTATCTTTGAGTTCTTGCCAAACAGTAGCAGCATTTTTAGAAAAAATTTGACCAAGATAAAGTTCTTGTGAAATACAACCTAAAATCCAGTTAAGAACAACAGCATTACATCTATCCCATTGACTAGCAAGCACAGGATTATCCATAGATTTCAAGCAAGTACCATCAATAAAACCTATTTTATTCTTAGTTTGTAAAGCAAGTTCCATAGCACATGACCACACCTTGTAATTATCAGTACCAAGCAACTTAAAACCAATCAGAGGAGTACTAACTGTATCACTAGCATGCAAATACAGAGGATCACCAAAATCCAATTTGCTAATTTTAGTTTCAGGTTCATTAAAGAAATCAGAATGTTCAGAATGAGAATCTTCATTATTATTATTATTATTGTTGTTATTATTATTATTATTATTATTATTATTATTATTATTATTATCATCATTATTATCATTATTAGCATCCATTGCAATTAAACAAAACAATTACCAGAAATAACAAATAACAAACAGAATCAGCAGATACCAAACAAATAAGATATAACCAACCACACTTAAACTCAGATAATAACAATAATCAATCAATCAATATCAGAAAGAACACAAATAATAACAGATAACAAAGCAATAATCACCAGAAATTGAAAATTATATATATATATATATAAATATTATATAATCATACGTACACACTATATAAGAACAGATAACAAAGCAATAATCACCAGAAAAAGAAAAATTATATATATATATTTAAAATTGTTGAAAAATACTCTTAATCCTCACAAAAGTGTCAGGGACAGGATTCCTAACCTCTCACGGAGGCAGGTCAAGTTTAACACAGTTGTTTTTACGAGAATAAGAGAAATAAAATTTTATTTAAAAAATAGAAAACAGATAAAAGAGATAAGAGATAGGAACAACAATACAGTGCTATAGGCAGAAAGAGGAACCCTAATTCACTCTTGATTCACTTAGTCAAGAGATAAATCAGGATCTGAAGAAGAAAACCCTAATTTTTAGGGTTAATCACCAGAAATTGCAGCGGAATGATCAGAACAGGTTTGATTTAACAAACCCTAACTCAATCGAACAAAATACCAAAAAAAACCAAATCTAGGGTTCCAGATGGAATACGCCCTAGATCTAATTGATTAAATCAAGAATCGAACCAAATATCACCGATTAATCGATGATGCTCTGATACCATGTAAGAAATCACAAATCTCACCAGAAACAACTTGAATTAAGAAATTATTACAACCAGATTGAAGAAGATTATTATTATTAAACAGATTATATGAAGTTATTATTACACAAACTTAAACAATAATCATCCAAGGATGATTTTTACAGAAATAACAAATAACAAACAGAATCAGCAGATACCAAACAAATAAGATATAACCAACCACACTTAAACTCAGATAATAACAATAATCAATCAATCAATATCAGAAAGAACACAAATAATAACAGATAACAAAGCAATAATCACCAGAAATTGCAGCGGAATGATCAGAACAGGTTTGATTTAACAAACCCTAACTCAATCGAACAAAATACCAAAAAAAACCAAATCTAGGGTTCCAGATGGAATACGCCCTAGATCTAATTGATTAAATCAAGAATCGAACCAAATATCACCGATTAATCGATGATGCTCTGATACCATGTAAGAAATCACAAATCTCACCAGAAACAACTTGAATTAAGAAATTATTACAACCAGATTGAAGAAGATTATTATTATTAAACAGATTATATGAAGTTATTATTACACAAACTTAAACAATAATCATCCAAGGATGATTTTTACAGAATAATATGTATATATATCGATATGATATATATACAGGTAATTATAAATCGAGAGAGAAAAAAGATATAAAATAGGGTTGTAAAAAACTGAAACCCTAATCCACCATAAGGTGGTATTTATATGAGGGTTAAAACCCATTTTCCACAATGCACCTTCAGCTTCCTTTTATTAGCACTTCTAGTCCTCATCTTTCATTACTTCATCTTGCAATCCTTTAATCTTCTAAACTAGCAGCTTTGGTCCCTCATAAATACATGCAATAACAAAAGAAGTCCAATAAGTCATCAAGGTAATATTGATACATGTATTTTAACAATTTGATTGCTTACTTGAATATTTAATGTAGGTTGATCGCCGTGTTCGTTACCTAAATGTAAAAATTGTTCAACTGATCACAAATTCATCATCAAATAAAATTAAGAATTGTTCAATTTGGATACAAGTACCTTCATATAAGTCTAAAGTGACTTTTGGGACGACAATGCCAATGTAAGAACTTCCCGCTATGTATAATGGACTTCTCAAAAATTTTGGATGGTCTATCAGAAACTGTTAATTTCATATATACAACACATATAAACTTTTTAAAAAGCATTCAAAGTATGGGTGCCACCCATTCCAAGCAAAATAGTAACAAACTAAAGGGATAACCAACTTAAAGGTGCTCTAGTTTTAGTTTAACCTTTCATTAGCTAGAATAGTATCACTGCTTATCCATCCTTTTTTGGTTTTAGCATATGAAAAACCACTTCCAGCAGGTATATCGATGAATATTATATTGGCCATCTACAGAAGAAAACAAAACAAAAACCAAGCAGCAAGGATATGAATATTATCAAGTTAGTTTGCAAATTAAAATACGTTGTATATATCGATTTGAGAGTAGTTAGTTAGATGTGTAAACCTGAGTCCATGCATTTGGATTTAGTTTTAAATTGACATCTTCTATGCCATTATCCCATTTAATTGTAATTGGACCTACATACATCAATATATATATATATATATATATAATGATTATAACAATGAATAAATTATATCTCTATATATATAATTCAAAATTGAGTGATATGAAAACAAATTTGAAACTATTTAATAGGGTAATTAATTGTTAAGTATTTAATTAATTTATAATTCAAATTTACTCCTATATAGGTTAATTACAAACCCACCAAAGACCAAACAAAAGCCCAACTAACAAACCCATTACCCAACCCCAAAAAATACCCATCCATTTTATATCCATAAAACATGCCGTCTAATTAAAAAAAAATTCCTTTTATTTTCTCTTCCTTTCTTTCCATGATCGATGTCCGATCCATAGCCCAAGCCCCGCACGTTTAAAAAAGTATTCTTTGTATCTTTTGTTTTTCCATCTATTTATTATCCCAATTGATTTGTTCTGTTGGAAGAGTAATATACATGACAAGCAAAAAGTATATATTGCAACAACTTTAAACATTGCAGACAGTTTCGCCGTACAAAACAAGAACATGAAGAAGAGTGTACGTTTATACATGGTCGTCCATCGGACGGGCTTTTCCCCCTAGTATACTAAATAATGAACTAATAAAACGCTATTTAAGTTTCATATCTATAAAGTGTGATAATTAACATCAACATTTTCTTATGAATCAATACTTTTCATATAATAATGTTAAGTTATTTGTAACCATGATAACTAAATATTTATTAAATGGTTATATTTCATATTGTCAGCCTAACCATTGTAAATCCTTTTAATATGCCATGAGGAAAATGTTAAACTCCATACTTTTAGATAGTGGTAACCACAATTTGTCAGCTTATATAATACTAGAAGGGTGCTCGAGCGTTGCAGCGGTGACAGTGTACAACGTGTGAGGTGCTGTCACGACGATGATTTCAAACCAAATATTTCCGAAAAACAATAACATTTTTACTACCCGAGGATAGATAGAAAAAAAAAAGGACACGAAAACTATCATCATACTAAATGACAATACTATTTTTAGAAGTCGTGGATGATGATCAAACATGTGATAAAGGTATTTGAAGTTTGTTTGTCAACTTCACAGCAAATGTTTGAACTTGAAAAGAACCTGTTACACACTTCCAAATATTTGATGTAAATTGAAGTACAATATGCAAATAAACCATAAAAACTCCCCAATATGGCAGAAGAGACATTTGGCCTTCAATGAACATTTGTTAGTCAAACAGGACGGTTCGAAAAACTCTAAATTCTCCAAGTAATGGGCAGCAACATCCAACAGCTTCTAGAGCCTTTTCAACTACGGTATCAAGAAGCTATAGCCAAAAAGAGTACACTATTAGTTTATATAATATGATAGTAGTAAATATACCACCATTTGTTGACCAATTTGACCCAAAGTGCAATTCTAGAAAAAGGTACTCTTTTTTTATTTTTTCCAAATCAATCCAACTTCCAACCCCATTGGTCATATTATAACGTTGTACTAAAAATGACCCAATAGTCCGATAAAACCTAAAACTTTTTGACACTTTACCCACAATCAAAGCAACTCACCCTAAGTTGAAGGGAACTTGCACTTAAAACTTAATAGCTTATGTTGATACATTAAAATCCGTAAACAAATATAAAAGGAATTGCAGGAGAAAGCTCAATACCTAAAATAAATACAAAAATATCAATCACAAATACTTACCAAAATAAACTAAAGCTATAACTTTGTTAGTTCACTATGAAACAATAATGACTACCAAATAACAACTAAAGATATAAGTTATGAGATAGATTACCTGCAAATCATTGCTTATAAATCTGAAAGTATAGATGAAATTGGTTATCATAATTGTGTTCATAATGAACTGCAAATAAGAAATTAGGAACGTTGTATTTGAGAAACGTTCCAAAGTAGAAATAACTTACATTCATGAGGGTTTGGAAGCGTGCCAATCGAATCTGGACATAACCCTTACACTGGTATGTATCGATGCTCTCGGTGCATAATAACAAATCGAGCCTAAAGATACAATTCACAAATCAAAATAATATTCAGATATCACGTATTGTTTCAAACTCTCAATTATTTAAAGTTGCATTTGATGATATATGTTTCACAGTTTGCATTTATATAGACAGGTTCATGATGTTTATTATCATTAATAATTATCCAAAGTTGATCAAACTAAAATGAACTTACAGTAACATCATTGGATCTTTATATCTTTACTTTCAAGTCTCATCACCATTCCTTAACACACCCACCTTATGATTATAAGTGTGATATTATCAGCAGCACATAGTGCCTATTATTTAAAACTCTACAAAAAAATCTAAATGATATAATAAACTAATAACCTTAACAATGAAAATTTCGATAGTATAGTTAACTGAAATTCAAAAATTACCTGGTGGATAACCCCTTTGACCATCATAATCAGGAGTTACAAAACAAACTTTGCCGCCTGTACCAATTTAACTACTCTTCCTCTTTATCCTACCCTTATCCTTGGAACATATTTTGTCAGTCATCAAGCATATCCTTAAACTGAAACCAAATTTCTTAATACACAAAAACCAAGTTTCTTTACATATTCTAGAGTTTCCATTATCAATTTATTCTGGCTATAAGGAACATGTTCTACTCATGATTCAACCAAAAATTACTCAAAATAGTAGTTTACCTAAAAGACATGTTACAACGATTTAGAACTAATTTCCATTGACAAAACCTTTAATCATTACAAAATGCGCAGAAGGCATTCAAGCAAGTTATATACATCATAATTTATCATTTACTTGATCAGAATACTACATTATGACTAACTAATCACACGACCCTAACATATACAAAATGGACCAGGCATGGATCCAAGGGTCTCCGGGAAAATGAATTGTTAATGTTATATATATAATATATATATCATCGCAATATACATGACCACAATACATATGAATTTGTAGATAAATTTAAAATAATAATAATAATAATAATAATAATAATGTACAACAATTTAAAATAATAATAGTAATAACCGAAGAAAAAACCCCTGTTGATGGTGATGAGTCCGGCGGCGTTGGTTGATGGTGATGAGTCCGGCGGCGGTGGTTGGTGCCGAGCAGAAAATAATAATAATAATAATAATATAGATGTACAACAATTTAATCAGAAATTAATAATAATAACAGAAAGAAAAACCCTTGTTGATGGTGATGAATCTGGCGGTGGTGGTTGGCGGCGATGAATCCGGCGAGACAGAGAGAGAGGGGTTGTGATTTAGAGTGTGTGTGTGTGTGGATTTGATTAACATATTGGTGGGATTGGTGGTGATGAATCCGGCGGTCGTTCGTGGTGATGAATCCGGCGGTCGTTCGGTGATGAATCCGGCGGTCGTTCGTGCCAGTGATGAGGGGTGTTGTGGTGATAACATATTGGTGGGATTGGTGGTGATGAATCCGGCGGTCGTTCGTGGTGATGAATCCGGCGGTCGTTCGCCAGATGAGAAAGGGTGGTGTGATAGAGATAAATTTGGTAGATAGATTTGGGGGTCTAAAGTTTTCTTAAGGGTATTTTAGTCTAACTGTAGGGTATAGAGGGATGTATTAAGATGAGGGGCATTTTAGACTTATTAGGTTCTGAATTACTTAAACTCAAATCCCTTTAGTATAGATAGTAAATGGTTTCAAAATATAACCAACAATTTGTTGGTTTATTATATTCCCAGTTTCCCACTAAGATTAGAATAAGTCAATGTTCTTAAGTTCAAAAAACTTTTCAGTCATTTTTATAAAACTTTGATGCTTTGACCTTTACTATCAAAAATAATAAGTCATGTCCATGTGAAAATTTAAAATAATAATAATAATAATATAGATGTACAACAATTTAATCAGAAATTAATAATAATAATGTCAGAAAATTTAAAATAATAATAATAATAATAATAATGTACAAAATTTAAAATAATAATAATAATAATGAACAATAAAATAATAATAATATGAAATTTAAAATAATAATAATAAAATATGTAAATTAAAATAATAATAATATAGATGTACAACAATTTAATCAGAAATTAATAATAATAATAATAATGAAAAATTTAAAATAATAATAATAATAATAATAATAATAATAATAATAATAATGACAAAATTAAAATAATAATAATAATGTAAATTTAAAATAATAATAATAATAATAATAATAATGTACAACAATTTAAAATAATAATAATAATGAATTAAAATAATAATAATAATGTACACAATTTAAAATAATAATAATAATGTACAGATACAATTTAAAATAATAATAATAATAATAATAATGACACAATTTAAAATAATAATAATAATGTAAAATTTAAAATAATAATAATAATAATGTACAACAATAAATAATAATAATAATTAATTTAAAATAATAATAATAATAATAATAATAATAATAATAATAATAATAATGTAAACAAAAAATATAAAAGATAAATAAATCAATATTTTATGTATTTTAGCCCTTAAAATAATTTCCTAGTATTTAGTTTTGAGATAAGGGGTTAAATTAGTTGGAACTTTAGTGGCTAGCGGGTATATTACCCTTTTTATTTTTGAAGAAAACGTGGCATCATGAAAAGAAGCCAGCCATATGATGTTTGATGATTCATAAAGGCCACTAACACAAAACTCATTTCCAAATCTCAATTTCTAACTTCTCAAATCTTCTTATTTCTTCTAGTAATTGTTGTGTGATTATTCCTTCCTAAATTTCAACCAAATAATCCATCTAACTAAGAATCAAATCAAGGACTTTGGTGGTGCTTTAGTGTGGGTCGAATTCTACAAGAAGAAAATGGAGAATTTGGAGTTTCAATTGCTTCTTGTTATTTTCTTTTCTTAGTAATTGTTGTGTGATTATTCCTTCCTAAATTTCAACCAAATAATCCATCTAACTAAGAATCAAATCAAGGACTTTGGTGGTGCTTTAGTGTGGGTCGAATTCTACAAGAAGAAAATGGAGAATTTGGAGTTTCAATTGCTTCTTGTTATTTTCTTTTCTTGAAGGTAAGAATTAAACCTAAAAAATTATGTTAATTGAATTAGGGTTCTAAATCTTGAAATTTGGGGTTTTTATTATTTGGGAATTTTCAAGTAAAGCCCTAGTAATTTTGAATGGAAAATTGATAGTTGATATGAGTAAGTATTTTGATGATAGAAAAACCCCCATATTGATAATCTCATAATTTTGGTGTTTGGCTAGTAAATGTGATATGGAATTTTACTATGAAAATGGTTTTGAAATGCATTGTGTAGCCAAACACTATAATGGATTGGTCCATTGTGAATTTGGTTTGTTAATAGAGAAAGAGTTGGGGGATTTATATAAATGAGTTTTGATGATAAAAACCCCATAGTGATAAACCTTATGTTTTTGGGTGTTTGGCTAGAATTGTGATATGAAAGTCATTATAGAAATTATGTTGAAATGTTTTGAGTAGCCAAACACCATAATGATTGAGTTCATGGTGAATTTAGTTAGATGATTGTGAAAGAGTTAAGAATATTGAACTCTTATGTATTGAATATGAATAGGTGATGGTGAAGACCACCTAATTGTGCATAATAGTCAAGTAGAGCCTAATAGCCAAAATTAAGGTGAGTGTATATGCATATGATCATGTTCTTGTTAATAGAGGTCATAGGTGGGTAAATTCCTACTAGCAAATGTGAATATTGAATGATAGCTAGTAGGTGGGTAAATTCCTACTAGCATAATTGATGTTTGATTATGAAAGCTAGTAGGTGGGTAAATTCCTACTAGCAAAATTATGATTGTTGAATGAATAAGCTAGTAGGTGGGTAAATTCCTACTAGCATAATTGATGTTTGATTATGAAAGCTAGTAGGTGGGTAAATTCTTACTAGCATAATATGTTTGTTGATTATGTGAGCTAGTAGGTGGGTAAATTCCTACTAGCAAATTTGATTATGTGAGCTAGTAGGTGGGTAAATTCCTACTAGTAAATTTGTTTGATTAAGACTAGTAGGTGGGTAAAGTCCTACTAGCATTATCCATGGCCATGTTGAAAATGAATTGTGTTGATTTTGTGTTTATGATTAAATTGAATGAAATGGCTATCAAAAGATAGGCTATAATGATGCTTGATGCTTTGATGTTTTGGCAACTTGATTATGATCATATGTATATGCATTCACTAAGCAATTGCTTATGTTTTAGTTGTTTAATCTTTTTATAGGAGTTGGTGGTAGCCCAGGAAAGGAATTGGCCAAGTGATAAAATTTGAAGTGAAGTAGTGATTGAAGGTAATTTAGCCATCCATTGAAGAATGACACTTTAGGTAGAAGCTTAGTTTAACCCTCTCAATCTTTTGGCTCTTGATACATGTGTATTTTGATGAAAATGTTGTTTATGATGTATTTTAAGTCTTGACTATTATGGTGGGTTGAAGTATAAGTCATTTTGGAGTCAAATTACCCATTTCGTCACTTTGGGTAAATGCGTTCGAGTGACCCGTTTGGTCGTTTTAATGTACATTTCAATGGTTAAAGTTTTGGATCTATCCATTATGTTGTAATATATGATTTTACTCATTTTGGTGTTTTGGTTTAAAGAATTTGGAGCATGGAAAGTAAAATATGGATTTTTGGTTAAAATGGAAAAGTGCAGGTCGGACCATAAAATTACGGCCCTGACCATAATTTTACGGCCCATTGATTTAGATGGGACCGTAAATTTACGGCCCTGGGCCATAAATTTACGGCCCTTTGTAATTTCGAGTTGTTTTCAAACAGGGAAGAAAAAAATCCAAGAGCGAATTACGGTTCAAATTTTACGGCTAGTTGTAATTAAGCCGTAAATTTACGGCCCTGAGCCATAAATTTACGGCCAGAACTAAAAAAAAAAAAAAAAAAAATCGTATTTTTCTTAAATTGAGTCGAGTCGTTTCAATTGGTATCAAAGCCATGGTTCGAGGGAATTAGGTATTCAATCTTTACGGGTAGGATGCCTAAACTTGAACCATAGGATTGACTTCGACCTTAGGGACTTGTGTTGTTCATATTTGAGAATTGAAGTAGTTAGTAAGGTTGATTTAAAATGAAATAGTTTATGATCATAATAGAGCCGGCCTATTACCGGTCATAAGCTATTACGTTCTAAATTAAAGTTACTAAATATGGAAGTAATCAAATGTGATTGTTTGTGGCGCGAGAGAATAGAATGTGGTTTGATTATGATATTGATGGTTTGAGTAAATTCTTTTGGTATGAGTTCGACGCTTATTGAAAAATTACTTAGAATCACAGTGCATGATTTGTTGAGACGTGGATTATTGAAATGATGATAGGAACATGACTAACTCTGCATAATTGATATCGTGTTAGTAAATACTGAAATGGAAAATAAGAAAAGAAAAGTAGTGTGAAAGTGAAGTCGAATTTATCTTAGAAACAGTTATTGGCTTTGAGTTTTTGAATGACTAGATTGGTATGGAGGTGAAAGGTATTGTATAGTTCTAGCTTATATCGTTAGTTCATTGGTTATAACTAATTTATTAAACAAGTAATAGAATATAAATGGGTTGAATGAATTGAATTGAGATATGTTATGATGCGGTTTTGGGTATTGCTGATGGAAGTGATATTTTCATGATGGTGGTTCAGAAATAATGGATAAATATTGTCATCAGTATGCGAAGCGTGTACTGTGGTTATTTGGTCTAGTGTGGGTAGTTCTAAATGACTGACTGCTGAAGAAAATTACTAATATAACACGTAATTGGTTGAGGTTGTTTTCTAGTCTCCATGATCAAAGACTATAGGGAATTTGGTGAATTCATAATTTCATTGTTTAAGTAATAAAGATTGATGAAAGGTTGTATTGAATAAGATTTACATTTTTAAATGCGTAGTAAGCTTCATTAGTGATATGATTTAGTCTGAGGAATACGTGGTTGTTGGTTAAAGGAAATTGCATGTACGTATTACTGGTTGAGTATATGTTTACTTTAGATGGGAAGTTGATTTAGTATGTCTTTATGCTTTCTATGGGTTTAATTCTCACGTTGGAGTTATAATGTATTTAGTCTATTTATATATAAACATATTCTCGAAGCCAGAATTATCACTTAGTATGATTTTACGAGAGATAAATTTACCGTAGAGTTTGACAATGTTAGCAAATTGTTGGCACTTAGGAGATAAATTGAAAATTTGATGTTGATGGTTTATGAGTAAATAATAGTAAAACTTAAGTCAGTTGATGATGGTAGGTTGAACGGTGCCATTTTATTAAACTGTAATGAAGTTGGTGTGGAATTTTTAAAATTAATTACTGCAAGATAATTGAGGATGCAGAGTTTTATAGGGTAATGTTGAGCGCTTAAAGAAAAATAGTTTTGAAAAAAAAAAAACTGTGTAAAGGTGAGATGGTTAGAACAAAATACTTGTAAGATGAGGCGGTAGTAACAAATATGTAAATAATGGTGATAATGTTTACGGATAATGTTATGACTTTAGTGATAGTCGGATTGTAGTAACAAATATGTAAATAATGGTGATAATGTTTACGGATAATGTTATGACTTTGAGTGATAGTCGGAGTGTTTAGTAATAAGTATGTAAATAATGGTGATAATGTTTGTGGAGTAGGTTATGACATTAAGTGATAGTCGGATTGTTTGGTGTTGTGAACGAAGTTACTGAATTCTTTTCGGATGTAGTGCGAGTCTTTTTCCCGATAGATGGATGAAACTTAAAATGAATCTCACTGCGGGAGCTACACCCATGGCAAAAGCCCTATAATGTCTCGTCACAATTAAGATACAAGAATTGACGAGTTAATTTTAGGAACTTCTAGATAAGGACTTTATCTGTCCAAATAATTTCCCGTTGGGTATTTCCGCTTTATTTGTTAAAAAGAAAGATGGAAAACTTCAAATGGATATCGCATGTTATGGTTATAATCTGGGATGTTTAATGAAATGAAGTGAAATTCCCAAGTCATCGAGATGAGTAGAAAGAGATTTATTATGTGGAAATAGCATGAAACTTGTCGGATGTGAGTTGTTTTATTTAATTGAAGTAGCATTATGATAATGTTACAGTGAGGACTTTTGTAGCATTGATAAAATTTTAGTTGATGAATGGTTACGTAAACTTTAGAATGGTGATGAAGTGTTTTGGTAAAATGTTTGGAACAAAGAGGATGAGTATGAATCAAAGACCATTAGATACGGAAATTTTTGATCCTTGAATGAATCTTGAGGACTTATAAAGTTTAAACCGTTGATTTGTAAAAATTTGAATCATAGCGATTTTATGATGGTGATAGATTTGTAAAAAAAAAAAATTGAATGTAAATGGACCCAAAGTTGAGTGGTGAATATGAACGCAATGATGCATGAATTGATGACGATCATTTGGTAAAGAGTTTATAATATGAGAATGCAAGATATATACAATTGCATGATTGAAGTTTGTATAAGACCATAAGGTAGCAAAACTCGTGGCATTACGACCAATGAGTAGAGAAACCCGTGGCATCATTATTGTTGTTGTAAGACCATTAGGTAGTGAGACCTATGGCTTTATTATTGCTGGTATAAGACCACTGGGTTGAGACTTATGACATTATGATTGTTGGTTTAAGACCACTGGGTATTGAGACCGTGGCATTGTCATTGATAGTATTGAGAAAGTTTGAACTATCACCAAATTCATTAAAGACCATTGAGTTACGGTTAAAGTTGTTGGTGTATGACAAGATGTGTTAGACATGGATCGGCGGTGTGACTAACTCCGCACAAGAGGCTAAGATAGTTGATTAATATGATAGCAAGAATACGTTGGTTTTGTTTTTGGATTGTTTATGTGATAGTCATGCTATACATCTAATGAACCGAGTATGTTGATCGATATTTGATGATTTCGATTACTGTGGTGGTGGAAATGTTTTAACTTGTGCAAGGGTTTATAGAA
Organism: Erigeron breviscapus; assembly: GCA_034093135.1. Taxonomy (NCBI): domain Eukaryota; kingdom Viridiplantae; phylum Streptophyta; class Magnoliopsida; order Asterales; family Asteraceae; genus Erigeron; species Erigeron breviscapus. Next base: position 86,563,622 of record CM067168.1, read on the forward strand.
GAAATGTCTTTATTTAACCCGTGAGTTTTAGGAGATCAAAAAGGAATTATCTCAAGGGTTTGAATATATTTAGTAAATCCCTTAAGTGTGGGGATAAGAAATGATGAACTAGGAATGAATGCGAGATTTGCTTTTGAGATGATAAGTGAAAATCTCTACGAATGTATGAGATTAGAAAGTCCTTGTCATTAAGGAATTCATGAACTTTCAAAACAGTAAACGGAAGGGGCTTTAAGAGCCCCGAAACAAGAATAATATTGATTAGGTTGAATGAAATGACTTGGATAAATGATGAATTATATGAGATTGTAGTAGTAAGGTATAATGACATACCTAGATAGAAAATTTAGTGATGGTTTGATTATATGCGGAGTTAAGAAGTTGAGTTAAAGTAAGAAAGTAACGAAAAGTTGAAGAACTTGGAGTTTTGAGATTGTGGATTATAGTAAGGATCACGAGGACGTGATCCGAAATGAGTTGGGGAGATTTGTAACACCCCAAAAATATAAAAGATAAATAAATCAATATTTTATGTATTTTAGCCCTTAAAATAATTTCCTAGTATTTAGTTTTGAGATAAGGGGTTAAATTAGTTGGAACTTTAGTGGCTAGCGGGTATATTACCCTTTTTATTTTTGAAGAAAACGTGGCATCATGAAAAGAAGCCAGCCATATGATGTTTGATGATTCATAAAGGCCACTAACACAAAACTCATTTCCAAATCTCAATTTCTAACTTCTCAAATCTTCTTATTTCTTCTAGTAATTGTTGTGTGATTATTCCTTCCTAAATTTCAACCAAATAATCCATCTAACTAAGAATCAAATCAAGGACTTTGGTGGTGCTTTAGTGTGGGTCGAATTCTACAAGAAGAAAATGGAGAATTTGGAGTTTCAATTGCTTCTTGTTATTTTCTTTTCTTGAAGGTAAGAATTAAACCTAAAAAATTATGTTAATTGAATTAGGGTTCTAAATCTTGAAATTTGGGGTTTTTATTATTTGGGAATTTTCAAGTAAAGCCCTAGTAATTTTGAATGGAAAATTGATAGTTGATATGAGTAAGTATTTTGATGATAGAAAAAAAACCCCATATTGATAATCTCATAATTTTGGTGTTTGACTAGTAAATGTGATATGGAATTTTACTATGAAAATGGTTTTGAAATGCATTGTGTAGCCAAACACTATAATGGATTGGTCCATTGTGAATTTGGTTTGTTAATAGAGAAAGAGTTGGGGGATTTTACTAGTTGAAATGTTAGAGAAGAACCCTAGTGGAATTAAAAAGGGAGAAATTTGGGGATTTATATAAATGAGTTTTGATGATAAAAACCCCATAGTGATAAACCTTATGTTTTTGGGTGTTTGGCTAGAATTGTGATATGAAAGTCATTATAGAAATTATGTTGAAATGTTTTGAGTAGCCAAACACCATAATGATTGAGTTCATGGTGAATTTAGTTAGATGATTGTGAAAGAGTTAAGAATATTGAACTCTTATGTATTGAATATGAATAGGTGATGGTGAAGACCACCTAATTGTGCATAATAGTCAAGTAGAGCCTAATAGCCAAAATTAAGGTGAGTGTATATGCATATGATTATGTTCTTGTTAATAGAGGTCATAGGTGGGTAAATTCCTATGACCCATATGTTTGATGAATATGAAAGCTAGTAGGTGGGTAAATTCCTACTAGCAAAATTATGATTGTTGAATGAATAAGCTAGTAGGTGGGTAAATTCCTACTAGCAAATTGATTGTTGAATGAATAAGCTAGTAGGTGGGTAAATTCCTACTAGCAAATGTGAATATTGAATGAAAGCTAGTAGGTGGGTAAATTCCTACTAGCATAATATGTTTGTTGATTATGTGAGCTAGTAGGTGGGTAAATTCCTACTAGCATAATATGTTTGTTGATTATGTGAGCTAGTAGGTGGGTAAATTCCTACTAGCAAATTTGATTATGTGAGCTAGTAGGTGGGTAAATTCCTACTAGTAAATTTGTTTGATTAAGACTAGTAGGTAGGTAAAGTCCTACTAGCATTATCCATGGCCATGTTGAAAATGAATTGTGTTGATTTTGTGTTTATGATTAAATTGAATGAAATGGCTATCAAAAGATAGGCTATAATGATGCTTGATGCTTTGATGTTTTGGCAACTTGATTATGATCATATGTATATGCATTCACTAAGCAATTGCTTATGTTTTAGTTGTTTAATCTTTTTATAGGAGTTGGTAGTAGCCCAGGGAAGGAATTGGCCAAGTGATAAAATTTGAAGTGAAGTAGTGATTGAAGGTAATTTGGCCATCCATTGAAGAATGACACTTTAGGTAGAAGCTTAGTTTAACCCTCTCAAACTTTTGGCTCTTGATACATGTGTATTTTGATGAAAATGTTGTTTATGATGTATTTTAAGTCTTGACTATTATGGTGGGTTGAAGTATAAGTCATTTTGGAGTCAAATTACCCATTTCGTCACTTTGGGTAAATGCGTTCGAGTGACCCGTTTGGTCGTTTTAATGTACATTTCAATGGTTAAAGTTTTGGATCTATCCATTATGTTGTAATATATGATTTTACTCATTTTGGTGTTTTGGTTTAAAGAATTTGGAGCATGGAAAGTAAAATATGGATTTTTGGTTAAAATGGAAAAGTGCAGGTCGGACCATAAAATTACGGCCCTGACCATAATTTTACGGCCCATTGATTTAGATGGGACCGTAAATTTACGGCCCTGGGCCATAAATTTACGGCCCTTTGTAATTTCGAGTTGTTTTCAAACAGGGAAGAAAAAAATCCAAGAGCGAATTACGGTTCAAATTTTACGGCTAGTTGTAATTAAGCCATAAATTTACGGCCAGAACTATAAAAAAAAATCATATTTTTCTTAAATTGAGTCGAGTCGTTTCAGAATCCATTGCCATTTGACCATTAGGCCTTCCCCAATAGGCTCATCGATGACCTCGTCGATGAGGACCTTATTGGTAGCACTCTCATCGACACACCCCATCGTCGGTTGACATCGATCCATCGAAGCGCAGTGACGAGCGTGTGTGGGGCCTGCGTTTTCTTTCTTATATATATATATATATGTTGTTTTACGTTTATATATATATATATATATATATATATTGTATATATATATATATATATATATTTTATTGTATATATATATAATATGTATATATATAGATGTGTGTGTGCGTGTGTGTGTGCAGGAAGAAGAATATAGTTTAAATTAACAAAGAAGAAGATGACTATACTTTCATAATATGTTATATTTAGCCCTTACACTTTTACTAGTTTACAAAAATAATGAATATAGTTTAAATTCAACACTTTAAACCCATATAGTTTGATACGTCCCAAGGTGTATCAATATACCAAAGTATATTGTACACAAAACAGTTGTAGAGGGGGGGTGAATACAACTTTCCTTAATCTTTACAAACTTTTAATTAAAAACGTTTTAAGATTCAGGTTATATATATTAAGCAAGTAAGTAAAGAGCAGGAATCATTAAAACAGTAAAGCAATAAAGAAACAAAAACATTCTTGAACACAGATTGTGGTTTTCAAAGTAATCCTTTATTAAGAAATAATCTATACAAAGAATTATAAGGTTGTTGCGGAATAAAGATAGCCTATAGATATCTAAACAACCTCTGAAATGACAAACTACAATCAATAAGTTCTAGCTCAAGAGAATCAGCCCAAGCTGATCTCGTACAGACTAAGCTGTGTATAAGAGCAGATAAACTTGTGTGAAGAATGATTCTCAGGAAATGCAACACATATGCAATCAATGAACGAGGCTTTTATAGGCGAAAGCACTCCTTCTCTTGGTATCCGTTGAAGCCACGTATTCTTCATTCAGTGGATGACAACGGAATAATCAATCGTGCCTTTCATAGTACTTGTGGTCCCCCACGTACTGACACACATTCTTCATCAACCAATAAGAGTATGGACACGCATATGTAAAACCAACAACCAACCTGGATCCTAAGATTCTTCCTAGTCATGTCATTTGTCTTTATCTTCAATCCAGGTTGTTATCTTCACTTGATTGTCAGACACAGATTGGGCCGTTTGTCAAAGCACCAATTTGCCTAAGTATTTCCAAGCTGACTGTTAATCCCAAACTGTCTTCCACTAACAGTTTGGTCTTCTATCTTCAATCCTCCTCTTTGACTTGGATTGAATGCTATCACATTGTTGATGTAGCTTGAATAACACTTGCTTCCATAAGATTTTACAATTACAAAGTATGAAGCATGATCTGGGTCAGAGACAGATCGTAAGCTGTGTCAGCTTAGTCTGACCCAGATCAGATTAAAGAACCAAAAGATTTCTAAGTGTTTATAAGTCAGATTTGTCATCACCAAATTTACAGACTTTAATCCAAGAACATTAGGACTCAACAATCTCCCCCTATTTGATGATGACAAAACCCAACAACACTTCTAACTATCAGCTTACAAAGAGTCAAAGTAAAATAAGACTAACAGATTGTGACCCTTTGAATCTTTTGGGTTCTTTTGAACTGAAATGAAGTTTTAACAAAGAAATTAAATTTGTGCAACTGCTTTTGCATATATAGAGAACAAAACAAAGATATTACATGATGTATCACTATTCTCCAAGCATTTCTATAGCTTCTTTCTTAACTTCAAATGATGGGGCAACTTTCACATCTAACTGCCTATCTAACCCCTCATCAATAAGGAACTGCTCATACCCATTACCTTCTTCACTAAAATTTCTGCAGAATCTGTATAAGGTAAAAAGGTGCATAGCTGGTACCTGTTGTAGTTCAGCAGTCCTTTGGAAAACCAATTTCCCTCTTGCATCCACAAAATACATCCCATGTTCAGGTTCAGTGATGAACATCCCACATCTTGCATTTTCAACACCAGCAGGTAGAGACAGATTGAGATTATTCAGAATCTTGTCAACAGCACCAGAAGATAATTGAGCAAGCAACTCTGAAGGGGACAAGTTTTTGAGAAAAACTATATGATCACCTCCAGGAGCATTAATTCTTTCAAACCTTCTTCTTTTCTTCTTTAGTGGCTCAGCTGACTCATCTTCATCATCCATATCATATGCTTTTGGTCTTGGAAGGCCAGTGATATCAATCTTGAATTTCACAATTACAGCCAACTTCTTTTCAATGGCTTCCAAGACTGTCTCTTTATGGATTCCAGTTATACCAGTTATGATATTATGTAACTCCACCCACTCAGTGTATCCTAGTTCAAACAGATTGTCAAGATCATGGGTTTCCCAGCTTGTTTCATATCATTTTCTTGTAAACCTGATGCTTGGAATGTTCTTTCCTTTTCTTGTTTTGAGTTGGACCTGGATGATTGGCTCTGGATGCCTTCTATAATTAATGTTTTCAGTCACCTTTCTTTTCTCCAGAGCCTCCCACCAATCATGGGCTTCAACACTTTTCTTCATGCCTTTCACCTTCTGTGATGGTTTAGTGTGAACCACCACTTTCTTCTTATCTTTTCCTTTGCCCGCATCTTTGCTGCAAGGTCTTCTTCATCCTCCTTATTCAATGTTTCTTGAAGAACCTTGGCAACTTCTGGATCAGATTCAATAGCTGCCATTCTTTCTCTTTGTAATCTGTCCTCCTTGATCATTTTGTATGCCACCTCAACTGTTACCTTAAGTTCTGGAGCCTTCTTAATTGCAAGCTCCCAATCCTTTTCTTTGTCAGCTAAGATCTTCACACCATTTGACCCAGCTTATGTTGGCCTTTTCTTGAGCATGAACTGGGACAGAGTGGTTGTGTCTTCACTTGAAGAAGATTCAGCAATTTGTTCTTTGGGAGCTGGGTCAGCTTGCGATGGCACAGCTTGTACAGGAACAGCTTGGGAGGACTTCTTTTTCTTTTCAGCTTTCTTAACTTTTTCAACTCCAACATCCTTCCTTATATCTCCCATTTCAACATCAACAGTCTCCCCTTTAGTTGTATCACTCTCCTTTTCAGCCTCTTCATTTATTTTTCCAACATTTTCACCACCAGACTCAGATTCTGGTATTTTTATCTCCTCTACAGTTTCCTTCTCACCTTCCACCTTAGAACCATGCACAACCATTCTTCTATCATTGGCTGCCTCCTCAGCTCTGGCCTTATTTTGTCTTTCTTTTATTTTATCAAAATATTCTTCAATTTCCTTGTCAACCTGAGCTTATTGTCTTTCTCTTTCTAGCTCAATTTCAGCATCACTCATAGCACTCTTCTTCTTAGTAGCATTCTTCTCCCCTTTTTTGTCATCATCAGCAGGGAAAGAGCTCACTAGAGTGGCAAAGAGACCTTTGAGATCCTGGTTGATCAAGTCAATCTTGATATTAGTGAGACAGCAGGCTCTTCTTAGCTCAACATAATCCTCATGGAGGAGTCCAATTTTAGATTTAACACCCTTAGAGACTTCAATCAGATCTTTCTTGAAATCTGCTTGTGACTTGTTTGCAGATCGAAGTTCTATGGTGACTTCCCTTGTAAACTTGGTTGCTGCAGTCTCAATCTAACTCAGAGTACTCTTGTTTCTTTCCTTCTCTTCATTGATTGCCTTTGTAAGACCATCAAGAGACTCTGTCATCTTGCTCTAGTTCTGCTGCATCAAATCAACTGCTTTTATCACACTTTCTTTCAATGCAGTCTGATCATGACTCAGCTTATCCACCTTCTTGTCCGTCAATTCCTGATCCTTTTGGATCTTTTCCAAGCAATTGGTCAGCTGTAAGCTCTTAACCTTAGAGGTTGAAATGAACTCAGTGAGCTGCCCCACCACATCTGAAAATGAGATAGTGGCAGCTTGGGAAAAACTTGCAGTTGGCTTAAAAACCACTGACTCTGGAAAGAGCAGCCTGCAATCCTTAATATCAGGGTCATTGGGCTCATATAGAAGGGGGTGGAGGCTTAAGGAGTTTTGGTGAATTTGCTCATGAGAGTGAGTCTCATGAGTAGATTTGTCAAAAATGATGATGAGTTGGTCAGCCTGAGAAAGATTAACGTTTGATTCAGGCTGAGGGCCAGTGGGAATGTGTTGATCTTGATTTTGATCAACTCCTCCACTAGCATCTTCCATCAGAGCATCCCTTGAGAATGGATGGGCAAACTCATCATCGAATGAAGAATCACTTCCGGAGATAGTGATCATATTCTCATTGACATCGTGAGGACCATCAATGGTTCCCTTTGCTGCACAAGGGGCTGACATAACTGCCTTAAAGACAACCATGTAACCTACAGAATCCCTCTGTCCAAGGACAGATGCAGACACAGACTCTGCAGGTGTAATGTCTAGTGTATTTGATTGCCCTTCAACAGAGGTGTGTTGTTGCACCAAAGTATCCTTAGGGAGAATTAAGGCCTGTACCCCTCCTTGTGACATAGAAGGGGCATTGACAGCCTGTGCAGACTCAGAGTGTAAGAGAGAAGGAGTCTGATCAGCTTGAGGAGGAGAAGCAGTGTCACCAGTGCGTTCGATACTTCTCTCCTTTGGCTGACCATCCTCAGAATCGATGTGCATAGACTCTGACTCATTTTGGATCTGGGCTAGATCCTCTGTTATCCCTTTAAAGAAAGACCTTGGGAGGAGGTCTTTCTTTCAATACCGTCACCCTGTTTGGAGGGTTGGGTAGCAATAGGTGTTCCCTTTAACTCGTCTACACTCTTTTGGGAGAGTGCAGATGGGCGTGGCATTTTTGGCTTGTCAGCTTGGGTGGCAGGGACAGCTTTGGAACGTTCCTTAGCTTCCACTGCACCTTGGGGGATCTCAAGATTGGATGTTGCATTATCAACCCCAGAAGCTGACACAGATTTCCTTTGCGTTCTTTTCTTTTTAGCCTTGTGAGGTACTAAGTCCTCAACAATTGGTCTTTTAGAAGTGGATTTTGAATGAGTGGATGAGGGTGTGGCTAGGGTGGTTGATGTTTTGGCCAACCCTTCACCCTCTTTTGAAGGAGAAGAAGATTGAATAGATTGAGAAGAGTTTGAGGGTTCAGAAGCATGTGTACCTGGGTCCCCCTGATTGGCAGATTGAGTGTCAGACTCAGATCGCGTCGAAGAAGGGACAGCTTCCTCAAGTGCTTCTTGTTCCCTTTCTCTTTGCCTGCAAAAATCAAGGTAAACCTGCATTGCTCGGGTCAGACCCTGCACAGTTACCTTGGAACTATTGAAAATGTTATTGTTAATAGACTTGCATTCCACAGTCTGACCAGTTGCCAGACTGTAATCATTGTCAAGTATAGCTTCAATGATAAGAGCAAGAATCCTACCATAAGGTATGGTAAGGCTCTTCTTAATAACACGTTCAACCAAGTCCTTAAAAATTAAGCCAGCAAAATCTACTCTGGTCATAGTGACCATTGCATGAAAAATCTGCAATTCTAATACATTAGGTTGATCAAAGCTGCCTGCCTTTACTTGTAAAGTTTTAGAAATTGTGCTCAGTAAATAACTCCAAATACCAGTTAAATATTTCATTTTAACCACTGAAGCCAATGGACCAGTATATCCAACCTCTTGTAAAATATTTTGGCTTCAGTATGAGACACAACACTTGCATAATCATCTTCAGGCATATAAGACAGCTCAAATGCAGACCTAATCCTCTCATAAGAAATATATACCTTTTTCTTACCATTGAGGATTGTGCCATAGATTGCAGCATCTCCTTTCTTGTTCTGTCCCACATGACAGCTCGCCCAAAATTCACAAAGGAGATCTTGAAACACCCAGTCTGGCTTCTCAATCATCACCTTGCCGAATGGATGATACCATAAGAAAGCCACAATCTCATCATATCCTTTTGCCCATGAAGGAGGATGAATATTGGCATGAACCAGACTGCCAATCTTGATTTTACCAGTATCAAGATCAGCCGGGACCACTACTACATTACTTCCCACCACATAAGGTGAAAGCTTATTAGCGCTTATTGGAGCTGGGTATAGACTTTCAGCTTCAGATGAAGAACTAGATTGAGAATCATTAGAATGAATAGAAACAGATGATGATGCCATTTTAAAACAATTTTTAGAAGAAATTTAAAATTAATAAAACAGTATTCAGACTAGAGAAAAAAATTGATTTAAGAAAATATGAACAAGTGATTTGGGATTTAGGTTAAATAGATATTATATACATAATTCAAAATATCCCGTTTGAAAAAGTTGGAGAGAGAGATTTTGATTGGAGGATGAACAAGTAGTGGAGGTACTTTTTCAGTAACCGGCTGTAACCTCTACACGTGTCACACTCCAATAGGATCAACAAGTAAACTAAATAAAATAATGAAAGTAATAAAACGCACTGAGATATTTAATAACAAAAATAACCACGAAGCTGGGTCAGACTCAGCTTACCCTCTTTTACTTGGAAATGCACCAAGTGTGAAAGGGTAGTCTGGGTCAGACACAGCTTACCCTTAAAATTTAGAATAACTCTAAGGGGTCAGATTTGTTATTACTTAGCTCACTACCTTTTACAAATTTAGCATACCTAGCTTACTTATGAGATAGTTGAACCTTGATTCATCCAATGGCTTTGTGAACAAGTCAGCAAGCTGATTATCTGTTGGAATGAAGTAGAGTTCAACATCTTCTTTCATTACATGATCCCTGATGAAATGATATCTTATATCAATGTGCTTGGTCCTTGAATGAAGCACAGAATTGTTTGAAATTGCTATGGCACTGGTACTGTCACAAAAGATTGAAGTTTTTGATGCAGTGACACCATAGTCTTAAAGCTGATATTGCATCCAAAGAATTTGAGAGCAACAACTTCCTGCAGCAACATATTCAGCTTCTGCAGTGGAGATAGAAACTGAATGCTGCTTCTTGCTGGACCAGCTTACAAGTCTATTGCCAAGCAATTGACAAGCTCCTGAAGTACTTTTTCTGTCAATCTTACAGCCTGCAAAGTCAGAATCTGAATAGCCAATTAGATCAAATCCTGAGTCTTTGGGATACCAAGGACCCAGATTGGGACTACCTTTAAGGTATCTAAAGATTCTTTTCACACCCTTAAGATGAGATTCCTTAGGACTAGCTTGATATCTTGCACAAAGACATGTAGCAAACATAATATCTGGTCTACTAGCAGTCAAGTAAAGTAATGATCCTATCATACCCCTATAAGCTGTGGTGTCAACATATTTTCCATTTTTATCTTCACCCAGCTTATCACCAGTTCCCATAGGAGTTTTCATAGGTGAGCAATCACTAAAACCAAATTTGTTTAAGAGATCTTAACATATTTTCCTTGGTTTATAAAAATTCCATTTTTAGTCTGTTTAACTTGTAAACCCAGAAAATAGTTTAGTTCTCCCATCATGCTCATTTCAAACTTTTTAGACATTAATTCAGAAAACTTTTTGCAAAGTCTTTCACTGCTAGACCCAAATATTATATCATCTACATAAATTTGTACAAGCAGGATATCACCATTATACTTTCTCACAAACAAAGTCTTGTCAACATTACCTCTTTTGAAGTTGTTAGCCAATAAGAATTTAGACAAAGTGTCATACCATGCCCTTGGAGCTTGCTTCAACCCATAGAGAGCCTTGTCAAGCTTGAACACATGGTCAGGAAACTTTGAATTTTCAAAACCTGGATTCTGTTCAACATAGACTTCTTCTTCCAATTTTCCATTAAGAAATGCACTCTTCACATCCATTTGATAGACTTTGAAACCTTTGTGAGCAGAGAAGGCCAAGAACATTCTGATTGCCTCTAATCTTGCCACTGGTGCAAAAGTCTCATCATAATCAATTCCATCCTCTTGTCTGTAACCAAGAGCTACCAATCTTGCTTGTTTCTGGTCACAACTCCCCTTTCATCCATTTTGTTTCTGTAGACCCACTTGGTTCCAATCACAGTCTTGTGATGAGGTCTTGGAACAAGTTCCCAAACCTTGTTTCTTTCAAACTGTGTTAACTCATCTTGCATTGCATTTACTCAAGAAGGATCTACCAGTGCTTCAGTAACCTCAGTTGGTTCCACCTTGCTTACAAAATTGACAAACATGCAGAAATTGCCTGTTGCCTTTCTTCTTGTTTTAACACCAGAGAGAGGATCACCAATGATTTGGTTAATTGGATGACTCTTTGTCCATCTGGTAACATGAGTTGAATTATTTGTAACTGGGACAATGGGCTGATTCAGATTAGATGCTCCAGCATGATCAGCTTGAGGAAGAGGCTGATCAGCTTGGACTGGAATAGAGGAATCTGAACCAGTTTGAGAGTCATTAAATGGATTCTAAATAATTTCTTCAGTAGGAGTAGGATCAGCTTGTGCATTTTCAAAGATTGGAACACCTTATTCTTCTTCTATAAGTTGCTCCCCCTGAGTTTGAGCATTATCAGCTCCAACTGGAGGATTAGTTGGAGGCTCATTCTCAGGTACAACCAGTTCTTCAAAATTGAAATCTTCATCTTCAGGAGGAGAGCAATCTGGCTTAGAACAACCTTCATCTATGCTTACATTAACAGAGTTCTCAATTGTTTTAGTTCTCTTGTTGTAAACTCTGTAGGCCTTTATCATTGTTGCATATCCAAGTAGGATACCTTCATCTGCTTTCTCATCAAACTTTCCAAGATGGTCTTTCTGATTCAGAATGTAGCAAGGACTTCCAAACATTCTTAGGAAACCAATTTCAGGTTTTCTCCCCCTAAGAAGTTCATATGCAGTCTTCTGGTGTCTTTTCACAATAAGGGATCTGTTCTGGGTAAAGCAAGCTGTGTGTACTGCTTTAGCCCATAAATGAGACTTGACATTGTTTTGAGCCATCATGGATCTGGCAGCTTCAATTAGAGTTCTGTTTCTTCTTTCTGCAACACCATTTTGTTGAGGAGTTCTGGCAGCTGAGTATACTTGTGAAATTCCTTTTTCACTGCAAAAGGAATTAAGAGTGATATTCTTAAATTCAGTACCATTATCACTCCTTAATTGCCTAACAGGCCTTTTGTAGAGAATTTCAGCTTGCTTGATGAAATGAATAATGCTGTCAGCAGCTTCACTCTTGTGTTTGAGAAAGAAAACCCAGGTGTATCTTGAATATTCATCAACAATTATCAAGGAGTACCTCATTCCAGTGAATGAAGGAGTACTAATTGGTCCAAATAAGTCCATATGAAGCAGATCCAAACAATTATCAATGGTTGAGCATGTTTTAGACTTAAAAGTAGCTTTGTGTTGCTTGCCTTTCTCACAAGCACCACACAGCTTGTCCTTCTCATAATTGATCACTGGAAGACCAGACACCAACTCTTTCTTACACAGCTTGTTGATGTCTTTGAAATTCATATGAGACAACCTTTTATGCCACAACCAATTCAGCTCATCTTGAGTCTTTGACATGAAACAAACTTCTCTTGTGACAGTTGGATTTCTCATGTCAAAAGAATACAAAGACTCATCCCTCTTTGCAATAAGAACCACATTGCCTTCTAAATCAAGAACAATACCCTTATCAGATCTGAATCTCACTTCATAACCAGCATCACACAACTGACTCACACTGATCAGATTGTGCTTCAAACCATTTACATATGAGACCCTTCTGAAAGTAATAGGACCATTTGAAAGTATACCAAATCCTTCAGTCTTTCCTTGAGAGTCATCTCCAAAAGTAACATTAGGACCAACGCGAATCCTAAAGCTACATAACATGGACTTACATCCGGTCATATGCTTGGAACATCCACTGTCCAAGTGCCAGGTATTATCGTTATGACTGCCCTGCATTTATGATAAGAGATTAGTTCTTTTTGGGAACCCATCCAAAGATGGGTTCACCAGAGCTGACCTTCTGGTCTGACTCAGATTGGGTAACTGAACTTAGAATCTTATCACATTTTGACACCCATTGTTGCTTGGTCTGTCCTTTACCAGATTCAAAGTTTTTTCTAGCAACATTTAGAGTTTCCTTTTGAACAAAACCTTTGCCTATTCCAGATTTCTTACATTCAGCTCTCAATTTTCTTTGATCAACAGTTTTTGGATCAGACACATTCTTAAGAAAATTTGCTTCCATTGAAACCTTATCAGTTCTGGACTCAACATATTTTGAAATCATTTTGTCAGAGTCAGACTTGGTGTTACTTGAAACAGACTCAGATTTGTTTGTGACTCATTTCCTTGAGAACCAGACTTCTTACTCTTTAAAAGCTTTATTTTCTCTTTAGGAACACTATGATCTCTAACCTTTCTTTTATTTTTTTTTAAACTACCCTTGTTTGTTTTAGTCTTTGAATCTGATTCAGATTTGGTAATGGTCAGCTTAGACAAGTCAAGACTTTCTTCAGGTTTTAACTCAACAACCTTATCAGCTTCAGACACAGCTTCAGCAATGGTCTGACCAATGGTTTCAGGATCTTTAAACCCAATACCAGATTTCTGAACCAACTTAATTGATTTAGATTTCATTCCTTTGGTTTGGACTTTGGGTGGTGAAGGAGGCTGATAACAAGGCTCCATATCACAGACTTCAGCAATGGCTATGGCCCTATCATAATCACCATCAAAAATAGCTTGGATCTGATGAGGTATTTGGTCATTTACACACTTAGCAACTCTTTTGGAACATATACACCATGATTCAGTAATTTGTTTAACCTTTAAAAACTTTTCTTCTGCAGTTTTAGCTTCTTTAACCAAAATGGAGTTTAATTGTTTTTGAGCTTTAACTTCAGATTCTAGTTTTTCAATGGTGTGACTTTTAGAGCTGTTATCAAGTTTCAAAACATGTATTTCCTTTTTGAGTTCTTGATTAAAGTGTTTTTGTAGCAGAACCTCATCACCAAGTCTGGACAGTTTCTCATTATCAGACAGATTGGAAAAAGAAATTACCTCAGGTGGAGCAGTCTGACTGGTAGATGCCTGGTGAGCTGACTCAGATTGCTGTTGTATTTTCACCAGATCTTTAGCAAATCTTTGAGTAGCTTCTTTAGCCATGAAACACTTGGCATCTTTATACAGCTCATCATCAGATGATGTGGCACTTTCAGCCCAGTCTTTGGCTACCAGACTCTTTTCACTTTTGTTCACCTTCTCAGTCAGCTCAGCTACTTGTGCTTTCAAGGCTTTGTACTTAGTCTTGAGCTTTGAGTATTTTTCACCTCTTCCACCTTTGGCTGGCACAGGTTGAGTAGATTCTTTAGATCTGCAATCTCCAGCCATATGCCCAGTCTTGCCACACTTTTAACAAGTGACTTTGGACATGTCAAATGGCTTCTTGGTCTTATCAGCTTGGCCACCTTTTCCTTTTCCTTTAAACTTATTAAAGGATCTCCTTCTGATCCTTTCAGCCAACATAGCTACTTCATTAGCTAGTTCATCACCATCAGATTCATCACATTTAGATTCAGCACAAACAGAGTTAGGATTAGACATCTCAGGAATATCATCATTAACACAAGGAATGATCTCATTACTAATTGAACTAGGGTGTTCAGTCATAGAAGCAACAAGTGCAGCAGCAGACTGACTATAAGAATCACCCATAGCAATTAACTTTTCAGCCTCTGAACATTCTTGGTTATGAAGCAAACCAAAAAGTCCAGGGAGATCAAGATCATGATAAACAGAACTTAATTTAACAGAAGAAATATAGTTGTTCCATTTAGGTGGTAATGAATCAAGAAATTTACTCTTTAAAACCTCATTTTTCTTAACAATTCCAACAACAGCTAAATCATTTACCAAAGCATTAAAGCGGGTATGAGTGTCAGTCAAGGATTCATTTCTCAAAGAGAAAAATCTTTCATACCTCCTGGTCAATGTAGTAATTGTGGATTCCATGGAAGTAGAGCAACCCTCAAACATGACAGTCAATGTACCCCACATTTTCTTAGCTGTAGAACACATTTTAATAGAATGATAAAGATCTTTGGGCACAGTTTGGACAATGAAATTTCTAGCCTTCACATCCAAGTTTGCCAACCTCCTATCCTCATCCCCCCAATCTGCCTTGTCCTTAACAATAGACTTGACTGTGGCAGGAATGGTTGGTTGACCTTCCCTGACCACAGCTTCTACCACAATGGTTTGTGTAGGAACATAAGGACCATCCGCAAGGATGTCAGGCATATTGTTATCGATGGATTCAAGGAACAAAGACATTCGACCTTTCCACCCACTGAAATCATCTTTATCAAACATGGGTGGTCTGGTTGAAGAACCATTATCAATATAGGATGACATAATGCTTTACTATTAAGGGAAATATGCAAGGATCAAGTCAAGTTAATTCTAACCCCTTCTCTGATACCAATTGATACGTCCCAAGGTGTATCAATATACCAAAGTATATTGTACACAGAACAGTTGTAGAGGGGGGGGGTGAATACAACTTTCCTTAATCTTTACAAACTTTTAAATAAAAATGTTTTAAGATTCAGTTTATATATATTAAGCAAGTAAGTAAAGAGCAGGAATCATTAAAACAGTAAAGCAATAAAGAAACAAAAACATTCTTGAACACAGATTGTGGTTTTCAAAGTAATCATTTATTAAGAAATAATCTATACAAAGAATTACAAGGTTGTTGCGGAATAAAGATAACCTATAGATATCTAAACAACCTTTGAAATGACAAACTACAATCAATAAGTTCTAGCTCAAGAGAATCAGCCCAAGCTGATCTCGTACAGACTAAGCTGTGTATAAGAGCAGATAAACTTGTGTGAAGAATGATTCTCAGGAAATACCACACATATGCAATCAATGAACGAGGCTTTTATAGGCGAAATCACTCCTTCTCTTGGTATCCGTTGAAGCCACGTATTCTTCATTCAGTGGATGACAAAGGAATAATCAATCGTGCCTTTCATAGTACTTGTGGTCCCCCACGTACTGACGCACATTCTTCATCAACCAATAAGAGTATGGACACGCATATGTAAAACCAACCACCAACCTGGATCCTAGGAATCTTCCTAGTCACGTCATTTGTCTTTATCTTCAATCCAGGTTGTTATCTTCACTTGATTGTCAGACACAGATTGGGCCATTTGTCAAAGCACCAATCTGCCTAAGTGTTTCCAAGCTGACTGCTAATCCCAAGTTGTCTTCCACTAACAGTTTGGTCTTCTATCTTCAACCCCCCTCTTCGACTTGGATTGAATGCTATCACATTGTTGATGCAGATTGAATTACACTTGCTTCCATAAGATTTTACAATTACAAAGTATGAAGCATGATCTGGCTCAGAGACAGATCGTAAGCTGTGTCAGCTTAGTCTGACCCAGATCATATTACAAGAACCAAAAGATTTCTAAGTGTTTATAAGTCAGATTCGTCATCACCAAATTTACAGACTTTAATCCAAGAACATTGGGACTCAACATAGTTAATTTATATAATAAATTATATATAAAATATATATATATATATATATATATATATATATATATATATATATATGTGTGTGTGTGTGTGTGTGTGTGTGTGTGTGTGTTAAATATATAGTGTTTTATATTTATATAATTATTTTTTTTAAAATAATAGTTTTATTTATTGTTTGGATAAATATCTATACTATATTATAAAACAAATAAGGTTCAACTTTCAACTTTCAATTTCAAATGTACACATGATAATGCATGATGTACCATACATCAATGTCCCACAACTTTCAACTTTCAACTTTCATTTTAATCTCTCTCCTCAAATCTCAACCACTCATTTTTTTTCTCTCTTCTCCATAAATCATTTTATTCCTCTAATTCATTGAAAATCTTTTATCTCAAAAACCGTACATCGATAAATTATAAAAGTTATATGGGTGTTCTTAAAATTTCATGTTCTTTCATTAGAGATGTCATTCGATATACTTTCGACGAATTTTTAAATCCGAGGGCGGAGCCAGTACGGCTAAGGCATTTGGCTATCACACTCTATGACCTATCACCTCCTATGACCTATCATACTCTATGACCTATCACCCCCACCATCTCACCGCCGCAACGCGCGGGTACTTTCTCTCGTAAAATAAAATAAATAAAAGTTGTGGAAGAGGTGTTATTGTTAGTGAGTGTGGAAGAGGTGTGGAAGAGGCTCCTATTGTGATAGGCCTTACTTACGCTAACCCAACCTAACCAATTGCTTTAGCACTACCTAAACTGTCGGTCCATTTTTTTGCCTGCAGTAAATAGACCGTAGCTAAGGTACTAGATCCTGCAGATCATATGGTCCCGGCCTCTTTTATTGTTTTCTTATTTTCCACCCACACTTTCCCCCTTTGTCTTTTATTTTCAATACACCTACCACCATATTAAAATAGGAAGTGATATCAATACCTACACCATATTAAGATAGGAAGTGATATCAGTACCATACCAATTGATATATTTACCACACATGTGATTTACTGACTTGTACAGTATGTTATTAACGTTGTACTGGTAAATACATCATTATTTGTGGTACTAATATCACTTTCTTATTAAAATCAAGTTAATACTGTGAGTAACAGATATATATGGCAACACATTCTCCATCATCATTTAAGCTTCTTCATATACATGGCTCGGATTTTATTATTTTTGGATCCGGGTTAGGTTTTTTTTGTATATAATATAGATCCCAGAGTCTATAAAAATGAGATAATCATAAAGATGGAGTTTTCAAATATATATATATATATATAATATATATATATATATATATATATATATATATATATATATATATATATGTGTGTGTGTGTGTGTGTGTGTGTGTGTGTGTGTTAAATTTATATAGTGTTTTATATTTATATAATTATTTTTTTTAAAATAATAGTTTTATTTATTGTTTGGATAAATATCTATACTATATTATAAAACAAATAAGGTTCAACTTTCAACTTTCAATTTCAACAATGTACACATGATAATGCATGATGTACCATACATCAATGTCCCACAACTTTCAACTTTCAACTTTCATTTTAATCTCTCTCCTCAAATCTCAACCACTCATTTTTTTTCTCTCTTCTCCATAAATCATTTTATTCCTCTAATTCATTGAAAATCTTTTATCTCAAAAACCGTACATCGATAAATTATAAAAGTTATATGGGTGTTCTTAAAATTTCATGTTCTTTCATTAGAGATGTCATTCGATATACTTTCGACGAATTTTTAAATCCGAGGGCGGAGCCAGTACGGCTAAGGCATTTGGCTATCACACTCTATGACCTATCACCTCCTATGACCTATCATACTCTATGACCTATCACCCCCACCATCTCACCGCCGCAACGCGCGGGTACTTTCTCTCGTAAAATAAAATAAATAAAAGTTGTGGAAGAGGTGTTATTGTTAGTGAGTGTGGAAGAGGTGGAAGAGGTGTGGAAGAGGCTCCTATTGTGATAGGCCTTACTTACGCTAACCCAACCTAACCAATTGCTTTAGCACTACCTAAACTGTCGGTCCATTTTTTTGCCTGCAGTAAATAGACCGTAGCTAAGGTACTAGATCCTGCAGATCATATGGTCCCGGCCTCTTTTATTGTTTTCTTATTTTCCACCCACACTTTCCCCCTTTGTCTTTTATTTTCAATACACCTACCACCATATTAAAATAGGAAGTGATATCAATACCTACCACCATATTAAGATAGGAAGTGATATCAGTACCATACCAATTGATATATTTACCACACATGTGATTTACTGACTTGTACAGTATGTTATTAACGTTGTACTGGTAAATACATCATTATTTGTGGTACTAATATCACTTTCTTATTAAAATCAAGTTAATACTGTGAGTAACAGATATATATGGCAACACATTCTCCATCATCATTTAAGCTTCTTCATATACATGGCTCGGATTTTATTATTTTTGGATCCGGGTTAGGTTTTTTTTGTATATAATATAGATCCCAGAGTCTATAAAAATGAGATAATCATAAAGATGGAGTTTTCAAATATATATATATATAAGGTTCACTTTTAATAGTAGAGATGGAGTCGTTCAACTGACTTCGAAGGCGGGTTGAGGTTTATACCTTTTGAAAAGAAAATTAAGGTTCAAATTTTAATATAGGTATTTGGGTTAGTTTTAAGAGTTGATTAGATTTAGCGTAGTTTAGCCATTAAATAGAATAAACTAGATTGTTTCCAACATTTTTCAAAAAAGAATAAAACTGAAGTGTTTCCATTTATTCAGTCACTTGGGAATTCTGATATATATAGGCTCTACAATGACAAATTTATGTTAGATGACAACATTTTTCACAAATTTGTATTTTTTCTTCTAGTAAAATATAGTTTAGTTTGGACTTTGTATCCCAACAATGATGTGATTTTGGTGTATTTAAATGTTTGTTCAACAATAAAAGCTAAAAATACTTTTTATATCTTTTATATGTGTTTCAATTGATCAAACTTACTTTTAGACAATTTTAAAAACACACCTTTAAATAGAAATTCATTCTCATATATATTGAACTAGATTTATACCCGTGTCAAATATACGAGTTATTGAAGCAAGCTGGTATGAATATTTAAAGATGACAAAGATACAACAGGATACTTAAGTCTTTGGTTTCTGAGCCGAATCAGCTTGGTTATTATCCAAGCTGAGTCAGCTCAAACACCTTCTGTGTATGCAAATAAGATAAAGAAGGTGGTTCTTTTCAAGATGCAAACATCAAAGAAGTACATAACTTAGTCTGAGATCGAAGATAGAAGACTAAGGATAGAAGGCCAAGCTGATGGGTGGAAATCATCTTGGTTCTTAAAGAAAGCTTGGAAGAACTTGAAAGATCAAAATATTACAAGTGTTTTGATGCTTCGACAATAACTCTAGATAACTACCACTGACAATGGAAGAATCAAATAGTACGAGGTTGTTAGGTCCAGATTTACTGGACTCGCTCCAGACTCGACTACTGGAGCCTTACTGAAGATCTGTCTAGAAACGTGTTCTACTGGACCTACTCCAGACTTGGAATCTGGAGTCCCTCTGAAGATTTGTCCAGAAATAATGGAAGACCAGTGAGCAAATACTTGTATAGGAAATCTGGAGTATTCTCCAGATTAGCTCACTGGACTTCACCCCAGTCCAGATCAACTCTACTGAAGACATTCTCACTGAAGTCAAAGACTGAAGTCAGAATAAAGAAGACTGACAAATGGCGGAGTTCACTGGAAGTCTTACCAGATCTGTACACTGGAGTATTGTCAGTGTTCTAGACCTTACAAGTCTGAACACTGATATCGAGTAATTGACTTGTTGATGCATGTTGATGTGACAACAGCAACTTAGATTTGATTATGTCTTATTCATTTATATGTAATTGATATATTATGGACTTCGTGTTTTAGTAATGATTAATTACATGTTTTGGTGGGGGT
>CM067168.1:86585007-86720007 GCA_034093135.1 Erigeron breviscapus
GTGACTTATGTACTTTGTAAATGTGTCCCTCTCACTAGTAACTGGACAGGTTGAAGTGCGTGTTTGAGGTGACTTATGTCTCCTTGTAAATGTGTCCCTCTCACTAGTAACTGGACAGGTTGAAGTGCGTGTTTGAGGTGACTTATGTCTCCTTGTAAATGTGTCCCTCTCACTAGTAACTGGACAGGTTGAAGTGCGTGTTTGAGGTGACTTATGTCTCCTTGTAAATGTGTCCCTCTCACTAGTAACTGGACAGGTTGAAGTGCGTGTTTGAGGTGACTTATGTCTCCTTGTAAATGTGTCCCTCTCACTAGTAACTGGACAGGTTGAAGTGCGTGTTTGAGGTGACTTATGTCTCCTTGTAAATGTGTCCCTCTCACTAGTAACTGGACAGGTTGAAGTGCGTGTTTGAGGTGACTTATGTCTCCTTGTAAATGTGTCCCTCTCACTAGTAACTGGACAGGTTGAAGTGCGTGTTTGAGGTGACTTATGTCTCCTTGTAAATGTGTCCCTCTCACTAGTAACTGGACAGGTTGAAGTGCGTGTTTGAGGTGACTTATGTCTCCTTGTAAATGTGTCCCTCTCACTAGTAACTGGACAGGTTGAAGTGCGTGTTTGAGGTGACTTATGTCTCCTTGTAAATGTGTCCCTCTCACTAGTAACTGGACAGGTTGAAGTGCGTGTTTGAGGTGACTTATGTCTCCTTGTAAATGTGTCCCTCTCACTAGTAACTGGACAGGTTGAAGTGCGTGTTTGAGGTGACTTATGTCTCCTTGTAAATGTGTCCCTCTCACTAGTAACTGGACAGGTTGAAGTGCGTGTTTGAGGTGACTTATGTCTCCTTGTAAATGTGTCCCTCTCACTAGTAACTGGACAGGTTGAAGTGCGTGTTTGAGGTGACTTATGTCTCCTTGTAAATGTGTCCCTCTCACTAGTAACTGGACAGGTTGAAGTGCGTGTTTGAGGTGACTTATGTCTCCTTGTAAATGTGTCCCTCTCACTAGTAACTGGACAGGTTGAAGTGCGTGTTTGAGGTGACTTATGTCTCCTTGTAAATGTGTCCCTCTCACTAGTAACTGGACAGGTTGAAGTGCGTGTTTGAGGTGACTTATGTCTCCTTGTAAATGTGTCCCTCTCACTAGTAACTGGACAGGTTGAAGTGCGTGTTTGAGGTGACTTATGTCTCCTTGTAAATGTGTCCCTCTCACTAGTAACTGGACAGGTTGAAGTGCGTGTTTGAGGTGACTTATGTCTCCTTGTAAATGTGTCCCTCTCACTAGTAACTGGACAGGTTGAAGTGCGTGTTTGAGGTGACTTATGTCTCCTTGTAAATGTGTCCCTCTCACTAGTAACTGGACAGGTTGAAGTGCGTGTTTGAGGTGACTTATGTCTCCTTGTAAATGTGTCCCTCTCACTAGTAACTGGACAGGTTGAAGTGCGTGTTTGAGGTGACTTATGTCTCCTTGTAAATGTGTCCCTCTCACTAGTAACTGGACAGGTTGAAGTGCGTGTTTGAGGTGACTTATGTCTCCTTGTAAATGTGTCCCTCTCACTAGTAACTGGACAGGTTGAAGTGCGTGTTTGAGGTGACTTATGTCTCCTTGTAAATGTGTCCCTCTCACTAGTAACTGGACAGGTTGAAGTGCGTGTTTGAGGTGACTTATGTCTCCTTGTAAATGTGTCCCTCTCACTAGTAACTGGACAGGTTGAAGTGCGTGTTTGAGGTGACTTATGTCTCCTTGTAAATGTGTCCCTCTCACTAGTAACTGGACAGGTTGAAGTGCGTGTTTGAGGTGACTTATGTCTCCTTGTAAATGTGTCCCTCTCACTAGTAACTGGACAGGTTGAAGTGCGTGTTTGAGGTGACTTATGTCTCCTTGTAAATGTGTCCCTCTCACTAGTAACTGGACAGGTTGAAGTGCGTGTTTGAGGTGACTTATGTCTCCTTGTAAATGTGTCCCTCTCACTAGTAACTGGACAGGTTGAAGTGCGTGTTTGAGGTGACTTATGTCTCCTTGTAAATGTGTCCCTCTCACTAGTAACTGGACAGGTTGAAGTGCGTGTTTGAGGTGACTTATGTCTCCTTGTAAATGTGTCCCTCTCACTAGTAACTGGACAGGTTGAAGTGCGTGTTTGAGGTGACTTATGTCTCCTTGTAAATGTGTCCCTCTCACTAGTAACTGGACAGGTTGAAGTGCGTGTTTGAGGTGACTTATGTCTCCTTGTAAATGTGTCCCTCTCACTAGTAACTGGACAGGTTGAAGTGCGTGTTTGAGGTGACTTATGTCTCCTTGTAAATGTGTCCCTCTCACTAGTAACTGGACAGGTTGAAGTGCGTGTTTGAGGTGACTTATGTCTCCTTGTAAATGTGTCCCTCTCACTAGTAACTGGACAGGTTGAAGTGCGTGTTTGAGGTGACTTATGTCTCCTTGTAAATGTGTCCCTCTCACTAGTAACTGGACAGGTTGAAGTGCGTGTTTGAGGTGACTTATGTCTCCTTGTAAATGTGTCCCTCTCACTAGTAACTGGACAGGTTGAAGTGCGTGTTTGAGGTGACTTATGTCTCCTTGTAAATGTGTCCCTCTCACTAGTAACTGGACAGGTTGAAGTGCGTGTTTGAGGTGACTTATGTCTCCTTGTAAATGTGTCCCTCTCACTAGTAACTGGACAGGTTGAAGTGCGTGTTTGAGGTGACTTATGTCTCCTTGTAAATGTGTCCCTCTCACTAGTAACTGGACAGGTTGAAGTGCGTGTTTGAGGTGACTTATGTCTCCTTGTAAATGTGTCCCTCTCACTAGTAACTGGACAGGTTGAAGTGCGTGTTTGAGGTGACTTATGTCTCCTTGTAAATGTGTCCCTCTCATTTGTCTGTATTAGTTGACGTGCACGTTTGAGGTATTAGTCTTTGTAAATGTGTCCCTCTCACTAGTAACTGGACAGGTTGAAGTGCGTGTTTGAGGTGACTTATGTCTCCTTGTAAATGTGTCCCTCTCACTAGTAACTGGACAGGTTGAAGTGCGTGTTTGAGGTGACTTATGTCTCCTTGTAAATGTGTCCCTCTCACTAGTAACTGGACAGGTTGAAGTGCGTGTTTGAGGTGACTTATGTCTCCTTGTAAATGTGTCCCTCTCACTAGTAACTGGACAGGTTGAAGTGCGTGTTTGAGGTGACTTATGTCTCCTTGTAAATGTGTCCCTCTCACTAGTAACTGGACAGGTTGAAGTGCGTGTTTGAGGTGACTTATGTCTCCTTGTAAATGTGTCCCTCTCACTAGTAACTGGACAGGTTGAAGTGCGTGTTTGAGGTGACTTATGTCTCCTTGTAAATGTGTCCCTCTCATTTGTCTGTATTAGTTGACGTGCACGTTTGAGGTTACCAGTCTTTCAAAATGGTTTTCACTGGTACTTTACTGGAGTGTCCAGTCAACCTCCAGATGCACTGAAATAAGTCATAATATTTTTTTAAATACTTGATCATTGTGCGTGCCACGTAAGCAAACCTTTTTAAAGATATTTTAATCCTACATGGCATGTAAATTTTTCAACGTAATGATGGTATTTTTACCTTGGGAAGTCAAAAAGAGCAACTTGTTAATGTTTGTGGGCTGTAAACCGTCACACATTTATGTGTGATGTGATGTAATTAATGCGGATCTCAAACCCGACCAAAATTTTATTTGATAATTTCAAATTAAACGTTTGAGTTCCACATTCTCTCTCCTATATATACCCACTTTCACTTTCAAATGCATTTACTTCGAACATATTTACTCCCAAATCTTTCAAATTCCTTCATTTACTTCTTCATTCAATTTCCAATCATATTTATCTCTCTTATTTACTCCATTACCATTCAATTCTTCATCAAATCTTCATCATAACCATATATATTCAATTTCATCTTCATCTATTCTTTATAAAATGGCACCTAGACAATCCAAATCGCTTAAAAATCTGCTTGCCGCTGAATATGCTCCTTCTGAAAATGTTGAAAGGGCACCTCATATCACTCTAGAGGCAAATGCCATAAGAATAAACATGAACAACTGGATGGCCAGACTTTCATCATAACCATATATATTCAATTTATCCATTACCATTCAATTCTTCATCAAATCTTCATCATAACCATATATATTCAATTTCATCTTCATCTATTCTTTATAAAATGGCACCTAGACAATCCAAATCGCTTAAAAATCTGCTTGCCGCTGAATATGCTCCTTCTGAAAATGTTGAAAGGGCACCTCATATCACTCTAGAGGCAAATGCCATAAGAATAAACATGAACAACTGGATGGCCAGACTTTCACTCTCCAGTGTTCATGATGCTCAATCTGTTATTGGGAGATTAAACACATTTTTTCTCTCATGTCCTTTATATGGTGCTTTAACATTAAATCCAGGAAGGATGTACCACGATTACCTTTGTGAATTCTGGTACACTGCAAAATATGATGATGAAACTTCATCAATCACTTATTCTCTCAAGGGAGGTACCAGATCCCTTGGTTTCACTGCTAGTCTACTCAGGTCTGTTCTACAGTTAAACTATTTTGAACAGAATGAGTTGCCTATTGAACTTCCCTCTGGTATCAATACAAGGGAAGTGTGCAGACTGATGGGGCACACAGATATCATGGATGAGCATGGCCAGCTATCCAGGAAAGGAACTATCTACATGAGCAAACTGTCAGACTCATGGAGATACTTCTTCACCCACATTGTTGAATGTCTGGGAGGCAGTTCTGGAGGGTTAGACCAGATAAATCAAACCCATCTCCAGATTGCCTACTGCCTATGGTTTGGGCTTAGAGTGGATTTTGCTCAGATTCTTTTTGATGATTTGGTAGAGCGTCTTAGAGTGAAAGGTAGAAAACCCTTTGTTCCTTATATCCGTTTTCTTTCACTCATGTTTAAAAGAGCTCTTGGAGACCAGTATGATTTTGAGACTACTCACTTTTCTGTGAGTGAGTATATGAGGGATCTGGTCAACCTCAGATACACTGAAATAAGTCATAATATTTTTTAAATACTTGATCATTGTGCGTGCCACGTAAGCAATTTTTTTAAATACTTGATCATTGTGCGTGCTACGTAAGCAAACCTTTTTAAAGATATTTTAATCCTACATGGCATGTAAATTTTTCAACGTAATGATGGTATTTTTACCTTGGGAAGTCAAAAAGAGCAACTTGTTAATGTTTGTGGGCTGTAAACCGTCACACATTTATGTGTGATGTGATGTAATTAATGCGGATCTCAAACCCGACCAAAATTTTATTTGATAATTTCAAATTAAACCGTTTGAGTTCCACATTCTCTCTCCTATATATACCCACTTTCACTTTCAAATGCATTTACTTCGAACATATTTACTCCCAAATCTTTCAAATTCCTTCATTTACTTCTTCATTCAATTTCCAATCATATTTATCTCTCTTATTTACTCCATTACCATTCAATTCTTCATCAAATCTTCATCATAACCATATATATTCAATTTCATCTTCATCTATTCTTTATAAAATGGCACCTAGACAATCCAAATCGCTTAAAAATCTGCTTGCCGCTGAATATGCTCCTTCTGAAAATGTTGAAAGGGCACCTCATATCACTCTAGAGGCAAATGCCATAAGAATAAACATGAACAACTGGATGGCCAGACTTTCACTCTCCAGTGTTCATGATGCTCAATCTGTTATTGGGAGATTAAACACATTTTTTCTCTCATGTCCTTTATATGGTGCTTTAACATTAAATCCAGGAAGGATGTACCACGATTACCTTTGTGAATTCTGGTACACTGCAAAATTTGATGTAAACATGAATTTCTTGGGTGATGAAGAAGAAAATATTGACACATCTGCTATTGCTTCAGTCACCCAACCAATTATATCTGCTGAAATGCCACCACCACCAGAATCAAACATGCCACCACCTCCACCACCTTCAATTCCTAGAGATACTCAATACTTCACTCCTGCAACCATTCAAACTTCACAATCTCAACCTCAACTCTTGGAGACCAGTATGATTTTGAGACTACTCACTTTTCTGTGAGTGAGTATATGAGGGATCTGGTCAACCTCAGATCTCCACTGAACGAGGTAGATATTCCTCAGTCCATGCTCTCCTTTCAGAGAGAAGAAGCTGAAATGGCTCCAGGTAGAGGTCAAGTTAGTGAAGGACCCTCTGGTGATCAAGATGTACAGATCATAGAAGCTGTACAACCCATTCGACAAATTGCTCCTGAAGGTCAAGGACCAGAAGTTGTTGAACCTTCCAGACGACCTAGAACTAACAGGCGTCTGATGAGAGCTGGACTTCAGGTGAATCCTGAAAGACATCCTGGTGATGTAATGAATCTGGATGGGTCTCCGATTTTTGAGCAAGAGAATGTACCAGTTGTTGGGCAGGTGACTGATGAGGAGATTGAAAATGTTGCCCAGATTATTGAGCAGGTTGTTGAGCAAGTTGAACAAGATGCAACTGAAGAGGACTGGGCACAAGTACCTCTTATGACCAGATTGCCTTCCAATCTTGAACCTCCCAGTGGTCTCTCCACTTCATCTTCTGCCGAGGTCCAAGGCCTTTTAAGTAAGGTGGCGGACCTGGAGAGATCACTCCAGACTTCATCGCAGGTTATTTCAGACTTTAAATCCTTATTATCAAATAACCTTGCATCTGAGATGAATCTGTTTGCTGGGAATGAGAAGCTTGTGTTTGAGAAGCTTGATGACCTGGTAGAGCGTCTTAGAGTGAAAGGTAGAAAACCCTTTGTTCCTTATATCCGTTTTCTTTCACTCATGTTTAAAAGAGCTCTTGGAGACCAGTATGATTTTGAGACTACTCACTTTTCTGTGAGTGAGTATATGAGGGATCTGGTCAACCTCAGATCTCCACTGAACGAGGTAGATATTCCTCAGTCCATGCTCTCCTTTCAGAGAGAAGAAGCTGAAATGGCTCCAGGTAGAGGTCAAGTTAGTGAAGGACCCTCTGGTGATCAAGATGTACAGATCATAGAAGCTGTACAACCCATTCGACAAATTGCTCCTGAAGGTCAAGGACCAGAAGTTGTTGAACCTTCCAGACGACCTAGAACTAACAGGCGTCTGATGAGAGCTGGACTTCAGGTGAATCCTGAAAGACATCCTGGTGATGTAATGAATCTGGATGGGTCTCCGATTTTTGAGCAAGAGAATGTACCAGTTGTTGGGCAGGTGACTGATGAGGAGATTGAAAATGTTGCCCAGATTATTGAGCAGGTTGTTGAGCAAGTTGAACAAGATGTTCAGACTGAAGAGGACTGGGCACAAGTACCTCTTATGACCAGATTGCCTTCCAATCTTGAACCTCCCAGTGGTCTCTCCACTTCATCTTCTGCCGAGGTCCAAGGCCTTTTAAGTAAGGTGGCGGACCTGGAGAGATCACTCCAGACTTCATCGCAGGTTATTTCAGACTTTAAATCCTTATTATCAAATAACCTTGCATCTGAGATGAATCTGTTTGCTGGGAATGAGAAGCTTGTGTTTGAGAAGCTTGATGAACTGGTACTGGCCACAAACAACAATACTGAAAATTTCAAAGTGGCAGTCCAGGGTTTAGAGACAAGGCTGGTTAGTTCAGTTCAGACTGCAGTGACTGGTGAACTTGTTCAACCACTGGCAGATCTGAAAGAAGAAGTTCAGAAGTTGGTTTCCAGGGTAAGTTCTCTAGAGAGTAGATCCACACTTGACCAGGATGCAGTTGTCAGTACAATTAGTGATGAATGTACAAAGAAGTTCAGAATCAGTATGCTGAAAGAATTATCTGAAGAGATTTCTGAGACTGTTCTTCGTACCATTCAAGATGGTGGAGAAGTTGCTGGAAGAAAAGTTGCCAAAACACTTGCCTAAAGAAGTTGCAAATGTTAAAAAGGAAGTGCAGGTACTTAAGCAAGTTGTGTCTGATACAACTCCAGTGGTAGGAAGAACCTTTGGTGCACTGGACAGACATATGCTGGAACAGTTATGGAATGATCTCAAGTCCAGAACTGGTGATCATTCCAAGGGGGAAAAGTCGTCTGGTGACCAAAAACAAGTGACACTGAAGCACTTGGCACAAAGAGCATATGGCACTGAAGCCACTATGCTGTCTGAAGAAGCTGCTGGTACTGAAGCCAGTGAGCCCCAGTTTGAGTCCTTCCCAGATATACCAACAACTCTGAAGTCAGTTAAAGGAAAACAACAAATGGTATCTGGAGAAGAAGAGCAAACTGCTGAAGATGCTGATGATGAAACCTCCAAGAAGCTTGAACAAGAGTGCATAATGATTGAAATCTTCAAAAGAAATCAAAAAGATGAACTGCTGGCCCATCAAAGGGAGATGGCATCTATGGGTACTCTGGACTCTTACAATGCTGGCAGGTTAGGCATAAATATTGAAGTGTATAAAAAGATGAAGGAAGACCCCAGAGTTCATCAATGTCTGAATGCATTGAATGATGTTCATGTACGCTCCTTTTATGCCGAAGAAGAACAGGTTTATGATTCTATAATTTATGGCGTTAGTGTACCAGAACTCATCAGGCAAAGGAAGGAGGAACTGGTAAGCCTCCAGAAAAAGATCAGAAAGAACGCTGGTGCTCTAGAGATAGAGTACAGAAAGAAACTGACTGGCTTACCAAAACTGACTGCCAAACAAATCAAAGCGATTAAAGATGCTGATGTAAGCAAATTCATTCCCCTGGACACTTCTCGAAAAATCAATCGTCAACAACTCCAATCTGCTGTAGAGCAAAAGAGAGTGTCCAAGGAAACTGAAGCATTGATCCAGACAGCCAAAGTGAAAGACAAGTACAATGAAATGTTAAATTTCAGGGCTGATGCTAGAAGGATCACTGGTGCTGAAATCAAATTAGCTGAAAATCATGAAGGCATGTCCAGGTTTGCAGTAAAGTTGACCAGGGAGGGTAACTTTACTGATGAAAGGAAAAGTACTTCAGTCCAAGCATTTGGATGGAGTGAATTGAAAGAGATTGCTTTAACGTTCATAGGGAAGACAAATGTGTCGACTGATGTTAAAGCATTTCTGAAAAGAGTTGAAAAGGTATGGAGAAGAAAGCAACAGATGGAAGTTGCAATGGACATAAAATCGCCAGAATCAATACCATCTTCTCCATCACCAAAGAGAAAGGCTACTGAAGATGCTCCAGGACAGACATCGAAAAGAAGGGCATGACTCTTATCATTTACTTGTTGTAAATTTATTGTTTTATGAAAATTGTAAACTATTTATCAGTTGATGTATGTAATAATAGTTGCAATTTTTGATTCATAAAAGTAAATGATCAGATTTAGTCTAAGTTAGAACTTAAAAGATGAAACTGAAAACACTCATGATCTATAAAGTGTTTTCCAGTAACTTAGATTTTTTAGACTAAAATCAAAACTTGTGTTTTTCAAGCATACAAAATTGTATAGATTTAAGCTTGAAAACACTTGCATTATTTCTAAACAAATAGGGGGAATTTGTTAGGTCCAGATTTACTGGACTTGCTCCAGACTCAACTACTGGAGCCTTACTGAAGATCTGTCCAGAAACGTGTTCTACTGGACCTACTCCAGACTTGGAATCTGGAGTCCCTCTGAAGATTTGTCCAGAAATAATGGAAGACCAGTGAGCAAATACTTGTATAGGAAATCTGGAGTATTCTCCAGATTAGCTCACTGGACTTCACCCCAGTCCAGATCAACTCTACTGAAGACATTCTCACTGAAGTCAAAGACTGAAGTCAGAATAAAGAAGACTGACAAATGGCGGAGTCCACTGGAAGTCTCACCAGATCTGTACACTGGAGGATTGTCAGTGTTCTAGACCTTACAAGTCTGAACACTGATATCGAGTAATTGACTTTTGCCTTTACACACTTTCCAAAGAACATTCCACTTGTTCTTTACCAAAGTTTATACGTGTGTAAAGGTGGTTGGTTAAAAGGATACAAAGTCATTTGATGTAACTTTATCCTTATACCTTATCCAATGCATTTAATGTTCTTGTCGGATCATTAAATGCATGCAACCATATTTGTACGGCACAAAATTCACTGGTGAATTTTGTTGCCTATAAATACAAAGTCATTTCCTTGAGAAAAATACTTTTAAGCATACATTTTGCATTAGAGTGAATTTGTCCAAATACTCTCGATCTTAAACTGGGATACTTCACAACTTTAAGTATCTCGATCCAAAAGAGTTATTTGACAAATATAGATCATTTGTAATTCATAGGTTGTTAGGATACATACTTATTTGTATTATCTTGATTCCGCACAACCTTGTATTTTATTTAACATCATAAATAAAATACACCATTGAAAAATACATTATGTTCCACTTTACTTGTTTATTGCTTTAAGTCTTGTATTACTTTGTTTATATATTCTTGCATTTATTTACAAGTAATACTAGTCCATTCTAGTGATTATTAGACTTGTTGTATTATACACTTTCTAGGTTAACCATCGTATTTAAGGGACTCACAGAGGTACATTCATGTGCCATTGTTTGTGGTTGTTTCAAATTCTATGAGGTGTCCACTGTTTCATTGGTTGCATAAGAGAGCATGGAAGTATCTGGAAGACAAGAAGTACAATGTCACTTTAAGTCAGGACCATCTATGCCGAACCATTTGATCAAGAACACGTAGAAGTGAAAGGACGGCATCCAAGGCATGGTTTATGCCTATATAAACCATCCTTAGTGTATCATAGAATGTGTGCATCCTTATCATCTAACTCTCACAACGATAAGAGCTATCCAACTTAGTAGAGTTAGATAAACAGAGTTGTAACTTGTTTCAGCATGTTTGTGTATCTTTATACTAAAAATGTTTTAATTGTTAAACTACTGATCACACCAAACTGAATTATTTCAAAAAGGTTAGAAGAGCGAAATAGTTGTATTTACCCCATCCCCCTCCTTTACAACTCTAAGATGACTTGTGAAACAAATCCAGATAATCCTTTGGGACCAATCACGAGTTGTTTATGACATTTCAAGATATGATATATTGTTAAATATGTAGATTTAATTGTAAAATTTGTAGTTAAAATCAAATTAAACAAATATAATTCTAAAACATTGAATACATATTGTATTTCATCTTCTGTGATATTTTTGTACAGAATATTTGTTTATTTTTTGATCTGACATTTTTCGCTTATTATCACCTTAAGATACTTTTACATTTAACTCGATATATCGCAATGCACAATTTTCGTACTTAAAAACTGGACGATGTAACTACAACCAATTTTTGATAAAATAGTTAATAACTATTTACATGAGCATTGTAAACTTAATTTCTTATTCAAAATAATGTATCAATTTGCTGGGGAAAAAAATAATTTTTAAACAATATCGATTGAAAAACAAAATTTTAGATATATGATCAAATTAAAATATAAAGGTTCGGATACAAATAAATAAAAAATCGATATTAATTAGTGATTTATCAGTTAAAAAAATTAACAATAGAATTACTAATTTAAAAGTTATAGAATTATGTAATTATAAAATGGGTTTAATATCCCGTAGTGTAAGCAACTTTGCAACTTTTCCTATTGTATGTAAGTATCAAAAAATTTGTACATTGTATGTAAGTATCTCGCTAAATTGAACACTTAATGTAAAATTTTTACGTTGACCAATCAAAAACTTTTACGTGGGCAGCTCATATGGTTGCCACGTATACATTTTTACATTAAGCGTTCAATTTAGCGAGATACTTACATATAATGTTCAAAATTTTTGATGCATACAATAAGAAAAGTTCTAAAGTTACTTACACTCCGGGATACTTAACCCTTTAGAAAATAATAAGTTTAGCGTAAGTAAAAATAAAATTGTTATTCTAGTGATTAAACCATAGTTTTAATCATCAAACATATAGTTTATAATACTTAATCCCCTTTTCAAAAAAATAAATTCAATTTACTAGTTTGCCATTCAACAACCAATTCTATCTTTTCATCTTTACCTAATATACTTATAACACCGTTAATGAAATAATTTACAACATAAATTATTCAACCCATAAACTAACTACATTATCCCTTCTTACATCAAAAACTATTACATTAATAATCACCCCACCACCGTCGTCGTCGCCGCCGCCATCGCCTATGCTATCATTCGTCGTTGGCCACCACCACTAAACCGTCGCCACTATCACCAATACCGTCGTATCGTGCGGGCATTCTCTAGTTATTTCAAATATAAATTGAAAGATATTGGATACAAATTGTTTTGGGGTTAAGGGATCCAAACGCGGATTCTACCTCATTCAATATATACGAGAACTAGTCTTCATAGTCTCAAAATATATATATCAAAGGGAATCAAAATGATAACATGTGTTAGATGATGATTAACATGTGTTGGGTTCAAATCTTCAACATGAACCAACGTTGTCTTCTTTTCATCTAACAAAAAATAACAAATATATGTCATATTCTAAATTTTAAAAAGAAAGATGTAAGTAGCGAGCAAATTAAATTAATGAGCAAATAAATTTAAAAAATAAAACCTTTTGTAGAAGAAGAAGTCATGATCAACCTACAATTGACAGCAAAATAAATTAAAAGAGTTGAACAATAACACTAACATAGCAATTTAATATCAAAAAATTAACAAACATGAACAAAATACGAAAAATTAAATTAAAGTGATATAAAAAACTTATGTTTCTTTTTTTGAGAAACTATATGACCATGATATTTTTTTTTAATAGAAAGGAGAGGAATGATGAAAAATGATTAATAAAAATTTATTTAGGTTGTATATATAATAACTTCTTGTGAGAGTTTTAAGGATAATATATATCTTTAAAATTTAAAAAGATTTGTTTTGATAGGAAAAGATTTATGATAGATTTTAAATATAATTATCTATTTAATAAGCAAAAAAAAATCTAGAAAAAAAAAAGAGGCTAGATTAATTAGAGGGAGAATTAGGCTTAAGAAGGAGAATTAGGGATGTCAAGTGTATCCCCAACCTCCTCTTTTAGTTAGCAGTTGGATCTTTCGATCTCCTGAAGTTGTAACCAAATACAAATTCTTACCCCTTTTTCTTAGGTTATATATTTATATGTGTGTCCAAAGAAAGAAAAGAAACCCAAAAACAAATATGCAGCATGTTTAGAAAAAAACCCAAAAACTAATATGCAGATATAGTAAAAAAAATTTAAAAATTATAAAAATACATACCGATTTATCAACAAAGACCATCTCGAATGTTTTGATTTTCTTCGGGTTGTTCCAATCCGAAACAGTCCATACATGTACAACACGGAGTCGTAGATGATGGTTAACATGTGTTGGGTTCAAATCTTCAACATGAACCAACGTTGTCTTCTTTTCATCTAACAAAAAATAACAAATATATGTCATATTCTAAATTTTAAAAAGAAAGATGTAAGTAGCGAGCAAATTAAATTAATGAGCAAATAAATTTAAAAAATAAAACCTTTTGTAGAAGAAGAAGTCATGATCAACCTACAATTGACAGCAAAATAAATTAAAAGAGTTGAACAATAACACTAACATAGCAATTTAATATCAAAAAATTAACAAACATGAACAAAATACGAAAAATTAAATTAAAGTGATATAAAAAACTTATGTTTCTTTTTTTGAGAAACTATATGACCATGATATTTTTTTTTAATAGAAAGGAGAGGAATGATGAAAAATGATTAATAAAAATTTATTTAGGTTGTATATATAATAACTTCTTGTGAGAGTTTTAAGGATAATATATATCTTTAAAATTTAAAAAGATTTGTTTTGATAGGAAAAGATTTATGATAGATTTTAAATATAATTATCTATTTAATAAGCAAAAAAAAAATCTAGAAAAAAAGAGAGAGCTAGATTAATTAGAGGGAGAATTAGGCTTAAGAAGGAGAATTAGGGATGTCAAGTGTATCCCCAACCTCCTCTTTTAGTTAGCAGTTGGATCTTTCGATCTCCTGAAGTTGTAACCAAATACAAATTCTTACCCCTTTTTCTTAGGTTATATATTTATATGTGTGTCCAAAGAAAGAAAAGAAACCCAAAAACAAATATGCAGCATGTTTAGAAAAAAACCCAAAAACAAATATGCAGATATAGTAAAAAAAATTTAAAAATTATAAAAATACATACCGATTTATCAACAAAGACCATCTCGAATGTTTTGATTTTCTTCGGGTTGTTCCAATCCGAAACAGTCCATACATGTACAACACGGAGTCGTAGATGATGGTTAACATGTGTTGGCTTAAGATCTTCAAGATAAACTAACGTGGTCTTATTTTTTGTAGTTGAAGAAGAAGCCATAATGAACCTATAATGGACAACAAACTAAATTAAAAGGGATGAATAATAATAATAACATAAGAATTCAATGTCAAGTAATAATGATTAAACATGAACAAAATATATTAAAAAAACCTTTTTGTTTGTTGAATTCGTGAGGTAGTCGAAGCTTTTTTTTTGTGTTGAGAATTTGTGAGAGTTTTTTCCTAGGTTGTATATATATAATAATTTTTGGGAGAGTTTTAAGGATAAAAAGATTTGTTTTTTATTTTTTAATAGAATAAGAATATAGGTCGGCCTATAAAATTTTAATTAAAAAAATATAGAAAAATAGAGGATTAATTAGGAGGGAGAATTAGGCTCAAGGAGGGATTAGGGGTGCCAAGTGTACCCCCAACCTCCTCTTTTAGTTATAATATAGATATAGATTACTTATATTATAAGGGTTAAGTATCCCGGAGTGTAAGTAACTTTGCAACTTTTCCTATTGTGTGTATGCATCAAAATTTTTGAACATTATATGTAAGTATCTCTCTAAATTGAACGCTTAATGTAAAAATGTATATGTGAAACGACTCGACTCAATTTAAGAAAAATACGATATTTTTTTTCTGGCCGTAAATTTATGGCCCAGAACCGTAAATTTACGGCTTAAATACAACTAGCCGTAAAATTTGCACCGTAATTCGCTCTTGGATTTTTTTCTTCCCTGTTTGAAAACAACTCGAAATTACAAGGGCCGTAAATTTATGGCCCAGGGCCGTAAATTTACGGTCCCATCTAAATCAATGGGCCGTAAAATTATGGTCAGGCCGTAATTTTATGGTCCGACCTGCACTTTTCCATTTTAACCAAAAATCCATATTTCACATTCCATGCTTCAAATTCTTTAAACCAAAACACCAAAATGAGTAAAACCATATATTACAACATAATGGATAGATCCAAAAACCTTAACCATTGAAATATACATTAAAACGACCAAACGGGTCATTCGCCCGTAGTTAACAAAAGTGGCAAAATGGGCGATTTAACCCTTTTAAGTTGCATACTTCATTCAACAAAACTCATGACTTCCAAAACATAATAATATACTTGTTTTACCAAAATGAACCAAAACATATCGATAGTACCAAGAGCCATGAGGGAGATGGGAATTCTAAGTTTCTACCGAAGTGTCATTGTCACCAAATGACCAACTACCTTCAAAGTGCACAAGCTTCACTTCAACGCTAAAACCAATTACCAAAAGCTTTACTCAAAGAACTATCACTTGCTCAATTCTTTGCCACGACTACTACCGATTCCTATAAAAGGGTAAACAACTAAAACTTTAAGCAATGCTTAGTGAATGCATACACATATGATCATAATCAAGTTACCATAACATTAGTGCATCAAGCATCATTCATAGCCTATCTTTTGATAGCCATTTCATTTACATCAATCATAAACACAAAATTCATCACAAATCAATTTCAACATGGCCATGGATCATGCTAGTAGGACTTTACCCACCTACTAGTCTTTATCATACAAATTGGCTAGTAGGAATTTACCCACCTACTAGCTCACATAATCAAAATCACATTATGCTAGTAGGAATTTACCCACCTACTAGCTTTCATAATCAAACATCAATTATACTAGTAGGAATTTACCCACCTACTAGTTTTCATTCATTAAATCAACATTTTGACTAGTAGGAATTTACCCACCTACTAGTCTTCATATTCAACAAACATATGGGTCATAGGAATTTACCCACCTATGACCTCTAATAACAAGAACATGATCATATGCATATACACTCACCTTAAACTTGGCTATTTGGCACTATATGGCTATAAGGATCAACTAAAAATCTTTACCACCTCAAAAGAACAATAAGACAATTGAAATCCAATTTCCTCCCTTTCTTCCTTGCCAATTTCGAACTCCCCTCCAAGAATAATCAAACCCTCAATTGAATTTTAGTTCTTTAATTTGGATTAGAAAATTTAGGGAGTGAATCCATATACTTATTCTTTTTTGTAGATGAATTATATGGATGAAATTTAGGAAGGAATAATCACACAACAATCACTAGAAGAAATTAGAAGATTTGAGTAGTAAGGAATTGAGATTTGGAATGGGTTTTGTGTTAGTGGATTTTATGAATCATCAAAAACTCATATGGCTGGCTTCTTCCCAGCTTGCCACGTTTTTCTTCCAAAATAAAAGGGTATTATACCCGTTAGCCACTAAAGCTCCAACTAAACTAACCCCTTATCTCAAAACTAAATACTAGGAAATTATTTTAAGGGCTAAACTACATAAAATATTGATTTATTTATCCTTTATATTTTTGGGGTGTTACAATACGTGACAACCATATGAGCTGCCCACGTAAAAGTTTTTGATTGGTCAACGTAAAAATTTTACACCGGAAGAACACCGAAAAATCCTGGAAGTCTTTTAATGATTGATTTGGAATGAGATAGGTAAACTTGTATGATAATGATCACTAAAAATGGCAACAAGGTTTTGAGCTTGAAGTCCATTAGATGTGTGTGTTTATTTGTTATAGCAGGTTTTTGGATGGGCTACTTGGAGCTAGTTATAGTATAGAGGATACTTTAAGGATATTTTGTCGGAGTTGTAAAAGTAGAGTAGTCACACAAGTAAGGTCTTAAATACAACCACATCACCATAGTTCCTATACAATTTAAAACTTTGAGAATGACACCAAAATAAGTTTTCCAACCTTTTTTCTTCACCATTGTGTATACGTATTGAAACTTTTCATTTTTTTGTTTGGAGGATTTCATATAATCTATAAGACTCATAGCATCGCTAGCTCCAAGCATTCTTCTCGCCAGAGGCGGCTTGATAGTGCATTAAGATTAGGCATGGTCTAAGGCCCCCAGTTTATGCTAGAATAAAATTTTATTGGGTTGATTTATTTTATATATGAAACTTCTGTAACTATCTACTCTTTAAAATTTAATAGCTAGGTCTTTTTTTATGGGTCTTTTTTTATGATAAAAATAATAAGAAATCTACCTCCTTTGTTGAATTTGTAACTAATTGTTTCGAAAAATCTACAAACCAACATATATACATAAAGAAAAGGTTCTTGTTAAACTTTAAAAAAAGGCCCCAAAGATTGGTGCTGCTTAGAGCCACCGAAAAGGTTGAGCCGGCCCTGCTTCTCGCTTTAACAAATAAGTTTCGAACATCTTTTATAATCGACCATATTGTAACAAATCTTCTAGTTAAATGACATAAATAAATCTTTTTTAATAATAAATCTTCTAGTTAAATGACATAAATAAATGAAAGTATAAAAGTAACAATTCTATTAAAATAATGTATATGATATAGGTTTAGTGACAAAGAGACTTGTTTTCTCACAAAAGACCTTATGTCTGAATCACGCCATAAACATATTTGAGGATAACCACAAGAATTTAATTTTAACCTATGATAGGTCTGGATGAGTTTTCCCCAAATATCTGGGTGATAAAGGTTTCTCATTAAGGGGTTTTAATTGGGGATCTATTTTGCGATGGGACTCTCTAACACGGATCTAGTTAAGATAACATATGTTATACCTCTCGATACTCGCCAGGAATTCACACCTTTAAAAAAAGATATCAGTTACTAGTAGTTTGAAGCGAAACCGGTTTTTTTGGCACTCGGTTCCTTCGTCTTAAGTAAAGTTCAGTTTACTTTTTTGATTCGGAACTCTTAGTCGGGCTGATGGTGAGATATTTCTTTTTCGAGATTCAAGAGGGAAAAAAAATTAAAAAGAGAAATAATGGAACTCATATAGCACCTATCATAAGTGTTTTTATTAAACAATAATATAATATCTATTAATCAATATAATAAAACAGTATTGTAGCATTCTTTATGCGACACGTGATGTTTTTTTATGTGTAATTTTAATCCATCAATTAATTTTCTTAATTTAAAATTTTTTTTTTTACAAACAATCCTTATTTAATATTAGGTTACCTTAATATATCTATACTTATATTATATGGTTTAAAGTAAATTATCACTTAATATCTTAATATATACTAAAAGACATTTGACCTAACTTCAATTGACCAATCACAACTCTCAAATGTCTTTTAGGTCAAATGAGAGTTGTGATTGATCAATTAAAGAGTCGTCAATTAGATATATTAATTGGTCAACTCTCAATTGAAGTTAGCTAAGAAGTCGTCATCAAACATTTTAGTGATCACTCTTTTTTGCTTACGGGGTGCTGATTTCTCAGTTCTAACTTCTACGATTTCATCCTCACCATCCGACAAGTGGTCTAGTGAGGCGGTTTCATCTTCATCTGAACTATATATAATATAGGTTTCCCCTTCTTCATCACAGTCACTAACTTCTTCCTCTACAGGCACATTATAATCCGCTTGAACCAAGTTAAAGTTAACATCAGAATAAGCCATATAAATGTGAATTTCACCATGATTGTCTAGAGCGTGTTCCCTACAACTCACTACGTCAGCATCACAACTTATTAACCTTAATCCGTTTTGTAAATCCTTACCCGGCTCAAGAAAAAACAAACGTTTACAAGTAGAAATAGAATCTTTTTCTAGAAAGGCTACAAATTTAACAAAATCCATAGAGAGCATGTCAACATTTTCTATAGAACTAACTATATCAACCTGGTACTTAATAGGGTTTGTTTCAAAATAGCCACCATGGTGAAAGAGGATACCTTTATTGGAGTAGATTGTGACGGTGTTGCCATCTAAAAATAAAAATAAAAAAATTATTAGTTCAAAGATTTTTTATCCTGGAAATAAGAACAAAATATGAAAGCTTTCAGAAAAAGAAAATAGAAAATGATAACTTACCAAAGCAACACAATCACAGATAGAGTCTCTTCAAATCTTCAGGCAAATAAGAAACAATATTGAATGATTTATTTATTGGGGATGTGTGTGGGAATGGGAATGAAAGAATCCGTCAATTGATTGTTATGGATGTGTACAAGGATACATTGGGATCATTAATTAGGAACCAGGGTTAGGTTAATAAACTATGGTTAGAAAGTTAGAGAAACCGGCTATATCCCATCATAGTTGTGGGAGTGATCATTTTAACCAGTTTCATGAGTTGACCTAAATGAACAAAAAGAAAGTACGTTACACAAAATGAACTTTTTGGAAGAGTACGTTACACAATGGTGACTTTAACCCTTGTTGAAATTTAAGAGCATATTTTGTTTTGGTATATAATATAGCATAGCTGGTTTTGAAACAACCCTGGCAGGTTTTAGCTGCAGCAAAAAAAAAATTTAATTAAAAAAAATGAATAGAAACCGGTTAAGTAAAAAAAACAGGTCTGAAAAAAATTGAATAAAGACCGGTTAAATTAATAAAAACTGGTCTCTATTTGTTTGATGGGAAGATAATATATAAGCGGGAAAAAAGAATAGAAACCTGTTATTTTGAAAGCAACCGGTTATTTTAGAACAGACAGTTTAACCGGTCTTTATAGTGCTTTTGACTGGTCTCTATACTCTTGTTTTGTACCAGTGCTTAACAAGGTTTCCCATTTAGGACCACAAAATTTTATTAACCCATTTGCAAGATATTCAACCACAACACAATATCGTTGCTTCTGGTAATCGACCAACATTAAATTCCCTGAACATCTTGGTATTATTTTATTGAACCTCATCGGCAACACTTATAATCAACTAGACGGATGCCCGCGCGATGCGGCGGCGATGGTAATAGCGACGATGGTGTGGCGACGACGGCAGTGGTGGCGGTGATGTGCGGCGGTGGCGGCGTGATAGTGAATGTAAATTAATTGATGTAAGATGAGTTAATATGGTTATTTAAGGTTTGGAGGATATATGTTGTTAGTTATTTCATTAAGGGTATTATAGGTTTATAGGTGAAGATGTTTAAATTAGTGAATAAAGACAAAGGGTAATATGGTCATTTCAAAGTTTTAATTACTTAAAGGGAGGGGATAGTTTGCTTTATATAGAGATATAGATAGATATAGATTACAAAATACTGTAGTCATCGAAATATCAAACAATTGTAATATGTCAAGCATTTTGGCAATAATAGAACTTACCAAACCTTCCAATAATGTAGCTGTTAGACGCATCCATAATAAATTGGAGGGATATCTGTTTAATTATTAAATCATTTAACGAATCAAAAGTTATCCATACATATGGACTTCCAAATAAGGCTTCTACATTTTACTTTTTTTTGAACCATCAGACTTTTATTAATAGTAGAAGCTAGCGAGGAGCTAGAGTAAAGTTACAATCAAGTAGAGTACGAGTAATAAGAGAAGGTAGCAGGGGTACAAGCAAAAAGTTACAAAAAAAGAGATCAAAGATTGAAACAACACTATTTGGACCAGTCCACTCTAAGCTCGCGGGCTCTGTTGGTTAATGTAAAGATTTATAGAATCACGAGATCAATCAATCTAAATTGATTGATAATATACAAGATCTAAAGAAATTATACAATTATTATTATTAATAGATGAATTATTCTTACAGAAGTTTTATGAATTCAATATCTAAATCATCAAAGATGATGAACAAATTACAAAGATAACGAATACAGAAATATTAATGTATAGACAGAAATAGCAGGAAAAATAGAGAGGAATATGATGTTGAGATAATAATCATTCAAGGGGTTATTAATCTCCTCATGACAAATAACCCAGAAATATACAGCTTATTATTTTGAAGATACATTACAGTCCTCCAAGTATCAACTGTCTTCAATATTAGTCCCTCCTTGACCATTTAACTCCAGTCTTCATCCTTTACAACTTTCTTCAATTATATGCTTGTCATCCCTCATTGACTTGAACATTACTAATATAACCAAAGCTAAGATTGACAATAAAATCATTTCTCAACACCCCCCCACAATCTTAGCGACGGACTCTTCGGGTTAAAAAAATTAATAACCCAAAGAATGCTCTCTCCAATAATATATCAATAAAAAAAAACTTCACTGAAACCAACAAAATAAAAGACCGAGTCTAACAAGAAACTGACACAAGAAAACCATGGGTCTAAGGCAGCCATATAGCAACAACCCAAAGAGAAAACAAAGAAATCACTGTTTACGAAGGCCGGAACACTCGGTCACACCGAAAGTCTTTCACCCCAAGTGCACTAAATGTGGACAGCCGGAATGATAGTCATGCCGAAGGTCTTTCACCCCAAGCACACTATCATGGGCTAAAACCAGGACTCAATGAACAAATGAACTACTATCGAAAAATTATATGTATCAACTAGATACTACACCACATGGGAGGCTACGAGATTATGACCCAACGAAATGAAGAGCATGGACCAGCCCATCATGACAGCACACATAAATGGCATTCAAAAAAACTCTCAGACTCAATGAGATGAAAATGACATTATTTACCACCTAAATAGCGTAAGATAAAAACAAGTTCTTTGAGAAAGAAAGTTACCAGCATGAAATACTCAGACCAGTTAATAAGAACTCCTCGCAAGCATTGATCAGCCCAACTGTTTGACATCAAGTGTTTGTAAAACCTTTGATCAACTCGTACTTTTACATGCAAAAACATCTCCCCTCGTTTACTTTTTCTTTATTCTTGCTTCAAACAATCTGAATTAATAATAAACCACCAACAGATAAAGATAATATAAGCATAAAGAAGATACTATTCCACCTTCTTGTAGACATATATCCAACCTGCACCTACTAAACCAGTACCCCTTCTATAAACAAGCTACTTTACTAGTAAAACCATTTGGCAATTCCTTCACGTGCACATAAATACTATGACCAGTATCTTATCCCAAGCATTCGTATCCCAATTATCCATAATCATGTCCTTTATAGCCCCGTACTCACAAAATAACACTGCTCAATTTCTGATCATAAACTATCTTTTGATTACCGATAGAGCCCATTCAAGTATCAGTTTCACTATCTATCCACCTCTTAAAACCAATCAGCAGCTAAACCTCTGCTATTGCCTTTCCTCTTCAACTAAACACTGATGATGAGATAATTGAGCAATTGTTCACTTGTTAGTACTACAAACTTGCACTCCCTTATAGTTCCATCAAAGGCTAAGAATGCCTAAGACATATAAAGAAGGGCTACCATAAAAGGCTAAGAATGCCCAAGACATATAAAGAAGGGCTACCATAAAAGGCTAAGAATGCCCAAGACATATAAAGAAGGGCTACCATAAAAGGCTAAGAATGCCCAAGACATATAAAGAAGGGCTACCATAAAAGGCTAAGAATGCCCAAGACATATAAAGAAGGGCTACCATAAAAGGCTAAGAATGCCCAAGACATATAAAGAAGGGCTACCATAAAAGGCTAAGAATGCCCAAGACATATAAAGAAGGGCTACCATAAAAGGCTAAGAATGCCCAAGACATATAAAGAAGGGCTACCATAAAAGGCTAAGAATGCCCAAGACATATAAAGAAGGGCTACCATAAAAGGCTAAGAATGCCCAAGACATATAAAGAAGGGCTACCATAAAAGGCTAAGAATGCCCAAGACAGAAACCGATCATAAGATCCACATACACAAATTGGTCATACAAAACATCAACAAACAATCTCTGAATCAGAAGAAACATGCAGCATAAAAGCAACCAAGCATATTACAAGACTGCAAATCAAGAACAGCATGACAACCTCAATAAAAAAAATGTCCTTGACTAGACAAGATAAGATATAATGCGACCACATAATTCAATTCTTTTTATATTCAAATTTTAAAATATTAAAATATAGAGAACAAGAAACATGCAGCATAAAAGCAACCAAGCATATTACAAGACTGCAAATCAAGAACAG
Source organism: Erigeron breviscapus (assembly GCA_034093135.1). Taxonomy (NCBI): domain Eukaryota; kingdom Viridiplantae; phylum Streptophyta; class Magnoliopsida; order Asterales; family Asteraceae; genus Erigeron; species Erigeron breviscapus. Next base: position 86,608,213 of record CM067168.1, read on the forward strand.
CATGACAACCTCAATAAAAAAAATGTCCTTGACTAGACAAGATAAGATATAATGCGACCACATAATTCAATTCTTTTTATATTCAAATTTTAAAATATTAAAATATCTGAATCAGAAGAAACATGCAGCATAAAAGCAACCAAGCATATTACAAGACTGCAAATCAAGAACAGCATGACAACCTCAATAAAAAAAATGTCCTTGACTAGACAAGATAAGATATAATGCGACCACATAATTCAATTCTTTTTATATTCAAATTTTAAAATATTAAAATATAGAGAACAAGAAACATGCAGCATAAAAGCAACCAAGCATATTACAAGACTGCAAATCAAGAACAGCATGACAACCTCAATAAAAAAAATGTCCTTGACTACACAAGATAAGATATAATGCGACCACATAATTCAATTCTTTTTATATTCAAATTTTAAAATATTAAAATATCTGAATCAGAAGAAACATGCAGCATAAAAGCAACCAAGCATATTACAAGACTGCAAATCAAGAACAGCATGACAACCTCAATAAAAAAAATGTCCTTGACTAGACAAGATAAGATATAATGCGACCACATAATTCAATTCTTTTTATATTCAAATTTTAAAATATTAAAATATAGAGAACAAGAAACATGCAGCATAAAAGCAACCAAGCATATTACAAGACTGCAAATCAAGAACAGCATGACAACCTCAATAAAAAAAATGTCCTTGACTACACAAGATAAGATATAATGCGACCACATAATTCAATTCTTTTTATATTCAAATTTTAAAATATTAAAATATCTGAATCAGAAGAAACATGCAGCATAAAAGCAACCAAGCATATTACAAGACTGCAAATCAAGAACAGCATGACAACCTCAATAAAAAAAATGTCCTTGACTAGACAAGATAAGATATAATGCGACCACATAATTCAATTCTTTTTATATTCAAATTTTAAAATATTAAAATATAGAGAACAAGAAACATGCAGCATAAAAGCAACCAAGCATATTACAAGACTGCAAATCAAGAACAGCATGACAACCTCAATAAAAAAAATGTCCTTGACTACACAAGATAAGATATAATGCGACCACATAATTCAATTCTTTTTATATTCAAATTTTAAAATATTAAAATATCTGAATCAGAAGAAACATGCAGCATAAAAGCAACCAAGCATATTACAAGACTGCAAATCAAGAACAGCATGACAACCTCAATAAAAAAAATGTCCTTGACTAGACAAGATAAGATATAATGCGACCACATAATTCAATTCTTTTTATATTCAAATTTTAAAATATTAAAATATAGAGAACAAGAAACATGCAGCATAAAAGCAACCAAGCATATTACAAGACTGCAAATCAAGAACAGCATGACAACCTCAATAAAAAAAATGTCCTTGACTAGACAAGATAAGATATAATGCGACCACATAATTCAATTCTTTTTATATTCAAATTTTAAAATATTAAAATATAGAGAACAAGAAACATGCAGCATAAAAGCAACCAAGCATATTACAAGACTGCAAATCAAGAACAGCATGACAACCTCAATAAAAAAAATGTCCTTGACTACACAAGATAAGATATAATGCGACCACATAATTCAATTCTTTTTATATTCAAATTTTAAAATATTAAAATATCTGAATCAGAAGAAACATGCAGCATAAAAGCAACCAAGCATATTACAAGACTGCAAATCAAGAACAGCATGACAACCTCAATAAAAAAAATGTCCTTGACTAGACAAGATAAGATATAATGCGACCACATAATTCAATTCTTTTTATATTCAAATTTTAAAATATTAAAATATAGAGAACAAGAAACATGCATACAGAATTTGTTAATAACAAAAAATAAAGTAAAATATAACAACCAATTTAATTTCCTATATTCTTATTCATGTAATATAAATAATATTCAGCAAATAAAGTGACATCAGCTTAGTCATATTGTACTAAAATAAAAATTGATACATATAGTAACTAACAAGATGTAAAATGGATTGACTCCAAAGACAAAACATGATCATTATTACGATTGTTAATTCACAAATTTATCAAGAATCACCAAAAATTGCACAAAGAGCAATTTAACATATAAAAAAGAAACATTTAAGATGAATAACTAATTGTAGACCACTTTTACTGAAAACACAATCTCTATTTTAACCTTTGATTACAAAACAAGCATAAGCATGAATATTTGATTACAAAACAAGCATAAGCATGAATATACCAGTAACTAAACCTTATAAACACAACTACTATATGAGCTAGTAAACAGAGTTAGCATTATATTAGCAAACATCAACTTAGGCATTACCAACTGCGAAGAGATATGATCATTAATGAGCAAAACTATTGAACAATAAACTAGGCAAACCATTCCAAACTAATCTGCTAGCACTACCAAACAATTAATAACTATCAAGACATGTAAGTAAAGTAAAGAACTACTAATCCAAGAAAGTAAGTACACTACACCGCTAGTAGACAGTCGAGCAAATTAAAGGACCGAGCAATTAAACGAGCAAAATGATACAAGTAATAACCAACTTAGCGTATACACTAGCACCGAATGAAAAATTCAGTCAAGTAACATGTGATACTAAACCAGCATAAGGAAAGATACGGCTCACAGTGATATGTAGACAATCTTCACAAAATAAAGGAACAATATTGAATGGTTCGTCAGCAGCAGCGGAAGTATCACCAATAAGCACAGTATTCAGAGAACTTAAAAGATCCGATCAAGAACCCACAAATAGGGTATCAAAACCCTAATCGAATCGTTAGAAAGAATACCCCCAAATATTAGGGTTTCGAAGTACGAAAAAACGCCCTATGTAATCCAATCACGAGGAGGATTTATAGAATCACGAGATCAATCAATCTAAATTGATTGATAATATACAAGATCTAAAGAAATTATACAATTATTATTATTAATAGATGAATTATTCTTACAGAAGTTTTATGAATTCAATATCTAAATCATCAAAGATGATGAACAAATTACAAAGATATCACAACAACAACAACAACAAGGTACCCAATCCCGACATAAGTCGGGCTATGGGGGAGGTATGATGTAGACAGACCTTACCCCTACTCAAAGGTAGGGAGGCTGCTTCCGGTTCCACCGCAGTGGAAGGGACCTCCGGCCCGGGTGAAAAAAATAAGGTTAGATCCACCGACCGGAGTGGAAGCTTAACCGGATAGAATCTCAATCTCAATCCCACTCTTCGGTTCACAAATTCAGATCTTAGATCTAGAAATTTGTTACCGTTAGGGAGAGGGAGAGGTTAGAGAGAGAGAAGAGAGAGAAACTCCAGATTTAATGTATAGACAGAAATAGCCTTTTTCGAAAAAATGCCCTCCATGTGGTCCAAGATGATTAGGCGAATGAATTTGCGCACTTCGGGCTTTACATATGGGCTTCTCTTATTACTCGTAGGCTGGTGAATTTGCTTCTACATTGTACTACATCTTTTGAATAAACAATCATTTAATGACTTCTTTTTGAACATTTTGTGAAAAAGAAAAAAAAAACCTAACAAAAAAATATTAATTTTAAACTCTTTGCAACATTTTAATCGGTCCCCACAACAAACGTCAAGTTGTAAATTTAAACGGGGCGCGTAACACCACCGGAGCAAAAAGGGTACCCCCACCAGCACTATTAGCGGCGACGTCGCCGCTAATAGTGCGGGACCCAACTGACAATTGTGAATTCAAAGGTGTTTCAGTCAATGGGTCCCGCACTATTAGCGGCGACGTCGCCGCTAATAGTGCGGGGCCCAACTGACAATTGTGAATTCAAAGGTGTTGTCAGTTATTGGGTCCCACACTATAAGCTCCCAATTTTTTCTTTAACTCCTTCTCGTATGCTTTAAACTCGTCAAGAGTCCGAGATTCATAGACTCTTTTCCACCACACGTTAAGCATAAAGATGTTAACATCTTTCTTCACCCGCAATGCCGGTTCGCAGTGTTTGGTTATGTTTTGCCATATGTGGTACCTACACAACAGGTGTTTCGCTTGCGGCATAACAACCTTCAATGCTCTCATCAGGGCCAGCTCCCTGTCAGTTAAAACCACACGAACAGTTAAGCCTTCAACAAGGGTGGACTTCAGACATTGTAACACCCATTTATAATTCGCCTCCTGCTCGTTTACGATAAAAGCATATGCTAAACTGAAGGTCCGGCCCGTTGAAGTGACGCCGACAATCTCAACAGCGGCATGTTGTACACGTTGGTTTTGTACGTGGAGTCTATTTCAATAACCCAGGGAAATGCGCTCCATAGGGTCATTGATGTTGGATGCATGAAAAAGAGATTCTCCAACCGTCCATTTTTACTATTTGTAGTAAACTGGTAAAAGTAATTTTTCTCTTGCATCAGTGAGAACATAACCTGCGACAGGTGAACAAGATATAGTAAATAAGTCACTTCCAACAACGGAGTACGTAATCACTAATATGATGTTTGTACCTGCATTGGAGTATGTCCTGCATGGCCCGCCCTCCGTCTCGATTTCAGAAAGTTGGTAATGTCTCCTCTTCGAGTCAGGTTTCCTGGAAATTCATTTTTCAGGTTAACCAGGATCTGGCGTGGGAACATACCGCGATCAGATAGGTTTCCCACATATTGCTTTTCTTCTTCCGTCATCCGTCTCGCGTATGCATTCCCCTGCAGATCGGTAGCTGGATCATGATTGTGTTTCCAGTCCTTGACAGTTACCCTCCAACCACCATCATACCCGGGGCGGCCTTCCAAATTAAAGGGACACCCTATCTTGTTGGACCGTTTGGGTGGCCCAGTTAACCTTTTATCGCGTGGTCCACCGTGGTGACATATTAGTGTCACCTTATTGACCACCTTTAACGAGTTTTTGTTCGACCTCCGTGTGACTAGAACATAACCCAACTCCAGTGCTGTTCTTTTAGCCCACTCCGTCAATTCTTCGACGGAATCAAACACCTCCTCGGTTTCTAAGTCTCCAGGTTCGCAGTCAAATTGACCTTCTGCATCAGGTGACTCAAACTCATCATCGGGCACTTCAATACGTACGTTTTCTGGGTCTGCCCAAATAGCCTCAAAACTATCCATCTTAAACAAAAATGCGAAAGAAAATTGTGATTCTGTTTGTTATCGAAATGAAGAAAGAAAATAGAACATGTACTTTGAATGCCAAACGAAATACGGATTATATAAGCCAATTTATATAATTGTGAAATTGTGATTCATTGCTTGGGTCGAGTGAGTAAAGATTTGAAATCGAAATGAAGAAAGAAAATAGAACATGTACTTTGAATGCCAAACGAAATACGGATTTATATGATCGGCAGTCATGGGTCCAAGGATGACGAGGTGCCACGTGGCACGTATTAGCGGCGACGTCGCCGCTAATACGTGATACGTGGCACCTCGTGTTCAGTAATGCTGTCAAGATTGTCGAGGTGCCACGTGGCACGTATTAGCGGCGACGTCGCCGCTAATACGTGATACGTGGCACCTCGTGTTCAGTAATGCTGTCAAGATTGTCGAGGTGCCACGTGGCACGTATTAGCGGCGACGTCGCCGCTAATAGGTGTTACGTGGTACCTCGGGAACGTGCTTCGTCAGTCATGGTTCCAAAGTTTGTCGGGTCCCACCATTAGCGGCGACGTCGCCGCTAATACCCTGGTGGGGTTGCCCTTTTACTGGTGGGGTTACCCTGTGCCTTAAAAATAAATATTTACATGATTCAACAATATATATAATAAATATTTAAGATACCTACCTATAATTACATTTTTTCATCACAGATGATCCCAATATAAAAATAAACAAAAAAAAATAGAAAACAATCAAAAAATTATTGAAAACCCTAGCTAGGTTTTATAGTTTTTGGAATTCATTCAATCTGAAACGAAAAGACTAATATACATACATTTTTTCCGATGATAGAAATGACAAAGTAATACAAATTCTCTATACATAAGGAAGATCAAACTCTTAGTTTAAAAAAACAAAAAAATTATTAAAAACAAAATAAAATTAGAAAATCAACTTACATTCTTCGCCATAATCCCTTTTGTTCCTCTTCACGATTTGATTTCTATCGTAAGTATATATGTAGACAATGTTTAAAAAAACAGAATGAAAGGGGAAACAAAAATTATAATAAAATTTTCTAACTTCTATTATTTATATTAATTATAATTATTAATAAGTTATTATTTATATTAATTATAACACATATAAACTTTTTAAAAAGCTTTCAAGTGATAAAAGTATGGGTGCCACCCATTCCAAGTACAATGGTAACAAACTAAAGGGATAAATAACCAAGTTTAGTTTAACCTTTTTAATAAATTCATTAGCTTGGGTAGCTAGAATAGTATCACTGCTTATCCATCCTTTTTTGGTTTTAGCATATGAAAAACCACTTCCAGCAGGTATATCGATGAATATTATATTGGCCATCTACAGAAGAAAACAAAACAAAAACCAAGCAGCAAGGATATGAATATTATCAAGTTAGTTTGCAAATTAAAATACGTTGTATATATCGATTTGAGAGTAGTTAGTTAGATGTGTAAACCTGAGTCCATGCATTTGGATTTAGTTCCAAATTGGCATCTTCTATGCCATTATCCCATTTGATGGTAATTGGACCTACATACATGTTGCACAATGATTAATGAACTAAGTAAGCGCGATGATTAAGCTTCATATTTATTAAGTGTGATAGTTAACATCAATAAAAATTTTCCTATGAACCAGTGCAAGGGGCATTGGATAGTATCCATTTAATGAACTCAATATTTTTTAATTAATCAAAGGAAAACGATAAATTAGCATAAAAATCCTCCTAAAACATTAAGAAGGTGACATGTGGTATCCACTAATTCTTTTTCCTAATCTTGCTCCCTGATTTTTCCACATGTCATCATCTCATGGTTAGGAGGATTATTAGGCTCTTTAGTTAGGAGGATTAATCATTTCCCTTAATCAAATATTTCATTTAATGGTCATTAAATCAATCTAATATTTACCATCTTTATATGAATCATTAATGCATATTTTTATATTCAAATAAAGTTTGAGTTCATTAATTGCGGATTAACCAATGCCCGGGAGCAACTGGTTAGCAAATTCCTTCATATAATAATGTTAAGTTATTTGTAAACATGATAACTAAGAGCCCGTTTAAGTGTAAAAAATATTTTTTGACTTTCCATTTAATTTTCTAAAAAAAAAGAGTTTTTCATGTGTAAAAAACAAATAAAAATTTTGAAAACAAGTTCAAAACTAGAAATTGTTATTTTTATTTTTTATATCAAAAAAGTGTTTTCTAATTTCCTATAGGAAACTGAAAAACATGTTTTTCTGTTTTCTTGAAAAAATAATTAGAAAACTATGATTTGAACGCATTTTGTATTTTCCATGTTTCTTGGAAAATAACGTTAGAAAATAAGATGTGTTTTCTCTAACTAAACGCCCCCTAAGTATTTATTAAGTGGTTATATTTTATAGGGAAATGATTAATCCTCCTAACTAAATAGCCTAATAATCCTCTTAACCATGAGATGATGACATGTGGAAAAATCAGGGGACAAGATTAGGAAAGAGAATTAGTGGATACCACATGTCATCTTCTTAATGTTTTAGGAGGATTTTTAGGCTAACTTTTAGGAGGATTTATCATTTTTCTATTTTATATAGTTAGCTCACCATTGTAAATTCTTTAGTAATGAGAATTTCGAAACAATGCCATAAAGAAATGGTTTAATTTTCAAAAAAAACTCCTACAACAAAAATTAATCACGTATGGAAGTTAAGGGTTGGCCTTTTAATTTTCAAAAAAACAAAAAAACTTAAAGGGCTTATTGAAAAAAACTCAGAAAAAACGTTCAGAAAATAGCCCCAACCACTAACTTGTAATTTACCCATATACCCTCAAGAATTCATCATGTTCATAGCAGTCAAACCTCCCTTCTTAGTTCCCAGCCTACAAGTCCATAAACTGCAATAATTTGCATAACTCACTACAACAAATATGTCATTTGTTCATACTTGTTTTTTCATACTTATAAAAAGTGTGAAAATGTTTGTTAATTTAATCACATTTTAAAGTGTGTAGAAATAATTACATTTAAAAATGTAAAGAAATTAAAAAATCACAATATTTACACACTTATATATGTGGAAAAGAAAAGTTCACACTTTTAAAGTGTATAAAAATATATCAATTGTTCACACTTAAGAGTGTGAAAATAATTTGTAACATCTATTTTCTTCACACATGGAGAGTGTGAAGAGATTATGTGTTACAAATTGACTTTCACACTTTAAAAGTGTGAACAGTTTGAGAGTGTAAAGAGATTATGTGTTACAAATTAACTTTTCACACTTGAAAATGTGAAAGTATTTGACAATTGTTCACACTTTTAAGTGTATAAAAATATATCAATTGTTCACACTTTTAAAGTGTGATAAAAATATATCAATTGTTCACACTTTAAAGTGTGAAAAAATATATAATTGTTCACACTTTTAAATGTAACTTTTTTTACACATTTTTATATGTGATAAATTCATAAAGTTTTTGTAACACTCCAACCACGGCGGAATGATGAGATGTACAGAAAGTCGAGTATTCAAATCAAAGGATAATAGATAACATTCACCATAGCTTTAGTTGATAAAAATAATTTACAATGCACAAGCATGTGAACCAATTCCCAAGTACAATACGTCTACTATGCTTGGATATTGAGTCCACGAAACAAATAACAAACACATGAGATAGTATACTACAATGTTCAGGGCGGATTCCATTGCCCGTCACGAGGTTTAATCTTGGACTCCAAAATACAATGCAAACAATCATGATGCATATAATTCCTCAAAGCTTACGCTAATTCCTGAAAAGCATGAAGAAAAAGTGTCAACTACAAAACGTAGTTGGTGAGTGCATAGGTTTGCAAGTAAATCTCATTACATATCCATTTCAAAAGAGTTGAGAAATCCATGGTAAATTATAAAGTTTTCATTTGTCTCATTTATCGTGAGAGAAAAATATATCAATCGATTGATCATTCATCATACCAAAACCATTCGGTCATCAATGTTTCAATATCGCCAATTTCAACAACTTTCAAGATTCCATATAAGGTCCAATACCCAAACCGTATGTTCAATCCACAATTTCCATCCAATATAATATCAATACCTCTTGGTCAATGGTAAGACTACCATGACATAACTTGATGAGATTGTTCTTGAGCCACTACTAAGACCGGTTATGTCCCAATAATCAATATATAATGTCCCAAATGATAAGATGATGATAAGCACATGCTGTCAATCACGTGCAATAATAATAACCAAGGGTCGTGCCATGGAGACGCCCATAAATATATATATAGTAGTTAGAGCACCGCGAGGCCAGACTGGCGATGAAGGTGACCACAAAGGTAGACCAAACATCCCACCGTTACCTATAATAATGGATGAGGGGACAAGTCCTAGTTGCGCAACCCTCTAACTACAGGCCTCAAATGAGTTAATAGTAGTGTACAGGGGACCACCGTTTGACAGTACTCAAGCTCATCATATAACATATAACACGTTGAACATACAATATAATTCCCATATCATTATCATTATTTCAAAGAATCATTTCATAAGAGAAAGTCATTTTAATTAATCATGCTTTTCACCCCGCAAGTAAAACATATAAAAGAGTTTGAAAGGGGGCTATGACTCACCTTGATATGCCGCATATTATATTCACTTATCCAAAATGGGTACTTCCCATCTATCGCTTCCTTGATCATATATCCGTCATATTCCTCAATCATATTCCAAGCCAAGACTATCCCTACGATAGGACTAATATACGTAAGTTCCTATCTTAAGCCATCACTAAGAAATGCCACTTTTATTATGTTGTTATCACTTATGGGATCCAAGTGTATTGCTAATATTCACATCTTTTTGGTTGTAAAGATTGGTGGTAAGAGTCGTTTTCTCATTATACGTTTTTGTACGTTTATTGGAATTTCGGTAATTTGGATTTGGTTTATATGATTTCCATTGTATACTTTGCTTAGTAATAATATTTGACATTAGTGGTCTTATAATATTAATATTTTATGTATATTTTCTGATTTGTAATTATATATTAAATTTAATATTATTTAATTAATTATTTATTCATTTTATTGATTTATTAATTAAATAATCCCTTAAAAATACTTTTAAGTGTCATAATTGCCTTTATGAATTATGGATAATTTCATTTGAATTATCTTCTGATATATATGCTCCTTAATTTATAATTTCATGATTTATACTTTTATTTGTGTATTTTCCATTTATTTTAATGATAATTTTTAATTAATTATTTTTACTCAATTATTTATCTTTAAATTATGTAACACATGTCTCTTGCCTTTTAACTATTTTTCTCCAGTAGGTTTTAGTTATTTTTATCAATGGTTAAGATGATTTAACTTCATTCTTGATTTACATAATTTATTTATGGATTTTTATGTCTTTTAATCACTATTTAAATTCAATAATTTATGGAAATTCTTAGAAATCATCACTAAACATTTTGGTCAAAAATCTCAGGCCTTTTAGGCAACTTTTATCCATACAAAATCATATCAATTCAACCTCTCTTGTGTCTTGCTCATTTTGAGGGTTTTATGATTAAAAATCGTTTACCGAAATGGTGATTTTAGCCTCATTTCTCAAGCAATTAAAGTGCTTCAAAATGGATTTTCATCCTTATTCCATTATTTACAGAATGTTCATTATATTTTGGTGTCTTAAGTTGTGATCGTGGTGGTGGTGTGATGTGTGCAATTTAAAGCTTTCGGTTAGTGCTTATATGAACCGAATTAGTGATTTGTAGGCTTGCCTTTGCCATTTAATAACCAAGTTAAGTTTTATAACTTTCATTTGACATATTCTCAGTAGGTTTATAATACTTTTTGTTACGAGATTGTTGGAGTTGGTTAGAGTTGCAATCTAGTGACTTTTAGCTTATTTTGTTGTGAAGAACTTTTACTTGAAATTTCCTGTTTTAACACTTATTTTCATAAAATGTTGAGTAGTCATTCTTGGTTAAGATAAATTATTTGGACGTTGGTGATTTTTATACAGAGACATATATGTGTCCTATATTTATGTGAATTTTTGCTAAATTTTTAGACATTGTTTACTACCTCTAAAAATTACAAAACCAAAGTTGGTCAGAAAGCTTGCTGCTGTGCAACTCAATATATTTTATAAAAGATTTCTATGATGAACATTTAAGAAAAATCCCCCAATTTTATTTTACATTAGGGACACTTTGAACTCAGTTCACACCAGGTTTAAACTTCTGAAACCTATTAGTTAAGAAATTAAAAATCGTCAAAGTTGACTCAACATTAAGACAAAAATCCAGTTTTGACCACCTTTGGTAGAAAAATCATATCTTTGGTTTGGTTTAGTATTTTTGAGTGATTCCAGTTGGAGGTTAATCTTAACTCTTTTATCTACAACTTTTATTTTGAAAGTTTTGCTTGAAACGGCCCTCACATGCCCAGTTTATCCGTCCCACGACAGAAGATGGTTTCTGTCAGAATGTATATTGATTAAAACAACTCACCAATGGTGTTGGTTGCTTGTTTTAGCCTCTAAATTACCACTAACAAGATTATCACTTTATTTTGTATCTCTTAACATCAAATATACAGATTTCTTAGCAAATTCAAAGTCATTAATCATCCATCTCAAATCCCATATTGAAAACTATAACAAAACTACTTAAATCCCTACATGCATGTCAAGATCTAACATGTTTACTCTCAATTTATTATTATCCTTTGCATTCATGATTATTTCTTTTAGATTAATCTTTTTAATATGCATGCATGTGTAGATCTATGCTTGTGTGGTGTTAGAATGAAAGAAATAAAAAGGATGGAGATCAAGGTATCAAGTAGCAACCTTAGATGATTGAAATAACGACAACCAAGGTGTTGTTGGGTCTCCATTTTGGGCTGTTCTTGGGGGTATTTCATGGCTGTTCAAGCTTCAAAAGAAGAGCAAAAAGGTCACAAGAATGAAGGGAGAATGATAAACAAACAAAAGAACATGATGGTTAACCTTTGATGATCAAGAATCAAAAGAAAAGAAGAAGATTGAAGGTGTTCCTCCTTGGTTTTTCTGCTGCTCGACCAGCCCCATTAGGAGGCTGATTTCATGTGTTTGATGGCCTCTAAATCATCTCCAAGCTTGCTCCACACCTTAGCTTTATTGTTAGTGTTGTTTGATGATTTATTCTTAAGGTTTGGGGGGTGTTTTTACCCCATATTTCTGCCAAAAAGAGAGGAGAGGAAGCAGAAAATTTTGAGAGCATTTCTTGGTGTGTGTGTGTGTTGTGTTGGAGAATGAAGTGTTTGTGTGGGTTCCCTAGCTTAATCACGTGATGGAGGGGGGAGAAGTGGCCTTGGAGCTTGGTCATTGGCTAAGGGAAGTGGTGTTTCAATATCTATTGGTTAGACAAAGTGGTAATGTGTTGGATGGATGTGTATACCGAAATTTGCATGCATAAATTCAAAATTTGGTCTTTTAAACCTTTATAACTTTAATGTATCATTGTATAGTAGTGAATCTAAGTTCATTATAGCTATATAAATATATATAAGAGTGTAGGTGTATACATGAAAGTCTAAGACTTAATTGAATGTTGTCCTGTACATATATATGTATATATATATAGCCGTGTATATATATGTGTGTATGTATAATTGTATATTTTTATTTAATCACTTAACTTATTATTCACCACTTGTATTTATTTTAGCATATATATATACTTATTGTTATTTAAACACTTTTATGTACATATTAATTTATGAATATACTTTGAGATAGAAATCTTTATTTTCATACCCAATTTACTTAAATTGGCTTGGTGATTGATTTGTTGGACATTTGTAAGATTTATTGACTTTGTCACAAGTTGTGAGTCTCACATTATTATTTGTATAACTTGAGTTCTTGAAATGAAGTTTTTGGTTTATTGACATTTCATCAAGTTCAATTAGAACTTTGGGATTGTCTTGAATGATTTTATGGCATTTCTAAGATAGCTAGTCATTTACGGTATTTCATTGAACTAGAGGGCAATTATCGCTATGCCTTAAATGTCCACAAGGTCAATTCTCTTAATAAACCTCTAGGGATAGATATCTAGATAAATAGAAGTAAATTGTCCTAGTCGGAAATTGAGGGTTGTTACATCATTACCTCCTTAACAAGAACTTCGTCCTCGAAGTTTGATCGTTCATACGGTAGTAAGAATGGATAGACCAACAGTAGGAGTGTCTACACGGAGACATATAATGTGGGAAAGTCAACCAAGATTTCATCACGATTTCTTGGTTTCATGCGAGCTTTTAACCCTAGGGATAGGGGCATCCATTCCTCGGTTCCCTAACATCCACCTGATCAGAAACTTCTAAACAGAAAAAGGTTACGAATGTCGCTCACTTCTTGAGAAGACTAGAGATCAATCGTATGTGATCGTTGAGGGCTGTCAATATTGCCTAGATCGATACTAATTAGTGGATTGATAATAAGAATGGCAATACGGAGATGTAAAATGAACAAACGGTTCATAACGTGAGTTGCACTAACATAGTTAGAAACGTTGGAATATCGATTGTTTGTGACTACTCACTTCCATTGTCACTTTGTGTACTTTCCTTTATCGTTTTCTTTCCCAATTAAAGAATCGTTCCAATGGCTTCTTGCTTACTTTCATCCGTCTTTGGTTTGACGCTGGACGCGCTTGCCGGTACATGAAAATTGTGACTTCGTTTGTGACCAAGCACTTGTTAAGGGATTACCCCTTAACAGGAGTGATACTAACCCGTTATGCCGTGTTGTACTAAAATTGTAATGGTACGTCTCCGTAGTACCACATTCTAGGGTTTTCAGTGTCGTCTTTGTTGTTTTATGGCGCGCTAGGGAAATCGGCCATGGATAATTCCATTTTACGTCTCATATTCACCTTTGTCCTTCAACTTCGTCCTTATTTTTCCAAAGTCACCTTTTTCGTTATTCATTAAGTCGCATCGTTACTCATTTTTATCTTGCTCTTGCTGATATTGGCTTGCAATTCGTTGTATGGGACCTTTAATTCTTCATTTTTATGGTAAAAGTACTACCGTCCATGACATATTGCCGACTAACTCCCTTTTAACAGTGCCCCTACAACCTCTTCCATTTCTCTTCTATCCCTACGCATTCCTCGTGATAGGATTTACACAACCATTATGCTCACAAATAGTCATATCTTATCATTACCATCTTGGGAAGACAACCACTTCAAATCCTTATCCGTATGAACTCTTTCTTAAAAACGATACTTCTTAGGTCCTTCTGACCTTTACCACACTTCCAATTACCTTGCTCTCATAAGCCTGATGTCCATTTTCAAGTTCCTGGACTGTATTTCTTTTCAAGTACACTAGCCTAGTGTTCTAAGCAATAGTGGTGTATCATGATTTTATTGAAACAAGTTATCTCAGGGGTACTCGTCACATCATGCTGATACGGATCCTTTAGTCCTGACTTATTACATATGTGAGTTTTCATCATCACGCTTCCGTTCAAATGTTCCATAACTAGCTCTTCCCGGAGTTTGTAGTTGTTTGAAACTTAGTTCAGCGACCAACTTCCTTAATCGTTGTGGTAGTATGTGCCTTGACATATCGCGTCGTATTCCTTATTTGCTTTCACTACTAACTTAGCGATTCCATGTTGTTTTCCTTCTTCATTTTTCTTGTGTGCACTACCCGCGGGGTTGATGGTCCTTGACGGTTCACCATGTGTTGCAAAAATTTTCTCACCCAAGTTCATCTTATTTTATCTTACCTCCATACGACCATTGACCTTGAGGGGATAACCATCACAGGTCATCGTGCTTCCTCTACTTATCGACCATACTTCTCCTCTTTAGTAAAGCTAGCCTCTATCGGGTGTTGAGCGTATACTACTTTCTCTTAGCTTGGTTGTTATGCTCTATTACTAGCTTGTCTTTTGATAGAGGTTTTCCAATTGGTATTCAAAGAATAACGCGTGAGCGCCATAAAGATGAATACCTCAAGAACTACATCTTGTAGATGAATACCTCAATGCCTTCACTTTACCGTTTAGGTTAAATCGCCTTCCTTTACTCTATCTTCTACTTTATATCTCTTTCAATGACGCTAGTGAATAACTCTCCTTGAAAGATAAAGTATAATCTTGCGTTTCATACTCCATGTTCGAGTATCTTCCTTGTTGCGATTACCCCCTTAACATTTTCCTCAAGGAAAAATGTAAGGGATTTCCTACTTTTCACTTCGTCTCGCCTTCTTTGACGATCTTCAATTCGCCAAACTCCTTATTCCTTCGTGTAACAAATCTCCATCTACACACTTGTTTCGAAAAAGAAAGGATAGCTTGGAATCCTTTTTGTTACTCTCCAAAACTTGAAGGCCACTCAACACATCTTAATCATCTTTTTATCCTAGGTTTTCTTCCTCCATGTACCTTCATTTTGCAACATTGCTAGTGTTCTCCTTAATGTTTTAGGGAAGTCCTTATACTTATCCAAGGGTGACCTTCATGTCACACGACCTTCCTTTCGTTGTCCACTCAATCTTTCTTTTTGGTTGATCAACATAGACAGGGAAGACCTTCAATTCTTTCTCCAAGTTAAAGCTTAGTATACTCTTCACTTGTGCTTCCATGTACTTTGACTTACACACCACATATCTTCTCCGCCCTACTTTATGTACATGATCCAATAACATCTTCTATGCTATATAGTTATCCCAAGTATTTCACTTATTGACGGCCGATGTCTTACGTCTTTCGTATCCCTTGATGTCGCAGTAAGAGAAGGGTTCCAGTTACTCGATTTTGCCATTGCGGAGTGTTACGTAAGTGAATGGTGTGTTGTTAGGGTACTAACTTTGAGGAGAAGTGGTGGTGATCATTACTTTGAATAATCAAGAATATAAAGGATATAGAATTTGGTTTCGAATGAATGAAATAGGAAAACAAAAGATTCATTAAGGCTCGGATTAAACTCCTTGCGCGAGTTAGAGAAATCACTTCTTTGTCTTTCGTCGCCCCATGGACTCCAACTTTCAATGACGTCAATATATGTCGCACCGACTTAGATAATATAGATAGATGTTCGCGTATACGTGTTAGAATAGAAATATCGCACCAAATTTCAGAGCTACAATCCCAGAATGTGTCTTTTAGAATATATATCGGAATGTGTTTATTGGCGTCGTCAAATCGTAATTTGGCTTTAATACCACTCGTCTTTCATAAGTCTCCAACTTCATTCGACGTTTACATATGTTTCGCACCATTTCAGATCGAATACCAAGGTTATGCGTAGTTTCTAAGAGGATAGAGTCGCGTCATATCTTGGGTCTACAATCCTCAGAGTATATCGTCCAACGTACGTGAAAAGATGCTCCACTGATGATATCGCCGTTGTCATATGACCATAATGAATAGTGGTGTCGTAAGAAATAGGATGTGGGATAATTTCAAAAGAGCACGAGTGAACGAATATTGGATTAGAGGGGTACTTAATGACAACTTCCATACTTAGGAAATTCCTAATTCATTTCGCATTTCTCAGGGACAATCACTAGTTCCCAAGCGGTCAAATCTCATCACGCAGTATATATCTTAGTAGTAAGGACTAGCCACATTATAATCACATCTAGCAGGTGCCAGTTCTCAATAGTCAAATCTTAGAGCATAATAACTATCTCAATAATAAGGCACAACTATATAATCATTAAATCGTTCATGCACTAGCCCTCAATTAGCTCAATCTTAGGGCGCAATAACTATCTCCATAGTAAGGCATGACTACATAATCATCGCAATATTCACGCGCTAGTTTCAAATAGCTCAAACTTAGGAGTAAAGGCTCTTATATCCATATCGTCCATGAAATTTCATATCAACTCGTCAGGCCTATATTTTACTTCTAAATCGATCATAAATAGTCAACGTCATTACTCAATAAATTGAACAAGTCATACCCCAAAATGATTTCGTGCCTTATAATAATCTCATTAGTTTAAAGTGCCTATGCAACTTAAAGTTCAACATCATGAATCATAAGACTTTTACGCATGCATTCCTCACATAATTTCCACATTGCACATTCCAAACTTTCACATTGATATTTCAAACCTTCACATTGCACATTACAACTTTCACATTGCACACTATAAGCTTTCACATTGCAATCAAATCCACATTGCACATTCCAAACTTTCACATTGATATTTCAAACCTTCACATTGCACATTACAACTTTCACATTGCATACTATAAGCTTTCACATTGCACATTACAACTTTCACATTGCATATTTCCACATTGCACATTCCAAACTTTCACATTGATATTTCAAACCTTCACATTGCACATTAAAACTTTCACATTGCACACTATAAGCTTTCACATTGCACATTCCAAACTTTCACATTGATATTTCAAACCTTCACATTGCACATTACAACTTTCACATTGCACACTATAAGCTTTCACATTGCACATTACAACTTTCACATTGCATATTCAAACTTTCACATTGCACATTCAAACTTTCACATTGATATTTCAAACTTTCACATTGCACACTATAAGCTTTCACATTGCACATTACAACTTCCACATTGCACATTCCAAACTTTCACATTGATATTTCAAACCTTCACATTGCACATTACAACTTTCACATGCTTCACATTGCACACTATAAGCTTTCACATTGCAATCAAATCATGCCCAAATTCCCATGTTATAGCATAGAGTAGCATGTATCAACGAATATCTTTCAATCTTATTCATTTCACTTCTAATGTGCAGAGGGGAATCCTACTAAACTAGCATAATCCTCAAGTAAGGCAAGTCTCGAATCGCTATATATGCTTAGGTGAATGTCTAAATGCAACACGTATGCTCATAAAAATGGATTTATTAAAGATTTTTTTTTTTTTGAAAAGGAATCCTTTTGAACATAAGTCCAAGTGGCCGTTTGAGTTTTACATGGTCCTCTCATAATTAAACGTAGATTCATGACTTTACGTTTAATTATGGTCCTACCATGTAAAGCTCAAACTAGTCCGCTCAACCTTATGCTCGACTCGACTATAAAATTCGTTTCGAAAATAGGCTATAGTCTTGGAATTCCCGGAGGAACCCCAATGTTCTCTATAACCTTAGTCTCTGATACCATTTTCTGTAACACCCCAACCACGGCGGAATGATGAGATGTACAGAAAGTCGAGTATTCAAATCAAAGGATAATAGATAACATTCACCATAGCTTTAGTTGATAAAAATAATTTACAATGCACAAGCATGTGAACCAATTCCCAAGTACAATACGTCTACTATGCTTGGATATTGAGTCCACGAAACAAATAACAAACACATGAGATAGTATACTACAATGTTCAGGGCGGATTCCATTGCCCGTCACGAGGTTTAATCTTGGACTCCAAAATACAATGCAAACAATCATGATGCATATAATTCCTTACGCTAATTCCTGAAAAGCATGAAGAAAAAGTGTCAACTACAAAACGTAGTTGGTGAGTGCATAGGTTTGCAAGTAAATCTCATTACATATCCATTTCAAAAGAGTTGAGAAATCCATGGTAAATTATAAAGTTTTCATTTGTCTCATTTATCGTGAGAGAAAAATATATCAATCGATTGATCATTCATCATACCAAAACCATTCGGTCATCAATGTTTCAATATCGCCAATTTCAACAACTTTCAAGATTCCATATAAGGTCCAATACCCAAACCGTATGTTCAATCCACAATTTCCATCCAATATAATATCAATACCTCTTGGTCAATGGTAAGACTACCATGACATAACTTGATGAGATTGTTCTTGAGCCACTACTAAGACCGGTTATGTCCCAATAATCAATATATAATGTCCCAAATGATAAGATGATGATAAGCACATGCTGTCAATCACGTGCAATAATAATAACCAAGGGTCGTGCCATGGAGACGCCCATAAATATATATATAGTAGTTAGAGCACCGCGAGGCCAGACTGGCGATGAAGGTGACCACAAAGGTAGACCAAACATCCCACCGTTACCTATAATAATGGATGAGGGGACAAGTCCTAGTTGCGCAACCCTCTAACTACAGGCCTCAAATGAGTTAATAGTAGTGTACAGGGGACCACCGTTTGACAGTACTCAAGCTCATCATATAACATATAACACGTTGAACATACAATATAATTCCCATATCATTATCATTATTTCAAAGAATCATTTCATAAGAGAAAGTCATTTTAATTAATCATGCTTTTTCACCCCGCAAGTAAAACATATAAAAGAGTTTGAAAGGGGGCTATGACTCACCTTGATATGCCGCATATTATATTCACTTATCCAAAATGGGTACTTCCCATCTATCGCTTCCTTGATCATATATCCGTCATATTCCTCAATCATATTCCAAGCCAAGACTATCCCTACGATAGGACTAATATACGTAAGTTCCTATCTTAAGCCATCACTAAGAAATGCCACTTTTATTATGTTGTTATCACTTATGGGATCCAAGTGTATTGCTAATATTCACATCTTTTTGGTTGTAAAGATTGGTGGTAAGAGTCGTTTTCTCATTATACGTTTTTGTACGTTTATTGGAATTTCGGTAATTTGGATTTGGTTTATATGATTTCCATTGTATACTTTGCTTAGTAATAATATTTGACATTAGTGGTCTTATAATATTAATATTTTATGTATATTTTCTGATTTGTAATTATATATTAAATTTAATATTATTTAATTAATTATTTATTCATTTTATTGATTTATTAATTAAATAATCCCTTAAAAATACTTTTAAGTGTCATAATTGCCTTTATGAATTATGGATAATTTCATTTGAATTATCTTCTGATATATATGCTCCTTAATTTATAATTTCATGATTTATACTTTTATTTGTGTATTTTCCATTTATTTTAATGATAATTTTTAATTAATTATTTTTACTCAATTATTATCTTTAAATTATGTAACACATGTCTCTTGCCTTTTAACTATTTTTCTCCAGTAGGTTTTAGTTATTTTTATCAATGGTTAAGATGATTTAACTTCATTCTTGATTTACATAATTTATTTATGGATTTTTATGTCTTTTAATCACTATTTAAATTCAATAATTTATGGAAATTCTTAGAAATCATCACTAAACATTTTGGTCAAAAATCTCAGGCTTTTAGGCAACTTTTATCCATACAAAATCATATCAATTCAACCTCTCTTGTGTCTTGCTCATTTTGAGGGTTTTATGATTAAAAATCGTTTACCGAAATAGTGATTTTAGCCTCATTTCTTAAGCAATTTTTTTTTTTTTTTTTTTTTTTTTTTTTTTTTTTTTTTTTTTTTTTTTTTTTTTTTTTTTTTTTTTTTTTTTTTTTTTTTTTTTTTTTTTTTTTTTTTTTTTTTTTTTTTTTTTTTTTTTTTTTTTTTTTTTTTTTTTTTTTTTTTTTTTTTTTTTTTTTTTTTTTTTTTTTTTTTTTTTTTTTTTTTTTTTTTTTTTTTTTTTTTTTTTTTTTTTTTTTTTTTTTTTTTTTTTTTTTTTTTTTTTTTTTTTTTTTTTTTTTTTTTTTTTTTTTTTTTTTTTTTTTTTTTTTTTTTTTTTTTTTTTTTTTTTTTTTTTTTTTTTTTTTTTTTTTTTTTTTTTTTTTTTTTTTTTTTTTTTTTTTTTTTTTTTTTTTTTTTTTTTTTTTTTTTTTTTTTTTTTTTTTTTTTTTTTTTTTTTTTTTTTTTTTTTTTTTTTTTTTTTTTTTTTTTTTTTTTTTTTTTTTTTTTTTTTTTTTTTTTTTTTTTTTTTTTTTTTTTTTTTTTTTTTTTTTTTTTTTTTTTTTTTTTTTTTTTTTTTTTTTTTTTTTTTTTTTTTTTTTTTTTTTTTTTTTTTTTTTTTTTTTTTTTTTTTTTTGATGAACATTTAAGAAAAATCTCCCAATTTTATTTTACATTAGGGACACTTTGAACTCAGTTCACACCAGGTTTAAACTTCTGAAACCTATTAGTTAAGAAATTAAAAATCGTCAAAGTTGACTCAACATTAAGACAAAAATCCAGTTTTGACCACTTTTGGTAGAAAAATCATATCTTTGGTTTGGTTTAGTATTTTTGAGTGATTCCAGTTGGAGGTTAATCTTAACTCTTTTATCTACAACTTTTATTTTGAAAGTTTTGCTTGAAACGGCCCTCACATGCCCAGTTTATCCGTCCCACGACAGAAGATGGTTTCTGTCAGAATGTATATTGATTAAAACAACTCACCAATGGTGTTGGTTGCTTGTTTTAGCCTCTAAATTACCACTAACAAGATTATCACTTTATTTTGTATCTCTTAACATCAAATATACAGATTTCTTAGCAAATTCAAAGTCATTAATCATCCATCTCAAATCCCATATTGAAAACTATAACAAAACTACTTAAATCCCTACATGCATGTCAAGATCTAACATGTTTACTCTCAATTTATTATTATCCTTTGCATTCATGATTATTTCTTTTAGATTAATCTTTTTAATATGCATGCATGTGTAGATCTATGCTTGTGTGGTGTTAGAATGAAAGAAATAAAAAGGATGGAGATCAAGGTATCAAGTAGCAACCTTAGATGATTGAAATAACGACAACCAAGGTGTTGTTGGGTCTCCATTTTGGGCTGTTCTTGGGGGTATTTCATGGCTGTTCAAGCTTCAAAAGAAGAGCAAAAAGGTCACAAGAATGAAGGGAGAATGATAAACAAACAAAAGAACATGATGGTTAACCTTTGATGATCAAGAATCAAAAGAAAAGAAGAAGATTGAAGGTGTTCCTCCTTGGTTTTTCTGCTGCTCGACCAGCCCCATTAGGAGGCTGATTTCATGTGTTTGATGGCCTCTAAATCATCTCCAAGCTTGCTCCACACCTTAGCTTTATTGTTAGTGTTGTTTGATGATTTATTCTTAAGGTTTGGGGGGTGTTTTTACCCCATATTTCTGCCAAAAAGAGAGGAGAGGAAGCAGAAAATTTTGAGAGCATTTCTTGGTGTGTGTGTGTGTTGTGTTGGAGAATGAAGTGTTTGTGTGGGTTCCCTAGCTTAATCACGTGATGGAGGGGGGAGAAGTGGCCTTGGAGCTTGGTCATTGGCTAAGGGAAGTGGTGTTTCAATATCTATTGGTTAGACAAAGTGGTAATGTGTTGGATGGATGTGTATACCGAAATTTGCATGCATAAATTCAAAATTTGGTCTTTTAAACCTTTATAACTTTAATGTATCATTGTATAGTAGTGAATCTAAGTTCATTATAGCTATATAAATATATATAAGAGTGTAGGTGTATACATGAAAGTCTAAGACTTAATTGAATGTTGTCCTGTACATATATATGTATATATATATAGCCGTGTATATATATGTGTGTATGTATAATTGTATATTTTTATTTAATCACTTAACTTATTATTCACCACTTGTATTTATTTTAGCATATATATATACTTATTGTTATTTAAACACTTTTATGTACATATTAATTTATGAATATACTTTGAGATAGAAATCTTTATTTTCATACCCAATTTACTTAAATTGGCTTGGTGATTGATTTGTTGGACATTTGTAAGATTTATTGACTTTGTCACAAGTTGTGAGTCTCACATTATTATTTGTATAACTTGAGTTCTTGAAATGAAGTTTTTGGTTTATTGACATTTCATCAAGTTCAATTAGAACTTTGGGATTGTCTTGAATGATTTTATGGCATTTCTAAGATAGCTAGTCATTTACGGTATTTCATTGAACTAGAGGGCAATTATCGCTATGCCTTAAATGTCCACAAGGTCAATTCTCTTAATAAACCTCTAGGGATAGATATCTAGATAAATAGAAGTAAATTGTCCTAGTCGGAAATTGAGGGTTGTTACATTTTCACATTTTTTATAAACAAATGAACTTTTTTTTGTAGTGGCTATTTTTTCTTTTGAAGATCTCTTATTAATACCCCCTTTCTTTTTGAAAAGCCAAGGCATACATGCAATCAAAAACAATTGTCGAACATACAAGTTCTGTGGGTATCATAAATTAATTTGATAATCTGGAAAGAAAAGATAACCCATTTTTTCTTGTAAGTTACAACTTACAAGAACCTTAATTTTTGGATTTTTGGATTATCTAAGGTATATTTTATCTATTATATATATAAATTCAAATAAAATTTATATATATATATATATATATATATATATATATATATATATATATATATATATATATATATATATATATATATATATATATATATATATATATATATATATATATATATATATATATATATATATATATATATATATATATATATATATATATATATATATATATATATATATATATATATATATATATATATATATATATATATATATATATATATATATATATATATATATATATATATATATATATATATATATATATATATATATATATATATATATATATATATATATATATATATATATATATATATATATATATATATATATATATATATATATATATATATATATATATATATATATATATATATATATATATATATATATATATATATATATATATATATATATATATATATATATATATATATATATATATATATATATATATATATATATATATATATATATATATATATATATATATATATATATATATATATATATATATATATATATATATATATATATATATATATATATATATATATATATATATATATATATATATATATATATATATATATATATATATATATATATATATATATATATATATATATATATATATATATATATATATATATATATATATATATATATATATATATATATATATATATATATATATATATATATATATATATATATATATATATATATATATATATATATATATATATATATATATATATATATATATATATATATATATATATATATATATATATATATATATATATATATATATATATATATATATATATATATATATATATATATATATATATATATATATATATATATATATATATATATATATATATATATATATATATATATATATATATATATATATATATATATATATATATATATATATATATATATATATATATATATATATATATATATATATATATATATATATATATATATATATATATATATATATATATATATATATATATATATATATATATATATATATATATATATATATATATATATATATATATATATATATATATATATATATATATATATATATATATATATATATATATATATATATATATATATATATATATATATATATATATATATATATATATATATATATATATATATATATATATATATATATATATATATATATATATATATATATATATATATATATATATATATATATATATATATATATATATATATATATATATATATATATATATATATATATATATATATATATATATATATATATATATATATATATATATATATATATATATATATATATATATATATACAATCGAATCAATGAATCTATAAAAATATCCCGTACAGATATATATTACACATATATACATATACATATAAGTCCTTCAAAATCCAACCCTATGCCATTTAATCAGAAAGATTCAACAAAATATACCCATAAAGTAATTTTCTATACATCTTGAAATCCAAAGGATAAAAACGAAAATTAATCCAGTTTACTTCTTATGGAAAAACAAAAAATATGAGAAGAAAAATTGAGGCACTTCAACCGTTTGCATACATGTGGGTATCATACACATCTTGCCAAAAAATATGTGGGTTTTTATTTTAGTTTTCAAATTCCACAAAATATCCAGGAAACAAAACAACCGGAATTGCTCACTTGATTTTATTCTTTGACCTCCACGGATCCCAAACCGGTATCCTCACTTCTAGTCGCTCCAAATGGGACCCCCATGGTCAGAGTTCCGGCCAACTGTGGTGGTAGGCGGCGGATCTGTTGTGGCGCCAGGTGGCGGATGTTTTGCATTTCTTCATCGATTGATTGTTAGGCATGGATGAAAATGAAGATATTGGAAAAGAACGACGTTCTTTTTTGATTCCCATATGAAATCGTTTCAATCCCAGATCTTGTAGTCTGGATTCATCAAAATGAAGATTTAGAAAAGAAAAGGTTGGAAAGGTGCCATTTAAAAAAGTAGGTATCAAAATATACCATTTCAAGATGAGAAAAACCCAGGTGATGGGTTATTGTTTTCATTTTTTTTTCCTTTGTAATCTGTATTTTGTTAGAGAGAATATATGCGAGTCACGAGATTTGGGATTGAAATAAAAAGATATATATATATATATATATATTGCGTTGGTAAGCCCTGTCGACCGACGGTTGGATTAGCGTAAAGCCCGTTATTTGATTTGAAAAGGGTAGCCGGACCACGACGGTATGGGGGTGTTCCCGGAATATAAACCTATTACTTTAAAATTAAACTAGATTTTTTCATTAAGATCTTTTGTATTAAAATTTTTTTATTATGAATCAATTATCTAGAATCTTAAATAGACGGAATCATAGTTCAAATGCTATAGAGCAGGAAGAAGATATAGACATGAACTCTTTAACTGGGAGTGAAAGTTTATGTGTTTTGTTTTTAGTAAATGTAAATAAGAAAAGAAAAAAGACAGTTGTGGGGCTTGACAGGGAAAATACGAAAATGCCTTCACATGCTAAGCACGTGACCCTACTTAACGGTGAGAATCTAACGCCATCAGTCAGAAGGATGAAACGTGCAACTAATTCGACTAGTTTGGATGTATTTGACTAAAAATTTTGGGCAGGGATGTAAACCACGAAAATGAGTAAACCAAAGGTACGTTCATCAATAATTTTATCATTTATCTTTCTAGGGTTTACCTTTATCTCGTCTGGGTTTTCTTTTATATAATTTTATCATTTATCTTTTTAGGGTTTACCTTTATCTCGTCTGGGTTTTCTTTTATATAATTTTATCATTTATCTTTCTAGGGTTTACCTTTATCTCGTCTGGGTTTTCTTTTATATAATTTTATCATTTATCTTTCTAGGGTTTACCTTTATCTCGTCTGGGTTTTCTTTTATATAATTTTATCATTTATCTTTCTAGGGTTTACCTTTATCTCGTCTGGGTTTTCTTTTATATAATTTTATCATTTATCTTTCTAGGGTTTACCTTTATCTCGTCTGGGTTTTCTTTTATATAATTTTATCATTTATCTTTCTAGGGTTTACCTTTATCTCGTCTGGGTTTTCTTTTATATAATTTTATCATTTATCTTTTTTTTTGTTTTGTTTTGATTTTTATTTTGGTTATTGTTTTCATTTTTTTTTCCTTTGTAATCTGTATTTTGTTAGAGAGAATATATGCGAGTCACGAGATTTGGGATTGAAATAAAAAGATATATATATATATATATATATATATATATATATATATATATATATATATATATATATATATATATATATATATATATATATATATATATATATATATATATATATATATATATATATATATATATATATATATATATATATATATATATATATATATATATATATATATATATATATATATATATATATATATATATATATATATATATATATATATATATATATATATATATATATATATATATATATATATATATATATATATATATATATATATATATATATATATATATATATATATATATACACATGTAAAACACGTGAGGGTATTTTCGTCCGTGAACTTAAGCTTTCCATATCTACCTTTATTATATATATAGATCAAGTATTTAGTCGCGATACACAAACCCAATCCCAATTTCATCCCTAAAATTTACCCCCAAAATATAACACTAACCCTAAATCTTAATTCCACACAATCAATGGCTGACGAAGAACCCGGAGGGATCAACCGAGCAAAAAAGAAACTTCACATAGCTAAAAAAGGTACGTTCATCAATAATTTTATCATTTATCTTTCTAGGGTTTACCTTTATCTCGTCTGGGTTTTCTTTTATATAATTTTTTCATTTATCTTTCTAGGGTTTACCTTTATCTCGTCTGGGTTTTCTTTTATATAATTTTATCATTTATCTTTCTAGGGTTTACCTTTATCTCGTCTGGGTTTTCTTTCATCAATAATTTTATCATTTATCTTTCTAGGGTTTACCTTTATCTCGTCTGGGTTTTCTTTTATATAATTTTTTCATTTATCTTTTTTTTTGTTTTGATTTTTAGGGACCAAAGATTTCGACATGTATATTGAACTTCATTATGGTGGGCGTTTTACACCATTTCCTGGAAGAAAGTATGTCGATGGTGAAAAGGTAACCCTAGAATGGAAAGATTTTAGAACTTGTCAAAATATTTCACTTTTAGTCACCGCGCCCAGTTTTGTTAGTTTTGCTCCGTTAAGTCCCTCACGTGTAAAACACGTGAGGGTATTTTCGTCCGTGAACTTAAGCTTTCCATCTGTACCTTTATTATATATATAGATCAAGTATTTAGTCGCGATACACAAACCCAATCCCAATTTCATCCCTAAAATTTACCCCCAAAATATAACACTAACCCTAAATCTTAATTCCACACAATCAATGGCTGACGAAGAACCCGGAGGGATCAACCGAGCAAAAAAGAAACTTCACATAGCTAAAAAAGGTACGTTCATCAATAATTTTATCATTTATCTTTCTAGGGTTTACCTTTATCTCGTCTGGGTTTTCTTTTATATAATTTTTTCATTTATCTTTTTTTTTGTTTTGATTTTTAGGGACCAAAGATTTCGACATGTATATTGAACTTCATTATGGTGGGCGTTTTACACCATTTCCTGGAAGAAAGTATGTCGATGGTGAAAAGGTAACCCTAGAATGGAAAGATTTTAGAACTTGTCAAGTTGAGGACTTTAAAACTATTGTAGTAACACATGCTAAATTTAATCCTGATATTCCAATGTTTTTCCACTTTAAGAAACCTGATTTAGATTTAGATGTGGGTCTTGTTGGTATATCTTGTCAGGAAGATGTTAAAAATATGATGGTGCATGGGAAGATAAGTAAGTATGTTGAGGTTTATGTTGAATATGGTAAAACAACTCTTTTAAATCATTTTGTGTCTTCTGAAATGCCTGAGTCAAGTAACCCACCTCTCCACAATGAACCTCTCCATAATGAACCTTTCCAGAATGAACCTTTTCACAATGAACCTATTCACAATGAACCTATTCACAATGAACCTACTGAACCTACTCACAATGAACCCAATGAAGAACTTTTCCCAATGGACAAAAGTGACATGGTAGAAGATGTAGAGGTTGATATGTCTGATTTCAATGGAACTTTTGAAAGGCCTGAAGTCAATTGGCTTGGTGAAGGTGTTCAAGCAGGTGTTGGTGACCTAGTGGTAGGTGATGAAGTAATAGGAATAGATTTTGATTTGTATGATAGTGGTGGTGGTTCTGATGAAGATGAAGTAATTAGAAAGAAAAAGCTTACAGACCTTAGACTTCAGTATGCAGGAACTAGCAAAAACATCATTAGAGCACCATTCTATGTTGGGCAGACCTTTTATGATAAAAAGAAAGTTTTGGTGTTAATCAAAGATCATACAGTACAAAGTAGAAGAGATATAAAGATTGTGAGGAATGATCTTTTGAGGGTTAGAGCAACATGTCATGGTAAGATTCCTGCTTTTAATAATAGGCTTAATGGGGAAAATCCTGTGAAAACAAAGTCAAAAAAGTCAACAGAAGAGAATACAAGCAGGGGCAAAAAGGTCATGGCATGTAAAAACAGCTGTCCTTGGACCCTACATGTCTCAAAAAGTAGTGATGATGAGCCTTTTACAGTCAAGACTTTTTTTGATGAGCATAAATGCCTAAAAACTAGAGAATTGAGGCAGGCCAACTCTAGTTTTTTAAGTAACCACATTAGTGATGTGGTGACTACAAATCCAGACATTTCAGGTGAAGCCCTTCAAGATCTACTCACAAAAAAGTTTGGAATCTCAGTTTCAAGGATGGCAGCTTACAGAGCCAAGGAAAAGGCAGTCAAGAGGCTTAGAGGTGATTTCCATGCACAGTTTGGGTTACTCAAGGATTACATAATAGAGTTGCAAAGTAAAAATCCAAACACCACTGTAAAGCTGGATTATGCACCTGAACCATTGATGCAATTTGAGACTAGAGTATTTAGGAGGATTTATGTCTGTCTTGGTCCCTTAAAGAAAGGATTTAAGGAGTTAGGTAGGGAGTTAATTGGGTTGGATGGAGCTTTTATGAAGGGACCATACCCTGGGCAACTACTAACTGCAGTTTCTGTTGATGGAAACAATGGGATTTATCCTGTAGCATATGCACTAGTTGAGTCAGAATGCAGAGATTCATGGATGTGGTTCTTACAATGTCTTGGGGATGACTTGGATCTGCCAAGTAATGCTAATTTTACATTCATGTCTGACAGGCAAAAGGTAAATTACATTCCTTTTTATGTATATTTTGTTTAAAACTATTAGAATTATGTATTTTATTGAAAATTGTTATTTGTTTATCTATATTATAGGGTATCCTTCAAAATGTGAACAACATATTTCCCAATGCTGAACATAGATTCTGTTTGAGACATATCCATGAAAATCTTAAGTCTAGATTTAGAGGAGCTGGAATGAGGGAACTTTTGTGGTTTGCTGCAACCAGGACCACAGTTGCAGAATTTGAGAGTGTGATGGCAACAATAAGGACTGAAAACCCTCCTGTTTATGAATGGTTAAGAAAGATACCAGCTCAAACTTGGTCAAGAGCTCACTTCACAGGTATTCACTTAATTCTGCATATACTTGTTAATTAGCAGTATCATAATTAGTTGTTAATTAGCAGTGTCATATTTACTTGTTAATTTAGTAACTTATACAATACACAGGGAGAGCCAAGTGTGAGATATTGTTGAACAATATCTGTGAATCCTTCAATAGCAAGTTGGTTAAGGGTAGAGATAAGCCAATTATTACATGCTTAGAGTTTGTTAGAGAGTACCTAATGAAGAGGATAGTTGCTGTGCAAAAAGTTATTGAAACATGTAAAGGCCCACTGACTCCAACAGCTACACAGATTTTTGATGATAATGTTGTTTCCAATTTGTTTCTTCCCCTTAACAATCCAGGTATGATTTCTCGAGCTCTTTCACACATGGGTGGGTCAACCCATCCAAAAAACCCACAACCATTTTTTCTTGAAGCCTGCAATTAGGGTTTTAGTAATAAAATAAATACTTTTTAATAATAAAATAAAGATTAGGCCTTTTTAATAATAAAATAAAGATTAGGGTTTTTTAAGAATAAATTAATTACGGTTTTAATAATAAAATACAGATTAGGGTTTTTTAACTTACTTTGTAACAGCAATAAAATCGTCTTCCGGGGTTATTGTCAGTCCAAGAACAACGAACGGTAGCTGGATTTCCACAATAACAATGAACCATCATGTTTGGAGAAGAAGAATACATATATGTGTGTTTGTATAAGAATGGGAGAAAAAGAAAGATATGTGTGTTTTTAGTTTGAAGGAATAATGGATTTAAGGGTTAAAAGATTGATATAAAAAAGAAAAGAATAAAGAAAATAACGTGGAAAAGTTCACGGACGAAAATACCCTCACGTGTTTTACACGTGAGGGACTTAACGGAGCAAAACTAACAAAACTGGGCGCGGTGACTAAAAGTGAAAATTTTTGACAAGTTCAGTGTATAAATTGCAATTTTTGAAGTTTAGTGACTAAAAGTGAAAAAGTTGCCAAGTTCAGGGACCAAAAGTGTAATTTTCCCTAATAAATGATGAGTAATAATATATTTACCTAATAAATATCTTTAAAAGTTCTGTTTTTATGATGGTGACAAATGAAAAGATTAAAAGAAATGAAAAAGGAAAATAAAATTAAATGTCTTTATTATTGACTTTCTAAAACATACACAGTGTAATTAATCTTTGAAAACTGCTAAACGCAACCCGTAGTACTGCACTTAACGTGTGTATAAAATTTGTATCTTCCATATCAAAAACTCACCCCTTGAATTTTATGGTAAGTGTACAGCTATTTAATGCACCTTAATTGCAGTCCTAAGTGATGCGTTTAGCAAAACCCTTAATCTTTTAAAGACTTTTATTATTTATCTTACACATCATATGTCTTTTTTCGAACATTCAGTGCGGATACAATATTAAAAAAAATCTCACTGTATAATGGTGATGCCTTATACGTACCCTAGACAACGAGATGTTGATCATGAGCCGTTACAAATGTCCAGAGAGAAAAACCCAAAGGCTTGTCATCTATGATAATCAAACTCAAAATCTTAAGTAAAACTGTGAGTGCTTCTAACAGGTAAGCTGACCATCGTTGGCTACATATCGTATATCTACTAAGATTTATAATAAGTTATTATGATTTCAATAGAAAAAACGTTTTAAAAAATAATTTAAAAAGCTTTTTAACATTTTTCTCTACTATGAAGAATGTAGAAATAAATGTATTCAAATAAGTCATGTTTTCAGTTTTAACATTCTTTTTGTTTTTTTTAAACAACATACTATACTACATTTATTTCTGATTTCACGAATAAATATTAACAGTCTCGAAAAAAAACGTTTTAAAAAATAATTTAAAAAGCTTTTTAACATTTTTCTCTACTATGAAGAATGTAGAAATAAATGTATTCAAATAAGTCATGTTTTCAGTTTTAACATTCTTTTATGTTTTTTTTAAACAACATACTATACTACATTTATTTCTGATTTCACGAACCCTAAACCCTATTAACAGTCTCGAAAAAAAACGTTTTAAAAAATAATTTAAAAAGCTTTTTAACATTTTTCTCTACTATGAAGAATGTAGAAATAAATGTATTCAAATAAGTCATGTTTTCAGTTTTAACATTCTTTTATTATATATCGTATATCTACTAAGATTTATAATAAGTTATTATGATTTCAATAGAAAAAACGTTTTAAAAAATAATTTAAAAAGCTTTTTAACATTTTTCTCTACTATGAAGAATGTAGAAATAAATGTATTCAAATAAGTCATGTTTTCAGTTTTAACATTCTTTTTGTTTTTTTTAAACAACATACTATACTACATTTATTTCTGATTTCACGAACCCTAAACCCTAAACCCTAAACCCTATTAACAGTCTCGAAAAATCTCTTATTAATTCACCCCATAAATGCGAGAAATGAGATTTAAACCCAAATAGATCTTTTAAAAATCAAAACCTTATCAATATATCATGAACCACATTTTTTCGTTACACATTATATTCCTACTAAGATTAGAATAAGTCATTGTTCTTAATAA
Organism: Erigeron breviscapus; assembly: GCA_034093135.1. Lineage (NCBI taxonomy): Eukaryota > Viridiplantae > Streptophyta > Magnoliopsida > Asterales > Asteraceae > Erigeron > Erigeron breviscapus. The sequence continues at coordinate 86,640,817 of CM067168.1, forward strand.
AAAAACATTTTCAAAAGCAGTTTTGAAAAACTATTATGTTTTTTCTTCTGCTATCAAAAATAATAAGTCATGTTTTTCAATAAAGTTATGACTTTTTTTTCTTAGATATTATATTCTCACTAAGATTTATAATAAGTCTGAAAAAAGCTTCCCAAAATTTTTTATATAGAACATTTTGGCTTTTTCCTTCACTATCAAGAATTTAGAAAATACGAAATCTTCAAATAAGTCATGTTTTTCATAATTAACAAGTTATCAATGATTTGTTTATAAAAGCAAATAAACTCTATCATCGTGCTGTTAAAAAAGAAGTCTTTCATTAACTTTCTATTACTCTAACATAATGTTTGTTATACTATAAAATAAAATATTGTTTTTTGAAAATACAAAAGGGATGCCACCAATGTAACCATTTACGGACAAATGTCCAAGAGCTTTAGCTCAATGGTCATCAGGAAGTGGGATAGAGTCTCTGGATGTGTATACATCACGGGTTCGAGTCTTGCAAGCAGGGGGTTTTTCCCAATTATTTGGGTTTCCTCCTGAAAGGTATTTGGGGATGATCGCGTGGCTGCCACTGATTGCAAAAGGTGGTGCCGTGAGTGATCCTAATTGCATTTCAAAAAAAATAAAATTACGGACAAATGATTATGTTGTGTAATTAATGAACTATTGGGTGCTCATTGTATGCAAAAAAGCTTTCAGTTCTCGTTTATTGGATGCACGTAGATATATGTGGCAACCATAAGTTATCACGTCCAGTGTCATGTTATCAGTTTGCAAGTATTTTATTGGTTGGTTACATCTAACAACCGAGATTTGAATGTTAATTATATACAATGAACACCTGAAATTGAATAGGTCATTACATAGCATAACCAATTATACATAGTTGATTACATTTTATTTTTAATGTCATAATCTCAAATAAGAAAATGGTAAAACACTTTATAAAATGTTTTTTTTTTCTTTTCTTTTTTCATAAAAATTAGTAATCAAGTCTTGCATATATTTCTGCCCATTTCTTCATTCTTCTTTATCATGGTCTCATGTATGACATCTAGCTATACCAGATCACGTGGACCTATTTTGGTGTTACCATAAATGATAAATCAAAGGTGACAATATGGTTGGTTACAAAATTCAATCTTATCTTTTTTGTAATTTCGTTTAACTCCTTTGATAATTATTTATTGGGAAATGATTAATCCTCCTAACTAATCAACCTAAAAATTCTCTTAATTACAAGATCATGACAAGTGGCATGATCCAGAGATGAAATTAGGTAAAAGAATTAGTGAAATCCATATGTCAAGTTTTGAATGTTTTGGGAGAATATTTAGGAGGATTAATCATTTTCCTTATTTAATAAAAGAAAATGATTAATCCTCTTAACCAAATAGCCCAAAAATCCTCCTAATCATAAGATGAAGACAAGTGGCAAAATCAAGGGATAAGATTGAGAAAGAGAATTAATGAAATCCACATGTCACAATTTTAAGCTCTTAGGAGGATTTTTAGCCTAATTTTTAAGATGATCCATCATTTCCCTTTAATAAAATACCTGTTTGAAAAAAAAAACAAAGGTGACAATATGGTGTTACACTGTTACCAACCGCTTCAATTCTAACCACGGTCACATCCCAAAAATAATTTAACTTTTAATCACAGTCGCATTACAATTCATATAAGGAGTGAGTAATCAATTATATAACCAAGATATGTTGCATTTTCAAAAATTCACAATTTAAAGCTAAAATCACCATCGAGAATGTACAAAATCGTAATTACAAAAGAAAATCAAAATCACGATGAAAAAGTAAAAGTCTTAACTTTGATATATTTGAAATTTTGAATTTTTTTATTTTGATTTTGAAAATCTCATAGCCGTCTGACTATTCCTTACGGTAACCCAACCTAACCAATCGCATTAGCGCGCACTACCTAACCTGTCGGTCCATTTTATGCCTGCAGTAACTAGACCGTGGCTAAAATACAAAACACGCTATAACATGCTACAGGAAGAGACAAGGATGCAAAATTGCAAATTGTAGCCTTCAATTAAGGCTTAAGCCTTAAGGTACTAGATTTTACATATCATAAAATCATATGAATCACGTTTAGTATTATTTATCCATAACATTCTCACATCATACATTAAAAAAATACTATTACGGTACTCACGTAATGCGACGGCGATGACGGCGTTGTGATGGTGGTGGTAACGTCAAATGTTGTTGTAGATAATTGATGTAAAAGTGTTTGATTTAAAGAGGATAGTAGAGATATTTTATAATATAAGAGACTGATGGTGTAATTTAATATTAAAAGTTTGTGCTGATTTAATTCATTAAGGATAATTTGATCAATTCGCATGTCCCATTTTTCTTAACTTTCAACATGAGACTATAACTTTTATAGAGTAGTATAGAAGTATAGATATAGGGAAAGTGAATATGGTGTTGTCACACACTAAGTTAGGTGAAAAACCTCACATACTAATTTTTTAATATTTTTTTATAAATAAATGATTGGGCCCTCATGTTTTTTATGTACTATTTAAAACTAATATGATTCTTTTCTGAACTTTGTATGCACCCTCTAGTCTCTTGCTAGAGGTCATATTAATAATATTTTCAATTTTAATGTTCAAAAAAAAAAACTAGCATGTGAGATTATTCATCCAACTTGGATGTGTGACAACACCATATGTCCATATTTACTTCCCTCGATAAAAGTGAATATGATGTTGTTACACATTCAAATTGAGTGAAAAACACCTCATATAAAACCTCTCTGTTTCCGCAAAGTGTTCATCAGTTACAAACAACCAAGCCGAGTCTATAAGAGCGTTTGTAACTGTCGATAAATGATATTGGTGCAATGCAAAATAATAGCTTGTGAAGAGTTATTAAATTTTGGTTGAAAAAAAAAATATCAAAACCACAGTGAAAAAGTAAACTCACAATGGAAAAAAAAATATCAAAACCACAGTGAAAAAGTAAACTCACAATGGAAAAAAAATATGAAAATCAAAAGCACAATGAGAAAATTAAAAAACGGTAGATTGATAGGAACCGTATGATCCCATGTACCGAATTGGTACCCACATAACCCCCAGCAGGGATAGTGTCAAGGTAATTCAACCACTTAAATTCAATTCTGCCTCTGGCAAGATTCGAACCCAGGTTGCTCCTAGAAAGTGACAGCTGGTGGCCAACTCTTCTAAGAAGAGTTGGTTGCACAATGAGAAAATTAAAATCACAAAAAAGTCAAAATTACCATTCTAACATTCTCATTACTATTCTGTACTTTCCAGACGATGATATTATGAATTTGTCATTACGATTTTGTGGTTATTCATTGGTATATCTTTTTTGAATTTTACACTGCAGTTTTTAATACCTTGTTGCATTTTTTACTTTTTCGTTGCAATTGTCACTTAAAAAAAATAATATATTTTTTAAAAAGAAATTGGATACTCAGTCATTCTCTTATATCAACTATGGTATTGCTATATCAATTTTTATATTACGTGCTCTAATGTAATTAAACAATGAACGCTACATGCCAAGAATCTCATTTTCAGTCTTACAGACTTCAAAAATATATTTGATAGATCCTTTTCCATGGATGAAATGTCTAGCCTCCAATATTTAGACAAATCGCACTAAATATTAGTCATACCAAATAACTTGTATGACTTTTGCTTCGAAATCACATTAAGCAAGATTGTGCAAAGTCACTCTTTGACATTTAAGATTTAAGACATCAACTTGATTCCGATCTCTTTGCTAGCTAGTTTCGTGAGTTTCCATACTTCTTACTTCTTCGATCCATTCAAAATGAAAAGGAAATGATATACATACGGTGGAAGCCAGGGTTTCATTTTTAGATGGACCAAACTTTGAAATATTAAAGTCTTAAAAATATTTTTTATATACAGAAAAATGAATTGCACTTGATTTCTTAGTAGATTGTTTAAAACAGTTACTAATATATTTCTCATTGTAATGATATTTCATTATTCAACGATAAATGTTTAAAAGGTTAATATAATATGAATGTCATTATAGAATATGCATGTATCAATGTATGTATTTCAGTATTTGTTAGCCGTAGGTTTGCAACTTTGCATATATAGAGTAGAGATCTTGAAAGAAGGGTTTTAAGCAGAAAAAAGAAGGTTCGTTTCTGATTTTATTTAACTTGTTTTTTTTTATTTTTTTTTAATTCTTTTTTTAATTAACTCATTACAAAAAAAAATTTAAAAAAAAAAATAATTAAATTTTTTTTTTTAATCCGAGTTAGTGAGTTATACATATAAAGGTACGGTATGGGATTCACCCTTAAGAATATTAATAAGGGTAGCTGGTGGGAGTGATAGGTCATAGGGTGATATGTTATAGGGGGTGATCGGTGATGATGATCTACCTAACGGGCTCCGCCCTTAGCCATCATGGCTCTGCATATACTGAGAGGCTTCGTCTATAACTTACGGGCTACGTCCTTTGAAAAAAAAAATATTTTTTTTTGTGTGGAATTAGTTAATTAAAGAAAAAAAAAATAAAAACCAACTAAAAAAATTCAAAAACTACGTTCTTTCTCTTATCTGTTTAAGCTACATTCTCTTTTGATCTCTATCATATATATATATGAACTTGGCTCAAGGTTTATGTGAGAACCATTCACATATGAACATAAGTAATATTAGGTATAATTTCATATGTTCATATGTGCATAAATTTATTCACATATAAACATCAATTTTTAATTGTTCGCATAGTTTTTTCAATTTAAATTGTTCTCAAATGAAACTTTTGTTACATATATATACTAGTTTTAATATCTTACACATTTGTATTTTTTTTTTTTTGCAAAGTGAGTTTTGATTCAGACGTATTGGAGACAATTTTAACCAGATATTTCTGGACTTCCAACCCCCTCCTCATGAAAAATACTTTTGAGGTGAGAACCCCAAGGCTCGAACCCGAGACCTTGGGTAACTCACCTCCGGGCACACATAGTGGATTTAAAATATACTCTGTCCAGTACATTGAAACAAATCGACTTTCCATCCTAGTCATGTAAATTCACCCATTTAAATCCGGATTATTGTCGAAAAGATAATGAACATGCATGTGGAAAATAAATACCACTTGTTCGTACCAACCTTGAGACCCAATTCGTAGGATTACATATGGTTAATAAATAAATAGATAATGTTATGTTAAAAAGATAATGACACATGTGGATAAAATTTGAATTTGAAATACCACGTGGGTAAACTTTAAATTTGTAAAGAAATGAAGGGATAAAGTTCTATATTTGAAAGTATGGTTTTAATTGAAAGTTAGGTTATTGTAAAACAAGTATTAAGGTAAAATAAATAAAATAAAATCTTAACCATTAGATTATGATAAAGTTGATGCACGAAGATTCATGAAGCAGAAGTATATATATTGATGCATGATGATTTTTATGATGCACGGTGATTTTCAAGTGAAGAGAAACTATTGTTTTATTTGTTTTACTTTAATACTTGTTTTATTTTACTTAAAACCTTTAGTCAAATAATAATATAAAATATTTTTTTTGATATAAAATCACGTATATCATAAAAATTATCGTGCAATCAATATATATATATTTGTGTTTGACGAATCTTCATGCATAAACTTTATCATGATTCAATAGTCAGGAAATTACCTTATTTGGTTACTTTAATACTTATTTTGCTATAATCAACCTCTTCAAATATGATTTATATAAAATATTTTTTTTGATAAAAAAGAAAAAAAATATTTAAAAACCAACTAAAAAAATTCAAAAACTACGTTCTTTCTCTTATCTGTTTAAGCTACATTCTCTTTTGATCTCTATCATATATATATATTGATGCATGATGATTTTTATGATGCACGGTGATTTTCAATAAAGAAAACTATTGTTTTATTTGTTTTACTTTAATACTTATTTTGCTATAATCAACCTCTTCAAATATGATTTATTCACTGCGAGTTTATTTAAACATCAAATACGGGTTCAAATGAGCTGTTATAAATTCAATTGGGTTGTGTGGGTTTGATCATACGGGTTAAAATGACTGTACTTATATTTGTTAGGACCAACCTTGAGACCCAATTCGTAGGATTACATATGATTAATAAATAAATAGATAATCCGGATTATTGTCGAAAAGATAATGAACATGCATGTGGAAAATAAATACCACTTGTTCGTACCAACCTTGAGACCCAATTCGTAGGATTACATATGGTTAATAAATAAATAGATAATGTTATGTTAAAAAGATAATGACACATGTGGATAAAATTTGAATTTGAAATACCACGTGGGTAAACTTTAAATTTGTAAAGAAATGAAGGGATAAAGTTCTATATTTGAAAGTATGGTTTTAATTGAAAGTTAGGTTATTGTAAAACAAGTATTAAGGTAAAATAAATAAAATAAAATCTTAACCATTAGATTATGATAAAGTTGATGCACGAAGATTCATGAAGCAGAAGTATATATATTGATGCATGATGATTTTTATGATGCACGGTGATTTTCAATAAAGTAAAACATATTGTTTTATTTGTTTTACTTTAATACTTATTTTGCTATAATCAACCTCTTCAAATATGATTTATTCACTGCGAGTTTATTTAAACATCAAATACGGGTTCAAATGAGCTGTTATAAATTCAATTGGGTTGTGTGGGTTTGATCATACGGGTTAAAATGACTGTACTTATATTTGTTAGGACCATTTCACCTGGAACTGGCCAGTCACCAGTTCACACTGGCCAGTCACCAGTTCACACTTGCCAGTCACCAGTTGCATCTGGAGACTAGTGAAACTGGTGACCAAGAAGATTTGTCCAGAAATATATTGAAGTCCAGTTGCACCGTACAGTTAACGCAACTGAAGACTTCCTTCAGTTGAGAACTGACCAAGTTGAAGAAGCATTCCAGTTGAAGTCAAAGACAACAAATGGAAGATAGAGAATGGCAATGGCAGCGAAGCCCAGTTGACATTTTAGTCAGTTACAAACTGGAGACCATCAGTGGAAAGATCTTACAAATCTTTACACTGATTACGAGGAATTGACTTATATGCTTTATGTACCTTTACCCGGATAATAAGACTCATCTTATTATTTAAATATAAAAGGTACATAAAGGTGGTTAAGTAAAGTTGCTTTCACGTACAACTTTACACTGCATTTTAAGGAATTAAATGCTATTCCTTAAATGCTCCAACCACATTTGTACGGCCAAAGTTAACATCCCAATGTTAACTTTGCCTATAAATACAAGTCATTGCACAACCAAGAAAACAACTTCTTCGAATACACTTCGATAGAATTCACTTTGCAAACCTGCAATATTCTTGGTGAACTTGTGCAATCTTCTCTCAATCGCTAAAAGGAACATTTCACAACTTTAAGTGTTTCGATTGTCTTGAGAAATTCCGAGTGTAGATCAATTGTATTTCATAGGTTGTTAGGATATTTACATTCGTGTATTATCTTGGTTCCGCATCAACCTTGTAATTTGTTTAATATCAATAAATAAATTACACATTGAAAAATACATATTGTCTCATCAAGTTATCTTACAAGTTATTTGTATTATTGCATTGTTCTTTACTTATTGTCTCTTATATAAGTAATCTATCTAGAACTTGGTATATACACACTGCAACTGGTCGTCTCCAGTTCTGTAAGTATATTGCAAAGTAACTCCACCATCGACATAGAGGTGTCTTCAGTAGTACCATCTATCAAGTTGGGACTTACAATATTGATAAAAAAAAGGGTAAGAAACACGATTCATCCATACTCGCTCCTTATTTTTGGAACAAATTTTCTTGGTGGATAAGTTTTTGTGGATTGTCACATTCATATTGCATGTTGCTTAACACAACTGTACTCGAACTTGCTAAAATAAATTACTTTACACAGCTCATAGGATGAATGTCGACTTACTATAACATAACATGAATCATACTTTAAAATCTCAAAAACTCTAAATGATAGTATACAAATTAGAATGGTACGAGAGAAAGTACCCGCGCGTTACGGCGGTGATATGGTGAGGGTGATAGGTCATAGGAGGTGGTAACTCATAGAGTGTGATAGTCAAATGCCTTAGCCGTACGGGCTCCGCCCCCGGATTTAAAAATTCGTCGAAAGTATATCGAATGACATCTCTAATGAAAGAGCATGAAATTTTAAGAAAACCCATATAATTTTTATAATTTATCGATATACGGTTTTTGAGATAAAAGATTTTGGATGAATTAGAGCAATAAAATGGTTTATGGAGGAGAGAAAAAAAATGAGTGGTTGAGATTTGAGGAGAGAGAGGAAAATGAGTGGTTGAGATTTAAGGGTATTATAGGTATATTAGGTAGAGATGTTTAAATTAGTGAATAAAGAAGAAGGGTAATTTAGGTAGTTCAAAGTTGTAATTTGAGATTTAGAAAAAGGGCTCCTCTATTATATAGGAGTAAAGATAAAGATAAAGATAATAAAGAATCGTTTTGAAAATAACTTAAATACCATTAAAATCGTTTTGAGACTTTTTTTTCTAACATAAAGATCGAAAATTATTATCTATAAGGAATCGTTTTGAAAATAACTTAGATACCATTAGAATCGTTTTGAAAATAAAGATAAAGATAATAAAGAATCGTTTTGAAAATAACTTAAATACCATTAAAATCGTTTTGAGACTTTTTTTTCTAACATAAAGATCGAAAATTATTATCTATAAGGAATCGTTTTGAAAATAACTTAGATACCATTAGAATCGTTTTGAAATATTTTTCGTAACACCAGGATTGAAAATTATTATGATACCATTAGAATCGTTTTGAAAATAACTTAGATACCATTAGAATCGTTTTGAAAATAACTTAGATACCATTAGAATCGTTTTGAAAATAACTTAGATACCATTAGAATCGTTTTGAAAATAACTTAGATACCATTAGAATCGTTTTGAAAATAACTTAGATACCATTAGAATCGTTTTGAAAATAACTTAGATACCATTAGAATCGTTTTGAAAATAACTTAGATACCATTAGAATCGTTTTGAAAATAACTTAGATACCATTAGAATCGTTTTGAAAATAACTTAGATACCATTAGAATCGTTTTGAAAATAACTTAGATACCATTAGAATCGTTTTGAAAATAACTTAGATACCATAAAGAATCGTTTTGAAAATAACTTAAATACCATTAAAATCGTTTTGAGACTTTTTTTTCTAACATAAAGATCGAAAATTATTATCTATAAGGAATCGTTTTGAAAATAACTTAGATACCATTAGAATCGTTTTGAAATATTTTTCGTAACACCAGGAGAAAATATTTCGTCAAATTTTATTGCTTCAAATTTTCAATTAATTTGACCAATTCCATTCTTTCAAAAAACATTATATGAATCAAACGCGCCTTAAGTCTTCTATATTTGGGGTTGGTGTTAGTAATGCGGCTTCCAAGGTGGGTTGTCAGCTATTCCATTTGGTAGAGTTTTATACCTTTTTTGATAAAAGATTAAGGTTCAGAATTTAATATAGGTATTTGCGATTAAGTGTTAAAAAAAACTTAAATATTTTTAACATTTATCATAAAAAATAAAATAAAGTATTCCATTCAGGTACTTGGGAAGTCTGGTATATAGACTCTACAATGACAAGATTAAGTTAGACAACATTTTTTACAAATTTGTTTTTTTTTCTCTGGTCGTACTAGAAAAATACTCGTATAATTTAGTTTGGATTTTATATCCCAATTATATGATGTAATTTTGGTTTATTTTAATGTTTTGCCGAAAATCCTTTATATTTATTGTTTGTTCCTCATCAACAATAGAATCTAAAACAACTTTTTATATCTTTTACATGTGTTTCAAACCTACTTTTAGACATAATTTTCAAAAGACACCTTAAAATAGAAATTCATTCATATATATTGAATGAGGTAAAATCCTCATTTGAATCCCATAACCCCAACAAGATTTTGTATCCAATATCTTTCAATTTATGTTTGAAATAACTAGACGTATCCTCACATGATGCGGCAATGGTAGTAGTGGTGACAATGTGGTGGTGGCGGCCGGCGACGGGTAATAACAGCGACGATGGTGGCGGCAGTGACGGTGGTTGGATGATTATTAATGTAAAAGTTTTTCATGTAAAAAGGGTAGTGTAATTATTTTATAGATTAACAGATTTATGTCGTAAAATATTTCATTGAATATATACTCAAGAATGGAATAAGTTTACCATACAATATTTGGTTTTAACACCTATGAAATACTTATGTTTGGACCATGTTTAACTTTTTTTTGTTATAGATACTCAATTAATCCACCCTTACATATAAGAATTCAGATTCGAATCTCGATGGAATATCCTAACGTAAAAGATCTTATCGATAGGCCACCAACTCCATTGATAAAATAACTACGTAATACAAACATATTAAGCCATGTTTATGTTGTAGAAGCTTAATAATTAACTTTTCAATGAATTAGTTGTAGATGCATGCAGATCTTGTCCATAATGAGTTTGAAAAATAACATACCAATTTCATACAAGAAGGTTACTAAACCAGAAGCCCCAGGACCGCCAGGAATAAAGAATATGAGTGGGTCTTGTGTAGGATTTCTAGTTGACTCAACAAAATAGTAGAACAACTGTACGTCTTCTTTCTCCCCTATGCCAACATATCTTCAACACAATATACTTGGAAAGATTAGTTAGAAGTACATATCAATGCATATATGTTTTAAGTAAATGTATATGCAAGAAAACTATACATATACCAAAACCTAACTTTGATGTGATTGTTACTTGATTTCACTACTATAAAACTGGAGTATTCCGACGGAAAATTCCGTTGGAGATCCTTCGGTAAAGCCCTTTATCTAATTCCGTTAGAATGATTATGTCGGAAAGTTTCATTGGAATATGACTGTACGTTTTCTAGTATTGTTTGTTCCCCGATTTCTCACGGGGTACATCAACAATTTATCTAATTCTCAATGACTTTAACGTGTTATAATGTGAAATCGCGACGATGTCCATGAATATGTAGTTGCTTTTGAGAATTGAAATTAAATATTGATACATACATACCCGGTTTCAAGTTTGAAAGGAAGATCACCGGGATATCCTGGAAGCCTTTTAATGATTGATTTGGAATGAGATAGGTAAACTTGAATGATAATGATCACTATAAATGGCAACAAGGTTTTGAGCTTGAAGTCCATTAGATATGTTTGTTTATCTATTGTACTAGGTTTTTGGATGGACTATATACTTGGAGCTAGTTATAGTATTTATAAGCAGTATATACTTACCTTTTGGAATGCATTTAATATTATCTGTAAATCTCTAATCATCTACTAGATAATTACAAGTTAGATCCACCAGTTAGGAATCTTGCTAAAGATAGAAACATATTATTGGTGAAAAAAGAACATATTTACAAAAATGGCATCTAAGTATCCATTGCAAAATTCGCTACCACAAAAGAAAACCAAACATTGAATAACTACGTAGTAGCCAATTGAAATTTGACACCAAATCAATGAAATGAAGGGGGTTGATTGAAACGTTCATGTTTGTAATCGGAACTGGAAAATAAACTCGTATTTCGCTATGGTTTTGTTGTTTATAGCTTTTCTAAAGTCTAAACAACTTAACCAATCATTTAAAATGTGTATAGAATATACTTTAACTAAACCTATACAGTCAACAACAATAACCATCTATTAATCTCTTTTTGATGATTCGATTTTAAGCTTGGAATTTATGGGCCGTAAAATACTCATTGTTCTATACTTGAAAACATATTTTGTACTTGCTTCACCATTTTTTTAATTTTTTTAGAATGGTATATTACCCTAGTCTTAAATTATACGCAAGCCTGAAATGAAATCCAGGACTCTAAAAAATAAAAAATAAAAAAAAAAAATGTGGGAATGTAACTCAAACCTGGGTGGATTATCTCAACTTCAAAAACCTTACCAACGAGTTACTTGGCTGTCAATAGAAAAATAAAAAAACAAATAGAAAAACACTCTAACATGTTTTTTCTCTCTGGTTGTTATCCGGATAAGTTCAGTTTGTCTATGGACTATGGCATATTAATTAATTCGCTTTTGATGTGAACCATATTTATGTTCTACAAATTTACATCTTGGAACAGATTTTTGTAATCAAAAGTTGTTGCTGCTCAAAAAAAAAAAAACAAAAACATGGGAGTCAACATGGTTTACATAGTCAACATGAGAAAAATAAAATAAAATGAAAAACCGTCAAGCTTGAGTAAAGGATGGGCCTAATTTATAATATCTAAATCAACAAACTAATTCACCATACTAAGTACTAACATTCCGTAGCAAACTTGTAATAAGTAACTAAACAAAGAAAAAGTGCAAATCTTCAAAAGTAACAACTATAATAGCTTTTTATTATTAAAAAAACCCTTTAAAAGTTATATCTGTAATTATATTATCAAACACATTCATATATTTACATTACAGCCATTTGATGTTTATCAATCATCTTTAATTTTCTATTAATAATTTCTGTTCAAAAACTAGTGAGATAACAAATTTCAACATGACCCGTTAATTACATTAACTTGTTTTAGTGATTATATAATATATATATAGATATAGATATATATAACCCTCGAAATAATAATTATATATAAATATATAATCTTGATAAAGGAAAAGATTAAAAACCTGATTAGTGATTACATATTCGCAGGAGAGGTCGAGAGGGGAATGGAGAATTTGAGGGGAATGAATGGAGAACTTGTGAATCGTGCTTGGAGACTGGAGTTTTCAGCTAGGGTTTTCACCCGGTTGTTGGAGTTAGTCGCCCAATATGACCCGGTACTAAGAAATAAGAATTTTATTTTGACCCAATAAGACCCGCGTGATGATTTTACAAGATCCATTACGGTCCAGTTTTATTTTTAAATGGCCCAAATTGATCCAAATATATTCAATTGGGCTAATATTGCCGGCTCTAGGCCTAACAGAGTAACAGTGGGCCAATTAAAATCAAATATGGAGCAAATTAAAGTTGAATTAACATGACTCCTACATATTAGGGCTAAAGTGGCATAATGGGCTGAAAGAACCACAATGGGCCAAATAGTCAGCATAGACCAAACCAGTAAGCTCTTTGCTGGTGCTTCTAGTTCACCAGATTTTTCATTTACCAAAACAGAGAAGTCATACTTCACAAATGCAAAGTGGAACTAATTCCCAGTTTAAAAATTGTAGTAGTACAATACACATAGCCAATCTATTTTTGGGATAAGTGCAGAAAATAGAAATGAACTTTACTCGATTTCACGAAATTAGCAATATCCTTTGAAAGCTTTACTTTTTAGAAAGCACCTTTTGTTTATTAGCAGAAAAAGTAACATCTGACCGGGTAAGAAGCTTAAGGCCCAGATTGCCCTCCTTTCCATGAAAAAGAAAAAGGACCAGTGCTTAATTGCACAAACTGAAGGAAAATGGGAGTACTCTGATGACTCATCTGATGATGAAGAAGAGGAAAGGGACATGTGCTTCATGGCCTTGGAAGATCAACAACAGCAGCATGTGGTGAAAGAAGATGTCATCTCTGGAAGATGGGTGGACATCATACTGAAGAAGGTATGTGACTATGATAACCAGGTTGACCCTGAACTAAAACTGGACCTGGCTGAATCATTAAGTGGTGATTTAGCATTTGTGGAAACTGTAAGAGCTGATAGTGAGAGATATCTTGACACTATCCTAATTGAACTGAACAATGTTAAACCACAACTAAATGATTTGCAAAGTGTCCAGTTGCCTCTCAAGGAGTCAGTTTTAAAGATTGAGGCTTTAGAACTTGATAATCAAAAAACTATTTTCTGATTTTGAAAAAGCACAAAAGATTATCAAGTCATGGGTAAAAGCATCTGGCAAAAAACTATGATGCATTTTCAAGAACTATCGATGCCCAGAAAAATGCATGGAAATCTGAAGATCTGGAGATGACAGCTCTTATACCAGATCTTCATGCATTGCCTCCAGCTCTCCAGGTTGAAACACCTTATGATCAACCTAAAGCTGTTGAAACTGAAACCAATGAGACCACCCCCATTGAGGTTAAAACTGGAGCCAAACAGGCTAAAGCTCCAGTCAAAAAGGCCACTGGTAACAAGCCTTTACCTCAAAAGTCTAAGGTGCCCAAGACCCGACAGACTAAAGCACCAGTTGAACCAACGTCCAAGGTTCAACTGCCTGACCAAAATAATATTTTGGTTAATCTGGAAAGGCAACTCCAACTTTTGTCTCGGCAGGTTCAGAGTTGTACTGCCCGGATTAACAATCTGGAAGGAGGTTCACCACCTCCAGTTTTAAAACAAAATGTTAAACCCTCCCTTTCTAAACCTAAACAAAAGAACGTTCCTTCTGGAACAAAATCTGATAAGAAAAAGGTGAGTAGGTATCAAATACCAATCGTTTTTACTCCTGCACCTGGAGCTGGTGAAATAGCTCCAGATGCAACCTCCAATTTAACACCACAACAATCAACTGTGACTTCTGTAGAGAAGTCCAGTGGACCCATCAAGAAAAGATGGGTTCACAAAAAGAACTAATGATTTTTGTGTGTGTAGGGCGATCGAAAGAAGAATATCTGGTATCTGGACAGCGCTGCTGGCCGGACTATGACCGGATGTAAGCCCCTACTGGAAGAGTTCACTGTTCAAGATGGACCGACAGTGACGTTTGGTAACGATCAATCTGGAAAGACTGAAGGTTATGGTGTGCTCAATAATGGACAAGTCGAATTCAAAAGAGTTGCATTTGTGAATGGTTTGAAATACAACTTGATCAGTGTAAGCCAACTTTGCGATGATGGCTTCAGAGTATTGTTCGATATTGCTCAAGGCACCATATTTAACAAGGATTGGAAAGTGGTGATGATTGCACCAAGAAAAGGAAATGTGTACATCATGGATATGGAACCAGCTTCAAAAGAGCAATGTTTCTATACCAAAGCTGATGAGGACACCAACTGGTTATGGTATAAAAGGTTATCCCACCTTAATTTCAAGAACATTAACAAGTTGTCTCGCAACAACTGGTTGATGGGATACCCCAGATTTCCTTCAATAAGGAAAAGCCATGTCCAGGTTGTGAGATGGGTAAGCAGAAGAGAGCCAGTTTTAAAACTAGGCAAAATTTTAGCATCACTGAACCTCTTCACATGCTACATATGGATCTTTTTGGTCCAGTGAATGTTCAAACTAGAGCTGGAAAGAAGTACACTCTAGTTGTGGTTGATGAATTCACCAGATATTGCTGGGTAGTATTCATCAGATCCAAAAGTGATGCACCTGCTGAAATCATCTCCCTTATCAAAAGAATTGAGCTCAAGTATACACGAAAAGTTTGTCAGTTGCGAAGTGATAATGGTACTGAATTCCAAAATAAAGTACTTGAAACATTTTGCAATGACACTGGCATCTCTCAAAACTTCTCATCAGTTCACTCTCCAGAGCAAAATGGAGTTGTGGAAAGGAAGAATCGTACACTGATAGAAGCGGCCAGAAGTATGCTATCTGAATCTGGTCTTCCCACCAGTTTTTGGGCTGAGGCAGTTGCAACTGCTTGTCACACCCAAAACCGGTCAGTCTACATCAAGAGACATAAGAAGACTGCCTACGAAGTACTTAGGAATCGAAAACCAAATATTGGATATTTCCATGTATTCGGTTGTCCAGTTTATATACTGAACGATTCCAGTCAGCTTGGAAAGTTTGATGCAAAAGCTGATGAGGACACCAACTGGTTATGGCATAAAGGTTATCCCACCTTAATTTCAAGAACATTAACAAGTTGTCTCGCAACAACTGGTTGATGGGATACCCCAGATTTCCTTCAATAAGGAAAAGCCATGTCCAGGTTGTGAGATGGGTAAGCAGAAGAGAGCCAGTTTTAAAACTAGGCAAAATTTTAGCATCACTGAACCTCTTCACATGCTACATATGGATCTTTTTGGTCCAGTGAATGTTCAAACTAGAGCTGGAAAGAAGTACACTCTAGTTGTGGTTGATGAATTCACCAGATATTGCTGGGTAGTATTCATCAGATCCAAAAGTGATGCACCTGCTGAAATCATCTCCCTTATCAAAAGAATTGAGCTCAAGTATACACGAAAAGTTTGTCAGTTGCGAAGTGATAATGGTACTGAATTCCAAAATAAAGTACTTGAAACATTTTGCAATGACACTGGCATCTCTCAAAACTTCTCATCAGTTCACTCTCCAGAGCAAAATGGAGTTGTGGAAAGGAAGAATCGTACACTGATAGAAGCGGCCAGAAGTATGCTATCTGAATCTGGTCTTCCCACCAGTTTTTGGGCTGAGGCAGTTGCAACTGCTTGTCACACCCAAAACCGGTCAGTCTACATCAAGAGACATAAGAAGACTGCCTACGAAGTACTTAGGAATCGAAAACCAAATATTGGATATTTCCATGTATTCGGTTGTCCAGTTTATATACTGAACGATTCCAGTCAGCTTGGAAAGTTTGATGCAAAAGCTGATGAAGGAGTATTTTTAGGCTATTCAGATATTCGAAAGGCCTTTAGAGTTTATAATTATAGACTCCAAAAGGTTCATGAGACAATTCATGTCACATTCGATGAATCAACTGAAGCAATCAACAAGAGACCAAGCCTTGATATTTCTCCAGTCATTCCAATCAATTTTGGTGAAACTGACCAAGTTCATCGGTCAGTTGTTTCACCAGAAGATGCTTCCAGTTACAACAAACTGGAACCAGTTAAGAAGAAGAAAACCTCCAGTGACACATCATTTTATCCCTCCATCAATTTCAACTTGCCACAAGAATTGGTGATTGGATCTGATGTTCGTGCCACTCCAATATCAGCACCAGTTCAAGCTCCTACCTCTCCAGTTCTTCAAGAAATGCCTTTGACTGAAGAATTTCATGATGCAAATCGAGACCTCATTGACTCTGATGAGGATGTAGAAGTTGTTTGGACTGATCCTTCTCCAGATGCTGTTGCAACTGAAGAAGATCCCCAGGTGACTTGCACTGATATTGTAGTTCACCAGCCTAGTTAATACACTAGATGGACTAAAGCCCACCCAATTGAACAAATTGTGGGTGATCCAACTAGTGGGGTTCAGACTAGAAGAGCCACCAGTGAGCAATGCTTAAACGTCATCTTCTTATCTTTAATTGAACCAAAGAAGATTGACGAGGCTATGGCAGACCCAAGCTGGGTGGAAGCTATGCAAGAAGAGCTCCTCCAGTTTGAAAGGAACAATGTTTGGGAGCTTGTTCCTTGTCCACCAGGGTTAAAGAAAGAACCTATTGGTACCAGGTGGGTCTACCGAAACAAAATGGATGAAGATGGCCAGGTTGTAAGAAACAAGGCCAGACTAGTTGCCCAGGGTTATTGTCAAGCAGAGGGCGTTGACTTTGATGAAACTTTTGCTCCAGTTGCAAGACTTGAAGCCATACGAATATTTTTGGCTTATGCAGCCCATCTGCAGTTCAAGGTCTTCCAGATGGATGTCAAAAGTGCGTTCCTTAATGGAACATTGGAAGAAGAAGTTTATGTTAAGCAGCCTCCAGGTTTCATCGATGAGAAGCATCCACATTGGGTCTATAGACTGAACAAAGCATTGTATGGTCTAAGACAAGCCCCAAGAGCCTGGTATGACACTCTAACTAAACATCTTCTTAAAAATGGATTTCAAAGAGGTGCAATAGATAATACCTTGTTTATCTTGAAAGAAAGAGGTAATATCTTATTGGTACAAATTTATGTTGATGACATTATTTTTGGTTCAACTGATGATGCAATGTGTAAAAAGTTTTCTAAAATCATGTCATCTAAGTATGAGATGAGCTTAATGGGTGAATTAACATTTTTCTTAGGTCTTCAGATTAAGCAAACTGAAAATGGAATTTTCATAAACCAAGGAAAATATGTCAGAGATTTGTTAAGAAAATACAAATATGATTCAATCCCATCGAAAAACACACCAATTGCAGCACCATTGAATTTGGACTCTGACCCAACTGGCAAACAAGTTAACATAACTGACTATAGAGGTATGGTTGGTTCACTAATGTACTTGACTGCCAGTCGACCAGATATAATGTTTGCAACATGTTTATGTGCCAGGTTTCAGGCTAACCCAAAAGAATCACATTTGCACGCTGTAAAGCGTATCTTTAGATACCTGAAAGGGTATCCTAATCTTGGTCTTTGGTACCCCAAAGGTTCAGGATTAGATCTAATGGGTTATTCAGATTCTGATCATGCAGGTTGTAAGATTGATAGAAAATCAACAACTGGTGGTTGTCATTTCCTTGGAGGAAAACTGGTAAGTTGGACCAGCAAGAAGCAGACTTCAGTCTCTATGTCCACTGCTGAGGCAGAGTACATTTCTGCGGCCAGTTGTTGCGCCCAGATTCTCTGGATCAAGAACCAGTTACTAGATTATGGTCAAAAGTACACCAAGACCCCAATCTTTTGTGACAACACCAGTGCAATTGCTATCTCTCACAACCCAGTGATGCACTCAAAAACAAAGCATATTGACATCAGGTATCATTTCATTCGAGATCATGTTATGAAAGGTGATATTGAAATTCATTTCATCCCCACTGACAAACAGTTAGCTGATGTTTTTACTAAACCTCTCGATGAGAAAACCTTTAAACATCTCATCAGCGAACTGGGAATGTTAAACCCTTAACTGGAGCTTTCTTTGTTATTGAACGCGTCAGTGACACTGATGAAGTTCTCCAGTTGAGGAGATCCAGATAATCTTTGCTCGCCAGGCTATCGAACGCCTTTGTGATACTATCTTGGCACTAATTGATATCTGGATCATCATTTTAGGGGGAAAGACTCAAAATAATTTTCTGACTAAAATTTGTTTTTGTTTGAAAATGCAACTGGAGAACTCTCCAGTTGGAAACTGGTACTGGACTGATCCTCCAGTGACCAGGTTCAGTCTTTGTCTAATTTTTCATAACGTTAGAGATACATGGTCAATATTTATGCCACGTAATGGTACTCGAGTGTTTTAAACCACTTGATACGGTCATGTGACGTATTTTGGTAAATGACAACTGTTTTTATTGGGAAAATAAAAGAAAGTGGGAAAGTGGGTAAATTAAGCCGTCATAGCATTTAATGCTAACACGGGTAATTATGTTTTTATTTCAAAATATCTACGGAATTGATTTTGTTAAATAAAATATAATTTTTGGTACTTCATTGGGATCTTGAAATTCCATATAAATACCCTTATTTACTCCAAAACTCATTTACTCTCTTTTCATTCTCTTCATTTACTCTCTTCATTTACTCTCCAATCATCCACAATTGCTTCATTTCTCTCTCTGCTTCTTAAATCAAAAACCCTAATCCCAAAACTTTCAATTTCATATCAAATGGCACCAAAATCTTCAAGGAGTAGGGATGTCAATCTCCTTACTGTTCCTTATGATCCATCAGAAAACGTGCAAAGAGCCGATGGTGCCCCTCAAAATCCCAAAGTGATTAAACTCAATCCAAACAATCCCATGGCTAGTTTGCAAGGGGTTCAAACTCCTGATACTCTTATTGGAAAAATCCAAAAATTCCTTCGGGAATCTCCCATCAGTGAGTGTTTTACCCTAAACCCACGCAAGTTATTTCATGATTACTTGTGTGAGTTCTGGTACACTGCAAAACTTTCTGACGACTGTTCATCTATCACCTTTACCCTTAAGGATGGTTCAGTCAAGTGTACCATAAATGTTGAAACGTTGAGGGATGCCTTGCACCTCAACTACTGGAGCCAGGGTGAGACTCCAGTTCAGATATCCCAGAACATAAATTTTCGCCAGGTGCTCCTCGATATGGGGAATAAGGAGTGCTTGGAAAATGGGGTGTTAAAAACAAAAGGTGCGATGACGATGAAGGGCCTCTCACCATCCTGGAGGTACTTCTTTATCCACCTTGTTGAAAGCATGGGTGGGAGTTCTGGTGGTTTGGACCAGATTAACTCCACACAAGCAGAGTTGGCATACTGCTTGTGGAATGGACTCAGAGTGGATTTCGCTGACATTTTATTTAGAAGCCTGGTACAGAAATTGAAGGGCTCAAGGGGACCATGTATCCCCTTCTCCAGGTTCTTATCACTCTGTTTCCTTCATATTCTGGGCAGTGATGAATACAACAATACTTTATCACTTTACACTGTCCCAGAAATGTTGAGAAATCTGGACTCCTTTACTTCTATACCTGGAGAGGTCCAGATTCCTCCGAGAATGTTGCTGGCATTCTCTAAAACCGGTGCACCAATCCAAGGTGAGCCGGAAAGACAACTGGGCGGGCCTCAAAACAATGAGGGACCCACCAGTTCGTCTACTGGAATTATAACTGAGGCACAACCCATCCGCCAGTTTAACCCTTCCAGTTCCAGCATGTCAGTCCCTCCCACTGTCACTGGAGACCTCCCAACAGGTCTTCAGGGTGTTCCAAAGGCAACCAGGTCACACCGTCGTCGTCTTAGGAACTTGTCAGCACTTGCCACTGACACTAGTAACCCAACCTGCCCTCCAGTTTCCTCCCAACAGGAAACTGGAGATAGTCAAATGGGAAACTTACAAGCAGCCACTCTCGCAATTTCTGTAGGAGAGGGTGGTGAAGATATTACTGGGATAACCCAACCCAGAGTAGAGTCCGTGTCAGCACAAAACTTGCAGCGCCAAATTTCTGACACTCTTGCACGAACTGACGAAGTCTCTGGCCAGTCACAGCTGGAGACTGAGGTTCCACACTCTACGGCTTATGATATTACGACTGAGGATAGAGCAGTTGTAGTTGAGGCACCAGTGACCTCTATTCATGGAGAAGTTGCCACGGCAACTGATCCACCAACTGATGAAACCATCCAGGTAACTGGAACTGGTCATCAGGAGACTGAACTTGATGTTCAGCCATCCCTATCATTTATGAATCTAGGCATAAATGAGGATGAGTTCCATCTTGAATCTTCGGATTCGGAAGGAACACAAGATGATCAGGAAATGGTTGATGCATCTGTACATGATCAACTCCCTTCTTTCTCTGATCAACCCCTAGAACACCAAGTTTCAGTTTCCTATACAGATATGCTCACCAATACTTCCCCACAAAGAACTCCATCACTAATATCAACTCTTTTTGTGCCTAGAGATAGGCACACCTCCCTACCGCCGCCGTTGGTCATACCTGAGCATTCTCAGCCTGACCAACACATTGAAATTCCTCAGCGTTCTTTTTCATTGCCTA
The DNA here is from genome assembly GCA_034093135.1 of Erigeron breviscapus. Taxonomy (NCBI): domain Eukaryota; kingdom Viridiplantae; phylum Streptophyta; class Magnoliopsida; order Asterales; family Asteraceae; genus Erigeron; species Erigeron breviscapus. The sequence continues at coordinate 86,662,217 of CM067168.1, forward strand.
TTTTAAGTTCTTTTGCCACTAGAACAACTGGAGAGGCTTCCTTCGCTTTGCCCCCTCCAGTTGATCTAGTGCAACCTGCTACTGGTCCAGTGACACCTTCTCCTCAGTCACTGGACACTCAATTTGTCTCATTCTCAACCGACATCCAAAACCTGATCAAACGGGTGGAGGGTGTTCATAAGACAATTGAGCAGAATGCCAAGTCCATTTCTAAATACAACAAAGACTCGATCACAAATGCTAAAGTTGTTGATTTGGGAATAAACAAATTTGCTGCTAATGAGGACTTGGTATTTAAGAAGTTGAATGAGTTAGTCACAAGCTGTAACAATCTGACCACATCCTTGAAAGAAGCTTTTGACTTAACTCATTCCAATGTCAATACATCTATCTCCAACCTATTGAGTAACACTGTTCGATCATCAGAGGTTGATTTGAAGGAGATAGAGAGGCAGGTCAAGGAGTTGTTTGAAAGACCTGGCCTTAATGTAGTTGAAATTGGACAGCAGGTGGCCACTTCAGTTGGCCAGATGATTGATGACAAACTGGCTAGTCGAGAAGATGAATTGGTTAAGAAGGTAATGGCTGAAATTGCCAAGCTCCCTCCTCCTCAGATTAATCTGGAGCCTCTGGCACTTGAAGTTAGGCAGTTAAGGGGTGCAGTTAATGCTGTAAACACCCAGTTAGCTTCTCACACTTCATCCATTAACAATCTGGTGACTGAAGTGGAGAACTTGAAAAAGAAGGATGCTGAAGTGAAGGAACAAGTGGTTAAGGGTTTAGATGAAGACTCAAAGCTGTTGAAAGACTTGAAGACTGGTCAGGACCAAACTGCAGCAAATGTCTTGACCCAGTCTCAAGAAATTAACCACTTGTGGAGATCCTTCCGAATGATTTGCACTGTTTTAGAGAGTGCAAGGATATGCAATCGTGGCAGCCTCTAGCCCGTTTGCCCTCCAGTAATGAAGATTGGGCAGCTATTCGTGCAGGTCTAGATGCTGCCAGGGGGGAAAGGGAAAGAAGGAATATCCTTGCACCTGCACCAAGACTGCCAGGTCCAGTGAGTGCAAGACAGTTGGTTGAAAGAACTGTTGTTGGGTCAGATGAAAGTGATGACCAGCAGCATGTTATTGAACAGTTTGATGATGTTGTTGATGGGGGGAATAAGAATAAAGGAAAGGAAGTTATGCCGGCCACTGATGAACAAGCAAAAGCAACTGGTACTGAGGCCAGTGTGCTAGAAACTGGTAACATTGATCAGCTGCCTCCAGTGTCAGAAGATGTAAGTAACCAACTGGCAAGACTTGGGGATGCAATCAAGGAGAGAAAGAAACAGATGAGGGTTAATCAAGCTAATGATAGAAAAACTTTAGCCCCAACTCTACTTGATATAAGTGATGCGCGTCTCCTGGGCATGACACTTGCAGAATATGCCAAAGTCAAAGCTGACCCCAGAATTATCAATGCCTTAAAAGAACAGCTGGAGGTTGAGCTTGACAAACATTATAAGGAGGATGAGGCTGTATATGATGCCAGATGTCTAAACATCACAGTGGATAAGGCCAAGGAAGTGAGAACTGAAGGAATTCTCAAAAGAACTGAGCATGTAAAGAAGATGGTCAAACAAGTGTTGAATCCACCCAAGTCCAGAGGAAAACTTAAGCAACTGCCAAGAGATGCAGACCTTAGAACCTGGGTGGAAACAACTGAACCTTCAAGTGAAGATATCAAAGCTGCAGTGCACAATATGAGCACTGGCCAGATCAAACTGGCCAATGAATCTGAAGCTCGAGAATATTTATCTGAAGTGCAACAGCGGAGATTTAACCCTGGTAAGATTACTGATGTGAAAGTTTCAATCAAACCAGGTACCAAACACTTCACTGTTGGGGTTCAATACTTTAATGGACCCATGAGGCAAACTGAGAATCCTGATGTAACTCAATATGGTTATTCTGAGCTGGTGGAGATGTTAAACTTGTTGGGGGCTAGGCAACATATAAACAAGGTTGAAAAGGGTTGGATGTTTGTTCTTCAAAGTCTGCTCAAGTTCAAGGAAAATGTAGAAGAGAGACTGAACGTTGATCCAGAAGACAAACAGCCCATTTCTTCGGTTGCCAAAAGAAGAAGAACTGGCGAAGGGCCATCTGTTTAAGTTCTTCTTCATTTTATCTTCTTGTAATTTGTTTTACATTCTGTAACTTGTGTAAATTTCATTCCTTGTATAAATGAAGTTACCAGTTTGTAACCACAAGGTAGATAATAGATTAAAATCTAACAAACCTAAAAGAAAAACCTAAGGTATTTATTGATCTATAAAAATACCTTAGAAACTTAGATAGAATTTAATCAAACAAGCCTTTCCAGTTCACACTTGTATAGATACAAGAACTAGAAAGACTTAGCAATATTTCAGGACAAATGGGGGGAATTTGTTAGGACCAGTTCACCTGGAACTGGCCAGTCACCAGTTCACACTTGTCAGTCACCAGTTGCATCTGGAGACTAGTGAAACTGGTGACCAAGAAGATTTGTCCAGAAATATATTGAAGTCCAGTTGCACCGTACAGTTAACGCAACTGAAGACTTCCTCCAGTTGAGAACTGACCAAGTTGAAGAAGCATTCCAGTTGAAGTCAAAGACAACAAATGGAAGATAGAGAATGGCAATGGCAGCGAAGCCCAGTTGACATTTTAGTCAGTTACAAACTGGAGACCATCAGTGGAAAGATCTTACAAATCTTTACACTGATTACGAGGAATTGACTTATATGCTTTATGTACCTTTACCCGGATAATAAGACTCATCTTATTATTTAAATATAAAAGGTACATAAAGGTGGTTAAGTAAAGTTGCTTTCACGTACAACTTTACACTGCATTTTTAAGGAATTAAATGCTATTCCTTAAATGCTCCAACCACATTTGTACGGCCAAAGTTAACATCCCAATGTTAACTTTGCCTATAAATACAAGTCATTGCACAACCAAGAAAACAACTTCTTCGAATACACTTCGATAGAATTCACTTTGCAAACCTGCAATATTCTTGGTGAACTTGTGCAATCTTCTCTCAATCGCTAAAAGGAACATTTCACAACTTTAAGTGTTTCGATTGTCTTGAGAAATTCCGAGTGTAGATCAATTGTATTTCATAGGTTGTTAGGATATTTACATTCGTGTATTATCTTGGTTCCGCATCAACCTTGTAATTTGTTTAATATCAATAAATAAATTACACATTGAAAAATACATATTGTCTCATCAAGTTATCTTACAAGTTATTTGTATTATTGCATTGTTCTTTACTTATTGTCTCTTATATAAGTAATCTATCTAGAACTTGGTATATACCACTGCAACTGGTCGTCTCCAGTTCTGTAAGTATATTGCAAAGTAACTCCACCATCGACATAGAGGTGTCTTCAGTAGTACCATCTATCAAGTTGGGACTTACAATATTGATAAAAAAAAGGGTAAGAAACACGATTCATCCATACTCGCTCCTTATTTTTGGAACAAATTTTCTTGGTGGATAAGTTTTTGTGGATTGTCACATTCATATTGCATGTTGCTTAACACAACTGTACTCGAACTTGCTAAAATAAATTACTTTACACAGCTCATAGGATGAATGTCGACTTACTATAACATAACATGAATCATACTTTAAAATCTCAAAAACTCTAAATGATAGTATACAAATTAGAATGGTACGAGAGAAAGTACCCGCGCGTTACGGCGGTGATATGGTGAGGGTGATAGGTCATAGGAGGTGGTAACTCATAGAGTGTGATAGTCAAATGCCTTAGCCGTACGGGCTCCGCCCCGGATTTAAAAATTCGTCGAAAGTATATCGAATGACATCTCTAATGAAAGAGCATGAAATTTTAAGAAAACCCATATAATTTTTATAATTTATCGATATACGGTTTTTGAGATAAAAGATTTTGGATGAATTAGAGCAATAAAATGGTTTATGGAGGAGAGAAAAAAAATGAGTGGTTGAGATTTGAGGAGAGAGAGGAAAATGAGTGGTTGAGATTTAAGGGTATTATAGGTATATTAGGTAGAGATGTTTAAATTAGTGAATAAAGAAGAAGGGTAATTTAGGTAGTTCAAAGTTGTAATTTGAGATTTATAAAAAGGAGCTCCTCTATTATATAGGAGTAAAGATAAAGATAAAGATAATAAAGAATCGTTTTGAAAATAACTTAAATACCATTAAAATCGTTTTGAGACTTTTTTTTCTAACATAAAGATCGAAAATTATTATCTATAAGGAATCGTTTTGAAAATAACTTAGATACCATTAGAATCGTTTTGAAATATTTTTCGTAACACCAGGATTGAAAATTATTATGTATAAGGTCAAATTTTATTCTATCAAATTTCGTTTTTGTCCATCACTTGACTCTTCAAAACACAAAAAATATTTCGTCAAATTTTATTGCTTCAAATTTTCAATTAATTTGACCAATTCCATTCTTTCAAAAAACATTATATGAATCAAACGCGCCTTAAGTCTTCTATATTTGGGGTTTGTGTTAGTAAAGATGAAGTCGTTCAACTGGCTTCAAATGTGGCTTCCAAAGTGGGTTGTCAACTATAGTCAATGTGGGGATAATGTTTTCAAAACCGGACCGGAAGGCGAACCGGCGTCTTTACTGGTTACTGGTCGGATCGGTCGGATCGGTCGGACCGGATTAGAGAACCGGAAACATTAAAAATATAATAATAAATATGGAAAAAATTCGGAAAAAATACCAAATAATTAAAGAAGTCTAAAAGCAACCATTCATCGTTCGAAAATTGAGTATATATATATATATATATATATCCATATAAATATATATATATATATATATATATATATATATATATATATATATATATATATATATATATATATATATATATATATATATATATATATATATATATATATATATATATATATATATATATATATATATATATATATATATATATATATATATATATATATATATATATATATATATATATATATATATATATATATATATATATATATATATATATATATATATATATATATATATATATATATATATATATATATATATATATATATATATATATATATATATATATATATATATATATATATATATATATATATATATTATATATATATGAACGATTCTTAAAAAAAAAAGAAAAAAAGAAGTGCATTACCTATTGAGAGGCTGCTTCAGTTAATGAGAGATTGAGAGCTTGGAAGAGGTGAAGATTCGATTGGAAGGACTTGAAGAAAGAAATTAATTAGAGTTAGGTTTTGAAAAAAAATTGGGATTTTCCATTGTTGATGATTTACTCATTTAGGTTCTTGAAAAGTAAAAAGGAAAATGAATTGAATAAGACTTGTGAAGTTGTGAGTCGTGAAAGTTGTGAAGACTGAAGATTGAGAGGCCACGTTTTTTTTTTTAAGATTGAACCGGAACCACCGGTTACCGGCCCAACAGCCGGTTACAGGACCAACCGGCCGGCCCATTGCAAGTTCGAACTAACAGCATGAACCGGACCGTTATACATACCGGGTCACGGCCCGCCCGGGTTAACCGGCCGGTCCGGTCCGGCCACAAAAACATTGGTGGGGATATCCCATTTGGTAGAGGTTCATACCTCTTAGAAGATTAAGGTTCAAATTTTAATATAGACATTTGGGTTATTCGAACCAAACACGTCTTAAGTCTTCTATATTTGGGGTTGGTGTTAGTAATGCGGCTTCCAAGGTGGGTTGTCAGCTATTCCATTTGGTAGAGTTTTATACCTTTTTTGATAAAAGATTAAGGTTCAGAATTTAATATAGGTATTTGCGATTAAGTGTTAAAAAAAACTTAAATATTTTTAACATTTATCATAAAAAATAAAATAAAGTATTCCATTCAGGTACTTGGGAAGTCTGGTATATAGACTCTACAATGACAAGATTAAGTTAGACAACATTTTTTACAAATTTGTTTTTTTTTCTCTGGTCGTACTAGAAAAATACTCGTATAATTTAGTTTGGATTTTATATCCCAATTATATGATGTAATTTTGGTTTATTTTAATGTTTTGCCGAAAATCCTTTATATTTATTGTTTGTTCCTCATCAACAATAGAATCTAAAACAACTTTTTATATCTTTTACATGTGTTTCAAACCTACTTTTAGACATAATTTTCAAAAGACACCTTAAAATAGAAATTCATTCATATATATTGAATGAGGTAAAATCCTCATTTGAATCCCATAACCCCAACAAGATTTTGTATCCAATATCTTTCAATTTATGTTTGAAATAACTAGACGTATCCTCACATGATGCGGCAATGGTAGTAGTGGTGACAATGTGGTGGTGGCGGCCGGCGACGGGTAATAACAGCGACGATGGTGGCGGCAGTGACGGTGGTTGGATGATTATTAATGTAAAAGTTTTTCATGTAAAAAGGGTAGTGTAATTATTTTATAGATTAACAGATTTATGTCGTAAAATATTTCATTGAATATATACTCAAGAATGGAATAAGTTTACCATACAATATTTGGTTTTAACACCTATGAAATACTTATGTTTGGACCATGTTTAACTTTTTTTTGTTATAGATACTCAATTAATCCACCCTTACATATAAGAATTCAGATTCGAATCTCGATGGAATATCCTAACGTAAAAGATCTTATCGATAGGCCACCAACTCCATTGATAAAATAACTACGTAATACAAACATATTAAGCCATGTTTATGTTGTAGAAGCTTAATAATTAACTTTTCAATGAATTAGTTGTAGATGCATGCAGATCTTGTCCATAATGAGTTTGAAAAATAACATACCAATTTCATACAAGAAGGTTACTAAACCAGAAGCCCCAGGACCGCCAGGAATAAAGAATATGAGTGGGTCTTGTGTAGGATTTCTAGTTGACTCAACAAAATAGTAGAACAACTGTACGTCTTCTTTCTCCCCTATGCCAACATATCTTCAACACAATATACTTGGAAAGATTAGTTAGAAGTACATATCAATGCATATATGTTTTAAGTAAATGTATATGCAAGAAAACTATACATATACCAAAACCTAACTTTGATGTGATTGTTACTTGATTTCACTACTATAAAACTGGAGTATTCCGACGGAAAATTCCGTTGGAGATCCTTCGGTAAAGCCCTTTATCTAATTCCGTTAGAATGATTATGTCGGAAAGTTTCATTGGAATATGACTGTACGTTTTCTAGTATTGTTTGTTCCCCGATTTCTCACGGGGTACATCAACAATTTATCTAATTCTCAATGACTTTAACGTGTTATAATGTGAAATCGCGACGATGTCCATGAATATGTAGTTGCTTTTGAGAATTGAAATTAAATATTGATACATACATACCCGGTTTCAAGTTTGAAAGGAAGATCACCGGGATATCCTGGAAGCCTTTTAATGATTGATTTGGAATGAGATAGGTAAACTTGAATGATAATGATCACTATAAATGGCAACAAGGTTTTGAGCTTGAAGTCCATTAGATATGTTTGTTTATCTATTGTACTAGGTTTTTGGATGGACTATATACTTGGAGCTAGTTATAGTATTTATAAGCAGTATATACTTACCTTTTGGAATGCATTTAATATTATCTGTAAATCTCTAATCATCTACTAGATAATTACAAGTTAGATCCACCAGTTAGGAATCTTGCTAAAGATAGAAACATATTATTGGTGAAAAAAGAACATATTTACAAAAATGGCATCTAAGTATCCATTGCAAAATTCGCTACCACAAAAGAAAACCAAACATTGAATAACTACGTAGTAGCCAATTGAAATTTGACACCAAATCAATGAAATGAAGGGGGTTGATTGAAACGTTCATGTTTGTAATCGGAACTGGAAAATAAACTCGTATTTCGCTATGGTTTTGTTGTTTATAGCTTTTCTAAAGTCTAAACAACTTAACCAATCATTTAAAATGTGTATAGAATATACTTTAACTAAACCTATACAGTCAACAACAATAACCATCTATTAATCTCTTTTTGATGATTCGATTTTAAGCTTGGAATTTATGGGCCGTAAAATACTCATTGTTCTATACTTGAAAACATATTTTGTACTTGCTTCACCATTTTTTTAATTTTTTTAGAATGGTATATTACCCTAGTCTTAAATTATACGCAAGCCTGAAATGAAATCCAGGACTCTAAAAAATAAAAAATAAAAAAAAAAAATGTGGGAATGTAACTCAAACTGGGTGGATTATCTCAACTTCAAAAACCTTACCAACGAGTTACTTGGCTGTCAATAGAAAAATAAAAAAACAAATAGAAAAACACTCTAACATGTTTTTTCTCTCTGGTTGTTATCCGGATAAGTTCAGTTTGTCTATGGACTATGGCATATTAATTAATTCGCTTTTGATGTGAACCATATTTATGTTCTACAAATTTACATCTTGGAACAGATTTTTGTAATCAAAAGTTGTTGCTGCTCAAAAAAAAAAAAACAAAAACATGGGAGTCAACATGGTTTACATAGTCAACATGAGAAAAATAAAATAAAATGAAAAACCGTCAAGCTTGAGTAAAGGATGGGCCTAATTTATAATATCTAAATCAACAAACTAATTCACCATACTAAGTACTAACATTCCGTAGCAAACTTGTAATAAGTAACTAAACAAAGAAAAAGTGCAAATCTTCAAAAGTAACAACTATAATAGCTTTTTATTATTAAAAAAACCCTTTAAAAGTTATATCTGTAATTATATTATCAAACACATTCATATATTTACATTACAGCCATTTGATGTTTATCAATCATCTTTAATTTTCTATTAATAATTTCTGTTCAAAAACTAGTGAGATAACAAATTTCAACATGACCCAACATGACCCGTTAATTACATTAACTTGTTTTAGTGATTATATAATATATATATAGATATAGATATATATAACCCTCGAAATAATAATTATATATAAATATATAATCTTGATAAAGGAAAAGATTAAAAACCTGATTAGTGATTACATATTCGCAGGAGAGGTCGAGAGGGGAATGGAGAATTTGAGGGGAATGAATGGAGAACTTGTGAATCGTGCTTGGAGACTGGAGTTTTCAGCTAGGGTTTTCACCCGGTTGTTGGAGTTAGTCGCCCAATATGACCCGGTACTAAGAAATAAGAATTTTATTTTGACCCAATAAGACCCGCGTGATGATTTTACAAGATCCATTACGGTCCAGTTTTATTTTTAAATGGCCCAAATTGATCCAAATATATTCAATTGGGCTAATATTGCCGGCTCTAGGCCTAACAGAGTAACAGTGGGCCAATTAAAATCAAATATGGAGCAAATTAAAGTTGAATTAACATGACTCCTACATATTAGGGCTAAAGTGGCATAATGGGCTGAAAGAACCACAATGGGCCAAATAGTCAGCATAGACCAAACCAGTAAGCTCTTTGCTGGTGCTTCTAGTTCACCAGATTTTTCATTTACCAAAACAGAGAAGTCATACTTCACAAATGCAAAGTGGAACTAATTCCCAGTTTAAAAATTGTAGTAGTACAATACACATAGCCAATCTATTTTTGGGATAAGTGCAGAAAATAGAAATGAACTTTACTCGATTTCACGAAATTAGCAATATCCTTTGAAAGCTTTACTTTTTAGAAAGCACCTTTTGTTTATTAGCAGAAAAAGTAACATCTGACCGGGTAAGTTAAGGCCCAGATTGCCCTCCTTTCCATGAAAAAGAAAAAGGACCAGTGCTTAATTGCACAAACTGAAGGAAAATGGGAGTACTCTGATGACTCATCTGATGATGAAGAAGAGGAAAGGGACATGTGCTTCATGGCCTTGGAAGATCAACAACAGCAGCATGTGGTGAAAGAAGATGTCATCTCTGGAAGATGGGTGGACATCATACTGAAGAAGGTATGTGGCTATGATAACCAGGTTGACCCTGAACTAAAACTGGACCTGGCTGAATCATTAAGTGGTGATTTAGCATTTGTGGAAACTATAAGAGCTGATAGTGAGAGATATCTTGACACTATCCTAATTGAACTGAACAATGTTAAACCACAACTAAATGATTTGCAAAGTGTCCAGTTGGCTCTCAAGGAGTCAGTTTTAAAGATTGAGGCTTTAGAACTTGATAATCAAAAACTATTTTCTGATTTTGAAAAAGCACAAAAGATTATCAAGTCATGGGTAAAAGCATCTGGCAAAAACTATGATGCATTTTCAAGAACTATTGATGCCCAGAAAAATGCATGGAAATCTGAAGATCTGGAGATGACAGCTCTTATACCAGATCTTCATGCATTGCCTCCAGCTCTCCAGGTTGAAACACCTTATGATCAACCTAAAGCTGTTGAAACTGAAACCAATGAGACCACCCCCATTGAGGTTAAAACTGGAGCCAAACAGGCTAAAGCTCCAGTCAAAAAGGCCACTGGTAACAAGCCTTTACCTCAAAAGTCTAAGGTACCCAAGACCCGACAGACTAAAGCACCAGTTGAACCAACGTCCAAGGTTCAACTGCCTGACCAAAATAATATTTTGGTTAATCTGGAAAGGCAACTCCAACTTTTGTCTCGGCAGGTTCAGAGTTGTACTGCCGGATTAACAATCTGGAAGGAGGTTCACCACCTCCAGTTTTAAAACAAAATGTTAAACCCTCCCTTTCTAAACCTAAACAAAAGAACGTTCCTTCTGGAACAAAATCTGATAAGAAAAAGGTGAGTAGGTATCAAATACCAATCGTTTTTACTCCTGCACCTGGAGCTGGTGAAAAAGCTCCAGATGCAACCTCCAGTTCAACACAACAACAATCAACTGTGACTTCTGTAGAGAAGTCCAGTGGACCCATCAAGAAAAGATGGGTTCACAAAAAGAACTAATGATTTTTGTGTGTGTAGGGCGATCGAAAGAAGAATATCTGGTATCTGGACAGCGCTGCTGGCCGGACTATGACCGGATGTAAGCCCCTACTGGAAGAGTTCACTGTTCAAGATGGACCGACAGTGACGTTTGGTAACGATCAATCTGGAAAGACTGAAGGTTATGGTGTGCTCAATAATGGACAAGTCGAATTCAAAAGAGTTGCATTTGTGAATGGTTTGAAATACAACTTGATCAGTGTAAGCCAACTTTGCGATGATGGCTTCAGAGTATTGTTCGATATTGCTCAAGGCACCATATTTAACAAGGATTGGAAAGTGGTGATGATTGCACCAAGAAAAGGAAATGTGTACATCATGGATATGGAACCAGCTCCAAAAGAGCAATGTTTCTATACCAAAGCTGATGAGGACACCAACTGGTTGTGGCATAAAAGGTTATCCCACCTTAATTTCAAGAACATTAACAAGTTGTCTCGCAAACAACTGGTTGATGGGATACCCCAGATTTCCTTCAATAAGGAAAAGCCATGTCCAGGTTGTGAGATGGGTAAGCAGAAGAGAGCCAGTTTTAAAACTAGGCAAAATTTTAGCATCACTGAACCTCTTCACATGCTACATATGGATCTTTTTGGTCCAGTGAATGTTCAAACTAGAGCTGGAAAGAAGTACACTCTAGTTGTGGTTGATGAATTCACCAGATATTGCTGGGTAGTATTCATCAGATCCAAAAGTGATGCACCTGCTGAAATCATCTCCCTTATCAAAAGAATTGAGCTCAAGTATACACGAAAAGTTTGTCAGTTGCGAAGTGATAATGGTACTGAATTCCAAAATAAAGTACTTGAAACATTTTGCAATGACACTGGCATCTCTCAAAACTTCTCATCAGTTCATTCTCCAGAGCAAAATGGAGTTGTGGAAAGGAAGAATCGTACACTGATAGAAGCGGCCAGAAGTATGTTATCTGAATCTGGTCTTCCCACCAGTTTTTGGGCTGAGGCAGTTGCAACTGCTTGTCACACCCAAAACCGGTCAGTCTACATCAAGAGACATAAGAAGACTGCCTACGAAGTACTTAGGAATCGAAAACCAAATATTGGATATTTCCATGTATTCGGTTGTCCAGTTTATATACTGAACGATTCCAGTCAGCTTGGAAAGTTTGATGCAAAAGCTGATGAAGGAGTATTTTTAGGCTATTCAGATATTCGAAAGGCCTTTAGAGTTTATAATTATAGACTCCAAAAGGTTCATGAGACAATTCATGTCACATTCGATGAATCAACTGAAGCAATCAACAAGAGACCAAGCCTTGATATTTCTCCAGTCATTCCAATCAATTTTGGTGAAACTGACCAAGTTCATCGGTCAGTTGTTTCACCAGAAGATGCTTCCAGTTACAACAAACTGGAACCAGTTAAGAAGAAGAAAACCTCCAGTGACACATCATTTTATCCCTCCATCAATTTCAACTTGCCACAAGAATTGGTGATTGGATCTGATGTTCGTGCCACTCCAATATCAGCACCAGTTCAAGCTCCTACCTCTCCAGTTCTTCAAGAAATGCCTTTGACTGAAGAATTTCATGATGCAAATCGAGACCTCATTGACTCTGATGAGGATGTAGAAGTTGTTTGGACTGATCCTTTTCCAGATGCTGTTGCAACTGAAGAAGATCGCCAGGTGACTTGCACTGATATTGTAGTTCACCAGCCTAGTTAATACACTAGATGGACTAAAGCCCACCCAATTGAACAAATTGTGGGTGATCCAACTAGTGGGGTTCAGACTAGAAGAGTCACCAGTGAGCAATGCTTAAACGTCACCTTCTTATCTTTAATTGAACCAAAGAAGATTGACGAGGCTATGGCAGACCCAAGCTGCATCTGTAACACAACTGTACTCGAACTTGCTAAAATAAATTACTTTACACAGCTCATAGGATGAATGTCGACTTACTATAACATAACATGAATCATACTTTAAAATCTCAAAAACTCTAAATGATAGTATACAAATTAGAATGGTACGAGAGAAAGTACCCGCGCGTTACGGCGGTGATATGGTGAGGGTGATAGGTCATAGGAGGTGGTAACTCATAGAGTGTGATAGTCAAATGCCTTAGCCGTACGGGCTCCGCCCCCGGATTTAAAAATTCGTCGAAAGTATATCGAATGACATCTCTAATGAAAGAGCATGAAATTTTAAGAAAACCCATATAATTTTTATAATTTATCGATATACGGTTTTTGAGATAAAAGATTTTGGATGAATTAGAGCAATAAAATGGTTTATGGAGGAGAGAAAAAAAATGAGTGGTTGAGATTTGAGGAGAGAGAGGAAAATGAGTGGTTGAGATTTAAGGGTATTATAGGTATATTAGGTAGAGATGTTTAAATTAGTGAATAAAGAAGAAGGGTAATTTAGGTAGTTCAAAGTTGTAATTTGAGATTTAGAAAAAGGGCTCCTCTATTATATAGGAGTAAAGATAAAGATATAGATAATGATAATAAAGAATCGTTTTGAAAATAACTTAAATACCATTAAAATCGTTTTGAGACTTTTTTTTCTAACATAAAGATCGAAAATTATTATCTATAAGGAATCGTTTTGAAAATAACTTAGATACCATTAGAATCGTTTTGAAATATTTTTCGTAACACCAGGATTGAAAATTATTATGTATAAGGTCAAATTTTATTCTATCAAATTTCGTTTTTGTCCATCACTTGACTCTTCAAAACACAAAAAATATTTCGTCAAATTTTATTGCTTCAAATTTTCAATTAATTTGACCAATTCCATTCTTTCAAAAAACATTATATGAATCAAACGCGCCTTAAGTCTTCTATATTTGGGGTTTGTGTTAGTAAAGATGAAGTCGTTCAACTGGCTTCAAATGTGGCTTCCAAAGTGGGTTGTCAACTATAGTCAATGTGGGGATATCCCATTTGGTAGAGGTTCATACCTCTTAGAAGATTAAGGTTCAAATTTTAATATAGACATTTGGGTTATTCGAACCAAACACGTCTTAAGTCTTCTATATTTGGGGTTGGTGTTAGTAATGCGGCTTCCAAGGTGGGTTGTCAGCTATTCCATTTGGTAGAGTTTTATACCTTTTTTGATAAAAGATTAAGGTTCAGAATTTAATATAGGTATTTGCGATTAAGTGTTAAAAAAAACTTAAATATTTTTAACATTTATCATAAAAAATAAAATAAAGTATTCCATTCAGGTACTTGGGAAGTCTGGTATATAGACTCTACAATGACAAGATTAAGTTAGACAACATTTTTTACAAATTTGTTTTTTTTTCTCTGGTCGTACTAGAAAAATACTCGTATAATTTAGTTTGGATTTTATATCCCAATTATATGATGTAATTTTGGTTTATTTTAATGTTTTGCCGAAAATCCTTTATATTTATTGTTTGTTCCTCATCAACAATAGAATCTAAAACAACTTTTTATATCTTTTACATGTGTTTCAAACCTACTTTTAGACATAATTTTCAAAAGACACCTTAAAATAGAAATTCATTCATATATATTGAATGAGGTAAAATCCTCATTTGAATCCCATAACCCCAACAAGATTTTGTATCCAATATCTTTCAATTTATGTTTGAAATAACTAGACGTATCCTCACATGATGCGGCAATGGTAGTAGTGGTGACAATGTGGTGGTGGCGGCCGGCGACGGGTAATAACAGCGACGATGGTGGCGGCAGTGACGGTGGTTGGATGATTATTAATGTAAAAGTTTTTCATGTAAAAAGGGTAGTGTAATTATTTTATAGATTAACAGATTTATGTCGTAAAATATTTCATTGAATATATACTCAAGAATGGAATAAGTTTACCATACAATATTTGGTTTTAACACCTATGAAATACTTATGTTTGGACCATGTTTAACTTTTTTTTGTTATAGATACTCAATTAATCCACCCTTACATATAAGAATTCAGATTCGAATCTCGATGGAATATCCTAACGTAAAAGATCTTATCGATAGGCCACCAACTCCATTGATAAAATAACTACGTAATACAAACATATTAAGCCATGTTTATGTTGTAGAAGCTTAATAATTAACTTTTCAATGAATTAGTTGTAGATGCATGCAGATCTTGTCCATAATGAGTTTGAAAAATAACATACCAATTTCATACAAGAAGGTTACTAAACCAGAAGCCCCAGGACCGCCAGGAATAAAGAATATGAGTGGGTCTTGTGTAGGATTTCTAGTTGACTCAACAAAATAGTAGAACAACTGTACGTCTTCTTTCTCCCCTATGCCAACATATCTTCAACACAATATACTTGGAAAGATTAGTTAGAAGTACATATTTTAATATAGACATTTGGGTTATTCGAACCAAACGCGCTTAAGTCTTCTATATTTGGGGTTTGTGTTAGTAAAGATGAAGTCGTTCAACTGGCTTCAAATGTGGCTTCCAAAGTGGGTTGTCAACTATAGTCAATGTGGGGATATCCCATTTGGTAGAGGTTCATACCTCTTAGAAGATTAAGGTTCAAATTTTAATATAGGTATTTGCGATTAAGTGTTAAAAAAAACTTAAATATTTTTAACATTTATCATAAAAAATAAAATAAAGTATTCCATTCAGGTACTTGGGAAGTCTGGTATATAGACTCTACAATGACAAGATTAAGTTAGACAACATTTTTTACAAATTTGTTTTTTTTTCTCTGGTCGTACTAGAAAAATACTCGTATAATTTAGTTTGGATTTTATATCCCAATTATATGATGTAATTTTGGTTTATTTTAATGTTTTGCCGAAAATCCTTTATATTTATTGTTTGTTCCTCATCAACAATAGAATCTAAAACAACTTTTTATATCTTTTACATGTGTTTCAAACCTACTTTTAGACATAATTTTCAAAAGACACCTTAAAATAGAAATTCATTCATATATATTGAATGAGGTAAAATCCTCATTTGAATCCCATAACCCCAACAAGATTTTGTATCCAATATCTTTCAATTTATGTTTGAAATAACTAGACGTATCCTCACATGATGCGGCAATGGTAGTAGTGGTGACAATGTGGTGGTGGCGGCCGGCGACGGGTAATAACAGCGACGATGGTGGCGGCAGTGACGGTGGTTGGATGATTATTAATGTAAAAGTTTTTCATGTAAAAAGGGTAGTGTAATTATTTTATAGATTAACAGATTTATGTCGTAAAATATTTCATTGAATATATACTCAAGAATGGAATAAGTTTACCATACAATATTTGGTTTTAACACCTATGAAATACTTATGTTTGGACCATGTTTAACTTTTTTTTGTTATAGATACTCAATTAATCCACCCTTACATATAAGAATTCAGATTCGAATCTCGATGGAATATCCTAACGTAAAAGATCTTATCGATAGGCCACCAACTCCATTGATAAAATAACTACGTAATACAAACATATTAAGCCATGTTTATGTTGTAGAAGCTTAATAATTAACTTTTCAATGAATTAGTTGTAGATGCATGCAGATCTTGTCCATAATGAGTTTGAAAAATAACATACCAATTTCATACAAGAAGGTTACTAAACCAGAAGCCCCAGGACCGCCAGGAATAAAGAATATGAGTGGGTCTTGTGTAGGATTTCTAGTTGACTCAACAAAATAGTAGAACAACTGTACGTCTTCTTTCTCCCCTATGCCAACATATCTTCAACACAATATACTTGGAAAGATTAGTTAGAAGTACATATCAATGCATATATGTTTTAAGTAAATGTATATGCAAGAAAACTATACATATACCAAAACCTAACTTTGATGTGATTGTTACTTGATTTCACTACTATAAAACTGGAGTATTCCGACGGAAAATTCCGTTGGAGATCCTTCGGTAAAGCCCTTTATCTAATTCCGTTAGAATGATTATGTCGGAAAGTTTCATTGGAATATGACTGTACGTTTTCTAGTATTGTTTGTTCCCCGATTTCTCACGGGGTACATCAACAATTTATCTAATTCTCAATGACTTTAACGTGTTATAATGTGAAATCGCGACGATGTCCATGAATATGTAGTTGCTTTTGAGAATTGAAATTAAATATTGATACATACATACCCGGTTTCAAGTTTGAAAGGAAGATCACCGGGATATCCTGGAAGCCTTTTAATGATTGATTTGGAATGAGATAGGTAAACTTGAATGATAATGATCACTATAAATGGCAACAAGGTTTTGAGCTTGAAGTCCATTAGATATGTTTGTTTATCTATTGTACTAGGTTTTTGGATGGACTATATACTTGGAGCTAGTTATAGTATTTATAAGCAGTATATACTTACCTTTTGGAATGCATTTAATATTATCTGTAAATCTCTAATCATCTACTAGATAATTACAAGTTAGATCCACCAGTTAGGAATCTTGCTAAAGATAGAAACATATTATTGGTGAAAAAAGAACATATTTACAAAAATGGCATCTAAGTATCCATTGCAAAATTCGCTACCACAAAAGAAAACCAAACATTGAATAACTACGTAGTAGCCAATTGAAATTTGACACCAAATCAATGAAATGAAGGGGGTTGATTGAAACGTTCATGTTTGTAATCGGAACTGGAAAATAAACTCGTATTTCGCTATGGTTTTGTTGTTTATAGCTTTTCTAAAGTCTAAACAACTTAACCAATCATTTAAAATGTGTATAGAATATACTTTAACTAAACCTATACAGTCAACAACAATAACCATCTATTAATCTCTTTTTGATGATTCGATTTTAAGCTTGGAATTTATGGGCCGTAAAATACTCATTGTTCTATACTTGAAAACATATTTTGTACTTGCTTCACCATTTTTTTAATTTTTTTAGAATGGTATATTACCCTAGTCTTAAAAACCCCATAAATACTAAAAAAATAAAAATAAAAATAAAAATAAAAATAAAAATAAAATAAAAAAAAATGTGGGAATGTAACTCAAACCTGGGTGGATTATCTCAACTTCAAAAACCTTACCAACGAGTTACTTGGCTGTCAATAGAAAAATAAAAAAACAAATAGAAAAACACTCTAACATGTTTTTTCTCTCTGGTTGTTATCCGGATAAGTTCAGTTTGTCTATGGACTATGGCATATTAATTAATTCGCTTTTGATGTGAACCATATTTATGTTCTACAAATTTACATCTTGGAACAGATTTTTGTAATCAAAAGTTGTTGACTCAACAAAATAGTAGAACAACTGTACGTCTTCTTTCTCCCCTATGCCAACATATCTTCAACACAATATACTTGGAAAGATTAGTTAGAAGTACATATCAATGCATATATGTTTTAAGTAAATGTATATGCAAGAAAACTATACATATACCAAAACCTAACTTTGATGTGATTGTTACTTGATTTCACTACTATAAAACTGGAGTATTCCGACGGAAAATTCCGTTGGAGATCCTTCGGTAAAGCCCTTTATCTAATTCCGTTAGAATGATTATGTCGGAAAGTTTCATTGGAATATGACTGTACGTTTTCTAGTATTGTTTGTTCCCCGATTTCTCACGGGGTACATCAACAATTTATCTAATTCTCAATGACTTTAACGTGTTATAATGTGAAATCGCGACGATGTCCATGAATATGTAGTTGCTTTTGAGAATTGAAATTAAATATTGATACATACATACCCGGTTTCAAGTTTGAAAGGAAGATCACCGGGATATCCTGGAAGCCTTTTAATGATTGATTTGGAATGAGATAGGTAAACTTGAATGATAATGATCACTATAAATGGCAACAAGGTTTTGAGCTTGAAGTCCATTAGATATGTTTGTTTATCTATTGTACTAGGTTTTTGGATGGACTATATACTTGGAGCTAGTTATAGTATTTATAAGCAGTATATACTTACCTTTTGGAATGCATTTAATATTATCTGTAAATCTCTAATCATCTACTAGATAATTACAAGTTAGATCCACCAGTTAGGAATCTTGCTAAAGATAGAAACATATTATTGGTGAAAAAAGAACATATTTACAAAAATGGCATCTAAGTATCCATTGCAAAATTCGCTACCACAAAAGAAAACCAAACATTGAATAACTACGTAGTAGCCAATTGAAATTTGACACCAAATCAATGAAATGAAGGGGGTTGATTGAAACGTTCATGTTTGTAATCGGAACTGGAAAATAAACTCGTATTTCGCTATGGTTTTGTTGTTTATAGCTTTTCTAAAGTCTAAACAACTTAACCAATCATTTAAAATGTGTATAGAATATACTTTAACTAAACCTATACAGTCAACAACAATAACCATCTATTAATCTCTTTTTGATGATTCGATTTTAAGCTTGGAATTTATGGGCCGTAAAATACTCATTGTTCTATACTTGAAAACATATTTTGTACTTGCTTCACCATTTTTTTAATTTTTTTAGAATGGTATATTACCCTAGTCTTAAATTATACGCAAGCCTGAAATGAAATCCAGGACTATAAAAAATAAAAATAAAAAAAAAAATGTGGGAATGTAACTCAAACCTGGGTGGATTATCTCAACTTCAAAAACCTTACCAACGAGTTACTTGGCTGTCAATAGAAAAATAAAAAAACAAATAGAAAAACACTCTAACATGTTTTTTCTCTCTGGTTGTTATCCGGATAAGTTCAGTTTGTCTATGGACTATGGCATATTAATTAATTCGCTTTTGATGTGAACCATATTTATGTTCTACAAATTTACATCTTGGAACAGATTTTTGTAATCAAAAGTTGTTGCTGCTCAAAAAAAAAAAAACAAAAACATGGGAGTCAACATGGTTTACATAGTCAACATGAGAAAAATAAAATAAAATGAAAAACCGTCAAGCTTGAGTAAAGGATGGGCCTAATTTATAATATCTAAATCAACAAACTAATTCACCATACTAAGTACTAACATTCCGTAGCAAACTTGTAATAAGTAACTAAACAAAGAAAAAGTGCAAATCTTCAAAAGTAACAACTATAATAGCTTTTTATTATTAAAAAAACCCTTTAAAAGTTATATCTGTAATTATATTATCAAACACATTCATATATTTACATTACAGCCATTTGATGTTTATCAATCATCTTTAATTTTCTATTAATAATTTCTGTTCAAAAACTAGTGAGATAACAAATTTCAACATGACCCGTTAATTACATTAACTTGTTTTAGTGATTATATAATATATATATAGATATAGAT
The DNA here is from genome assembly GCA_034093135.1 of Erigeron breviscapus. NCBI lineage: Eukaryota > Viridiplantae > Streptophyta > Magnoliopsida > Asterales > Asteraceae > Erigeron > Erigeron breviscapus. The sequence continues at coordinate 86,682,394 of CM067168.1, forward strand.
ATATATAACCCTCGAAATAATAATTATATATAAATATATAATCTTGATAAAGGAAAAGATTAAAAACCTGATTAGTGATTACATATTCGCAGGAGAGGTCGAGAGGGGAATGGAGAATTTGAGGGGAATGAATGGAGAACTTGTGAATCGTGCTTGGAGACTGGAGTTTTCAGCTAGGGTTTTCACCCGGTTGTTGGAGTTAGTCGCCCAATATGACCCGGTACTAAGAAATAAGAATTTTATTTTGACCCAATAAGACCCGCGTGATGATTTTACAAGATCCATTACGGTCCAGTTTTATTTTTAAATGGCCCAAATTGATCCAAATATATTCAATTGGGCTAATATTGCCGGCTCTAGGCCTAACAGAGTAACAGTGGGCCAATTAAAATCAAATATGGAGCAAATTAAAGTTGAATTAACATGACTCCTACATATTAGGGCTAAAGTGGCATAATGGGCTGAAAGAACCACAATGGGCCAAATAGTCAGCATAGACCAAACCAGTAAGCTCTTTGCTGGTGCTTCTAGTTCACCAGATTTTTCATTTACCAAAACAGAGAAGTCATACTTCACAAATGCAAAGTGGAACTAATTCCCAGTTTAAAAATTGTAGTAGTACAATACACATAGCCAATCTATTTTTGGGATAAGTGCAGAAAATAGAAATGAACTTTACTCGATTTCACGAAATTAGCAATATCCTTTGAAAGCTTTACTTTTTAGAAAGCACCTTTTGTTTATTAGCAGAAAAAGTAACATCTGACCGGGTAACCTGCTGACGTGTCAGTTTGATTTTTAATTCACGGAATTAGAAATGAACTTTAGATAATTCACAGAATTAGCAATGTTACTATTTTAATTAATAATAATAATATAATAATAATAAAATAATAATAATAATAATAATAATAATAAATTATAATATAATAATAATAATAATAATAAATAATAATAATAATAATAATAATACAGTGAATAATTTCTTTATATTTTCAAAATAAATCTAATAGATAAATTAATATTTGGATTGGAATCTTGGATTGCCAATATCGATTTAAACTTGGATAAGTTTTAAATTTTGTGTAGGATATAATTTTAGAAATTTGTTTATTAATATAATGAATAGCCACAACAAGTGTTAATTATATTTAAATTAAGTTTTAAGTAAATTTTAATGTAATTCCAACTGTATGGATACCCGAAGACACCTCAATGTCAATGACAATGACTGGCAAGCTTCACCAATCTGACTGAACCAGTTCAGTGAGACGATCCAGATTTCAGTTGAACAAATAAAGTAAAGATAAATGCAAGAAACTAAATGACTGAAACTATATAATGCTAAATATATATCAAGTAAATGGCAAAGAAACACGATGTACTTTTCAATGTATTTTATCAATTATGTTAAATAAAATACAAAGATTGTTGCGGAATCAAGATGTACATTTCAATGTATTTTATTTAACATAATTAATAAAAACATTGAAAAGTACATCGTGTTTCTTTGCCATTTACTTGATATATATTTAGCATTATATAGTTTCAGTCATTTAGTTTCTTGCATTTATCTTTACTTTATTTGTTCAACTGAAATTTGGATCGTCTCACTGAACTGGTTCAGTCATTCAGTTTCTTGCATTTATCTTTACTTTATTTTAAAACTTATCTAAGTTTAAATCGATATTGGCAATCCAAGATTCCCATCCAAATATTAATTTATCTATTAGATTTATTTTGAAAATATAAAGAAATTATTCACTGTATTATTATTATTATTATTATTAATTTATAAAAGTGGTTTTTATTATTATTATTATTATTATTATTATTATTATTATTATTATTTAACATAATTAATAAAAACATTGAAAAGTACATCGTGTTTCTTTGCCATTTACTTGATATATATTTAGCATTATATAGTTTCAGTCATTTAGTTTCTTGCATTTATCTTTACTTTATTTGTTCAACTGAAATTTGGATCGTCTCACTGAACTGGTTCAGTCATTCAGTTTCTTGCATTTATCTTTACTTTATTTTAAAACTTATCTAAGTTTAAATCGATATTGGCAATCCAAGATTCCCATCCAAATATTAATTTATCTATTAGATTTATTTTGAAAATATAAAGAAATTATTCACTGTATTATTATTATTATTATTAATTAAAATAATAACATTGCTAATTCTGTGAATTCATCCAAAGTTCATTTCTAATTCCGTGCAGTTATCCCATCTATTGTCCTACCTTTATTTTGGGTTTTACATACACTAATTTGCTACATTAACATTTGTTCACGCGAAACATATTGCAATATCTTTGTAAGAATTCATGACAATTCCATTCAAGAACTATAAGATAACATTTTTGTAAATGCAGGTTGGAAGCTGAAGACTTTGGACTCATTTATCCGCATCAATTGCAAACAACAACATCTGACCTCCTTGAAAGACCACCATTTGATATACAGGTGTTAAAATATATAAGTTTATACAAACTTATAACTCAAAAGGGTAAGAAAAGATAAAAGGTTTTAAATAGTTCCTTTTGTGTATTTGTGTTTATTGTGCAGGGACTAAAGGTGGAAAAGGCTTTCAAAGTTTCTAGTATAAATACCACATTATATCAGTTTTTAGGGGTATGAGTCTTGTAGTATTTTCTGTATCTATTTTGTGTATCTATATATCATTGTGTCTGTATCTATCATCTTGATAGAATTGGTTCTTCTTTTCGTTGTAATCGTTCAGTATTAATTGTTTAGAATCACACACGTTTGTGGATGATTCAGTCTTTAGATCTACCCTCGTTTGAGGATAGATCAAGTTATTGAGTCTGTATTAGAGTTAGGGTTTGAGAAATAAAAGGTATTTGTTCGTGTTCTGTATTAGATCTATAATTTTTACATGGTATCAGAGCCAGGTTGGAATTAATTAGGGATTTTTTATTAAAAAATTAAGGGTTTCTGAAATCCGATTGAAGATCTAGGGTTTTTTGGTGATTGATTAAATTCCGAAAGTGATTTAGGGTTTTTTATCTTAAAAACCTGGGTATTTGAAGATTCTGGTTGATTGCTTCCGCTTGGTAGCATTGGTGATATTTTTTTCTTCTTCTTCTTCTTCTCTCATCTTCATAAAAGCACTGTAAGGTTTCTTTTCTCTTTATTCCGGTGGATTGCCTAGGGTTTATACATAGGGTCTTACAGCTGCCTTGACCTACTTCACAAAGAAGTTTGAAATCCTGGTAGTAGTTTGATCTGTCGATTGTGTAAATCCTTGTGCGGTCTATAAAACTCCAGGATATTATTATTTGTCTATTATTTGTTTAATTGTTTATTCTGTGATTTTTTGTCTGTCTGATCTATTATTTGTGTTAATTGCTTGTCTAAATCTGTTTTATCATAATGGTGCTTGAAACTGGTGATTCTAGTAATAATACTGTTAGTGGTCTTGATATTGGTAGTCCTTTGTATCTGCATGCTAATGACACTACTGGTGTTCCTATTATTTCTTACAAATTAACTGGTACTGAAAATTATAAAGTATGGGCTAGTGCTTTAAAACTTGCTTTGCAAACTAAAAATAAACTTGGGTTTATTGATGGTACTGTTGTGAAAACTACTTATGCTAGCAGTCCTATGTTGTCTCAGCAATGGGACAGATGTAATGCAGTTGTGTTATCTTGGATTTTAGGGTCTATTTCTCAAGAATTGTATATAGGTCAAATTTTTTCTGAAAGTGCTTCTGTGGTTTGGACTGAATTGAAAGAAACTTATGATAAAGTTGATGGTTCTATTATATATAATGTGATGCATAAAATTAATACTATTAAACAAAATGGAACTTCTTCTGTCTGAATATTATCATAAGCTTAATTCACTTTGGAGAGAATTTGATACACTTACTAAACTGCCTGCATGTACTTGTGATGCTAGAACTGAATTAGGAACACATGATAAATTGATAAAGTTAATGCAGTTCTTAATGGGATTAGATGATGTATATCAACCTATTAGAAGTACTTTGCTTACTGTTGAGCGTCCATTTTGTGATAAAAACCCCTATCAAAATGCCTCATTTCTATGTCTTAAATGAGTTAATATTCCGGAACTATCGGTACTTAATGGATTTTATGTTTACGCAGGTTCACGGAAGATGCGAGTGAGGGTAAATGGCATCAAGTGACTCAAGATGAAGGCCTATAAAGTTACAAGACACAAGGAGGTGATTCGGGAGCCGAACGAAGCAATACGAGAAGCAGCAGGAGCTGTCAGCGCCGCTGGCACCTTGCCAGCGCCGCTGGCCCATGCCCAGCGCCGCTGGGAGCCCATCCAGCACCGCTGGGAGGCCCAGATCAGCAACTGACTTAAACACCTATTTAAGCCGAAGCAACCTTCAAAACCCGAAGAGAAAGCCGATTCAGCAGCCCTAGCCGCCCATATTCAACCCTAGGTCGACTTTGCAGATTCCAAGGAAGTTTTGGAGCTTCTAACACCTTCCGATCTTCATCCTCTAGCAACATCTACTCTTTTACTTTACTTTCATTTGGTAAACAATGTCTTTCATCTTTTCAGACTTTGTTATTCCTTTAATAATGCCAGGCTAGTAGGCTGAATACTTGTTTGGATCGATGTGATCATGTAGACGTTTATTTATTTTACTTTCATTTGGTAAACAATGTCTTTCATCTTTTCAGACTTTGTTATTCCTTTAATAATGCCAGGCTAGTAGGCTGAATACTTGTTTGGATCGATGTGATCATGTAGACGTTTATTTATTTTACTTTATTTGTTAGATCTGTTGGAGTGTGTTTTACTCTTTATCGTAGATCCATGTTTTACTAGTTCTTCATATTATTATCGGTTCTATATCTGCATGTATTGATTTAATTCTGATGATCGGTCTATAATCATACACTAGGATTAATACATAAGGATGGAAAACACTAGTCGATCTTTAACTAGATGTAAAAGGTGATTCACTTGTAACCGAGGGATCCAGAACCGTAGTAATTAGGATGATTAGAACATGATGCTTAACAATGTCAGACGCGATCCAGTGACTTGGAAACGAGCACTGTGGTCACCAGAGAGAATTACTATCTGGCCATGGCTTAAGAGCCAGGTAACTTAAAGATGAACTAGTAACACAAACTTTAGGTCATTAATGCTTAAACAATGAATCTAACGAGAATTTGTTTATAGAGTAGTGTGAGTCTAGGGACAGCACTAGTTACTTAGGCAAAGTGAATCTAACGAGAATCTGAGCCGTGATTAAGTTTCCAAGAGTCTAGCAAGTAGGTAGAATGATATTTGGTCGTACCATGAGATCGGAGATGCCAAACAAGTATTTTAATTTAATTACTATTATTTGCTTTTTCAAACTATTTTCAGACTAAGCCTCTCGCTGAAATAAGCGGTTGCGGCTTCTATTTAATTTCAGTATTTTTAATTAGTTTAATAGGAAATAGTGACAACCCCACAACCGCTAGAATTACACGTATTACTAGATTAGGTAAAGCAACGCGTCCCTGCGAACGATCCTGTAACTTATCACTTAACTATACTACATCCGATCGGGTTCTCTGCCCGTAGGTGTGTGTTTTGGGATAATTACTTGTACAACATTTTATAAATTTAAAAGCAAAAATAAAACCACCCATCAAGCTTTTTGGTGCCGCTGCCGGGGACGCGACACATTCTTAATTTAGTAGTGTAGTTCGATCCTTTCTTGTGTTTCGGCACGAGAAAGTTACTTTTCAGTACTTAGGTTTAAGTCATTTTAGGTTTAGAAGTCAAATTAGGTCAAATTAGGGTTTAGTAGTATTTTCATTTCATTTTTAGTTTAAGTAGTTTAAATTTTTCATTTCATTTTTATATTGGTGCGTTTGATCTTTTTCTTGAGTTTTGCAGGATTATTTAGTAGTGTAGTTCGATCCTTTCTTGTGTTTCGGCACGAGAAAGTTACTTTTCAGTACTTAGGTTTAAGTCATTTTAGGTTTAGAAGTCAAATTAGGTCAAATTAGGGTTTAGTAGTATTTACATTCCATTTTTAGTTTAAGTAGTTAAAATTTTTCATTTCATTTTTATATTGGTGCGTTTGATCTTTTTCTTGAGTTTTGCAGGATTATTTAGGTAGTTGATGCGTTTAAGATCGGGAACGGTTGTAAAGCGTCTGTCTTCAAGCCTAAGTAGACTCAAACGTAGGAGGAGAAATAACAAACCAATTCCACCACCCGTATTTAACTTAGCAAACTTTTTCAACGTAGATACCCCTTTAGGATCATCCGACACCTCATCTAAAACACCATCCCAACCAAGTTCACCTAGATCCGAAATGGACGAATTCGACCGACCGATGATGGAAAGGACGAGAGCCGTAGCACCTACACCGGGATCGGCTATTGTCCCACCAAATCTAGGAGATTCGTTTTCAGTCAAAGGCCACCACCTTAAGTTAATCCAAGACAACCAATATGACGGCCGAGCCAAATCCGACCCCCATAAGCATGTAAGCAAGTTCACAAGTTTGTGCAAAATGTTCAAATATGGAGGAGACGTCACCGATGATGATGTGAAGCTTAGCTTATTTCCGTCGTCTCTCACGGGAGAGGCACGTGCTTGGTTCGATGAGCTCGATGAAGGTACCATCACTACATGGAATCAACTTCGCGAACAGTTCATCTCGCGATTCTTTCCCCCGAGTTTAGCTAGGAAAATGCTTCGAGACATCAAGGCTTTCAAGCAAGACGAGGTGAATCACTAGTTGATGCATGGAAAAGGCTTAGGGAAATGATCAGAAACTGTCACGGGAATGGACTAGACAAGGACGAGAGCCGTAGCACCTACACCGGGATCGGCTATTGTCCCACCAAATCTAGGAGATTCGTTTTCAGTCAAAGGCCACCACCTTAAGTTAATCCAAGACAACCAATATGACGGCCGAGCCAAATCCGACCCCCATAAGCATGTAAGCAAGTTCACAAGTTTGTGCAAAATGTTCAAATATGGAGGAGACGTCACCGATGATGATGTGAAGCTTAGCTTATTTCCGTCGTCTCTCACGGGAGAGGCACGTGCTTGGTTCGATGAGCTCGATGAAGGTACCATCACTACATGGAATCAACTTCGCGAACAGTTCATCTCGCGATTCTTTCCCCCGAGTTTAGCTAGGAAAATGCTTCGAGACATCAAGGCTTTTAGGCAAGACGAGGTTGAATCACTAGTTGATGCATGGAAAAGGCTTAGGGAAATGATCAGAAACTGTCACGGGAATGGACTAGACAAGGACGAGATCATGGAGATTTTCTTCTATGGTTTAACTAAGAGTTCCCAAAAGGATTTAGACCTAGCCGGCGGTGGTAACTTTTTGTACAAGTCTACCAATGATGCGTACAAAATGATGGAGGATATGGTGCAAGCTAGCTTAGCTCGAGATATGGATGATAGAGATCGAGAAAGGAGGACGAGGAGAACCGTGGCTAGCATTGAAGAGCAACTCCGACAATGAGGTAATTCATGAACTTAAAGCTTTATCTAACCGTTTTTCTACTTTTGAAGATAGGTTGGACATTATGGACAAAGACCTCAAGGTGATTGCACATGGGTGCAACAATTGCGGAGGAATGTACTATACCGAGGATTATGAAGAGGAGGCTACCGAGCAAGTCAATTTTGTCCAGAACCAATACCGAGTAGGCTATCAACGAGGACTATTTCAAAGAAACCCCGATAATTTTAACTTTAATTCTAGTTATGCTAGAAAAAACAATGGTTCTTTTCAAAATAGGTGGCAAAGGAGTAATGGTCAACCCGAGCAACCAAAAGTAGAGAATGAAGTCAAGGAGGATCCGATTGTCAAGCTCACCAACATGATGGAGAAGTATATGGACATGAATGACAAGAGGCACGACTCCTTGGACAAATATACAAGGTTCTTGATTGAAAAGATTGCTAACCTTGACCATAAAGTGGATGCCGTGCTGAGAGATCAACAATCCGCCATCAAAGGTTTGGAAAGGAAGCTGGAGAAATGGATGGAGCAAGGTGCTAAGAAGGAAAATGGTCTTCTTGCAAGCAATGCACAAGCTAATCCAAAACCAAACCCTCAAGGAAGCCCTAGCACGAGTCAAAAGTACCAACCACCAATCGGGCGTAACGAGAATGTGAACGCCGTGTTCACCGAAGTTAATGACTCTACTGAGCTTTCTAATTATTTTTGTGAAGTGTTCGATCAGGTACAGGTCATACGGGAGCCAAACGGAGAAGAAACGAGCAAAAACGCAAAACTGGAAACTGTCCAGGAGCCACCAGCGCCGCTGGCTGCACAGCCCAGCGCCGCTGGCAGCCACCCAGGCACAAGCCAGCGCCGCTCAGAGGTTACCAGCGCCGCTGGAAGCCACCCAGGTACTTCCCAGCGTCGCTCCCTACTTCCCAGTGCCGCTCAGAGCTCCGTCAGTCCAGATTCGCGCGAAACTTCGCTTTCAGCTGCTTTTCAAGGAGATGTCGAGACCCAATTCGCTTCAAAGTGCAAAATCAAAGATGGGGATGACTCGGACAGTAGAGATGAAGTCAAGGAGGATCCGATTGTCAAGCTCACCAACATGATGGAGAAGTATATGGACATGAATGACAAGAGGCACGACTCCTTGGACAAATATACAAGGTTCTTGATTGAAAAGATTGCTAACCTTGACCATAAAGTGGATGCCGTGCTGAGAGATCAACAATCCGCCATCAAAGGTTTGGAAAGGAAGCTGGAGAAATGGATGGAGCAAGGTGCTAAGAAGGAAAATGGTCTTCTTGCAAGCAATGCACAAGCTAATCCAAAACCAAACCCTCAAGGAAGCCCTAGCACGAGTCAAAAGTACCAACCACCAATCGGGCGTAACGAGAATGTGAACGCCGTGTTCACCGAAGTTAATGACTCTACTGAGCTTTCTAATTATTTTTGTGAAGTGTTCGATCAGGTACAGGTCATACGGGAGCCAAACGGAGAAGAAACGAGCAAAAACGCAAAACTGGAAACTGTCCAGGAGCCACCAGCGCTGCTCAGAGGTTACCAGCGCCGCTGGAAGCCACCCAGGTACTTCCCAGCGTCGCTCCCTACTTCCCAGTGCCGCTCAGAGCTCCGTCAGTCCAGATTCGCGCGAAACTTCGCTTTCAGCTGCTTTTCAAGGAGATGTCGAGACCCAATTCGCTTCAAAGTGCAAAATCAAAGATGGGGATGACTCGGACAGTAGAGATGAAGTTCAAGATCCCGGGGTACCAGATGAGGAGACACAGCTACCGCAAGCATCGGAAGATCCAGGAAGTTTTCTTATTCCTTTCACTGTTAATAATGAATATTTTCTAGTGCATTAGCCGATTTAGGGTCTAGTATTAATGTTATGCCTACTGTGATTTATGAGAAACTTACCCTTTGTTTGCTAAAACCCGTTAACATGAGCATTCGGTTAGCTGATCAGACTTACCGACAACCCAAGGGGATTGTCGAGCGAGTCCATGTCAGGGTTAAGGACTTAGAATTTTGGACTGAGTTTGTTGTGCTTGATTCGGTAAGTGAGGTAGTGACACCCCTAATCTTAGGCCGACCATTTTTGCATGCTGCAGATGCTATCATCCATGTTCTGAAATGTGAAATATCTTTGTCAAACGGTCAAAATAGGGTTAAGAGAATCCTAGGAAATATAAGTGGGAAGAGCGTGTAGCCGACCTAGAAAGAGATAAGATAAATGAGATAATAGCTAGAGAACCAAATGGTAAGTTTTACGGTGACCCTAGCATTTTTCAGATTCCTTGCTACATTAGCTCTAACTGTTTTGAGGATACCTACATAGACCTTAGAGCAACATCTAATATCTTGCCCATAAGTATTTACAAGAATAATTTGAGGAAATATAGAAATGAAGTAAAATGGGAAGATTTAGAAATTAGGTTAGTAGGAGGAGCCAAAGTTCTAACTAAAGGCTTCGTAAGGAATTTGGTCATTAGGATAGAAGGATTAGATATCCCCGCTGATTTCTTTATAGTTGAAGATGATTCAATTACTAGGGATCACGTGATTTTAGGTCAACCATTCTTGCTTTCGGAAGGTTCATCGGTTAATGTGAAAGCAAAGAAGATTACCTTGACTATGGGATACAATCAAGTAGTTTTGACTAAGGAGGACATTAGTAAGACCAACCCCTTTGGGACTAGATGCAAGGCTAGGAGTTTTGCATGGGAACTTAAGAAAAGGAGAATCGAATCGCACCTAAAAGATACATCCGACCTATACATTCGATACTCCAACGGGAACCGGCCCCCAGCCTACCCCGTATTCTTCCTCAACCTAGTTCCTAGGCCGAGTCCGGCTGAAGACTCGTTAAACTTAGCGCTTCTTGGGAGGCAACCCAAGCCGTATTTTCATTTTCATTTTTACTTTCATTTTTATTATTATTTTTATCTTTTTAGGAATATGTGACTAATTGCAATTTAGTGAATTGTTTTGAATTTTATCATTTGTGATCTATTTTATGAGTATATCTTCAGAATCACAGATGCAAGCTTTCGATGGAACAAGGAAACAAGTAACTTATTGCAATCGTATTTCGTTTTTATTTTATTTTATGTTTTAGCTTGTTATTTCCATTTTGATATTTTGATTGAAGTGTGCAGGAGTATTTTGTCTTGTAGTCTGAAGGAAACCAGACACTTGGTCAAAAGCTAAGTGTGGGGGAGTTCAAGCATCAAATCGTTGAAGAAAATCAGACGTCGAAACACGTACAGGAGCCAAAAGCGCCGCTAGAGGACCTCCAGCGCCGCTGGGATTGCATCAGGGCATCCCAGCGCCGCTTAGTGAAGCCCAGTGCCGCTCACCAGCACCCAGCGCCTCTCGGGCACCCGCCAGCACCGCTCACGACTCCAGTCTGCACACCAGATCGCGAAAAATCCAAAAAATCAGAAAAACCAAAAATCCAAAAAATTCAAAAAATCAGAAAAACCAAAAATCCAAAAAAATTCAAAAAATCAGAAAATACCAAAAATAGAAAAGATCAGAAAAATCAAAAATCCAAAAAATCAGAAAAACCCAAAAATCCAAAAAAATTCAAAAAATCAGAAAATACCAAAAAAGAAAAATCGGAAAAATCAAAAATCCAAAAAATCAGAAAAACTGAAAAATCCAAAAAAAATAATCAGAAAAACCCAAAAATCCAAAAAATCAGAAAATACCAAAAAGAAAAGAAGGTGGAGAACCAACAATGGATCGCCATAAAATAGAGCGACTTGAGTGATGAGGATCTTCAAAGCAATCTCACTCCGCACATGCCATCTTCAACAGCAATTCATGCAATTTAAGCCCGGGAAGTTTCGTTAATCCTTTACTTATCGTGTTTTTCCTATTACCCTTTCTGTTATTATATGTCTAGTACAACGAGGACGTTGTACAATTTAAGTGTGGGGGGATGGAATAGGAAAAATCCGTGGTTTAATTGCTTGATAAGTCATAAGTTTTCTACTACTTATTTCATGCAAATTTCAAGTTTTCTTGTGTCGGGAAATCATTTTGAGAACATAAGCTTTGCAAGTAGACAAAAGATGATGATAACTAAGCAATATTAGCTTTGGTAGATGAACGGTTAGTTAGGACTGTTAGCTTAACTATAGATTTGTGGCTGTTCATTTTTCCAACTGGATTAGAGCTTAGATTGAAACTGAATGCGATTATGTTTGCCATAGCACATTTAACCGGACCTTAATATGCCTAGCAATTAGAGCTTTCTAGTCATTAGTATAGGTGTACTAATTAGACTTAATTATATACGTGCTTGTGTAGGAACTAGTTTAGACGTATGGTTCGCCTTAATTCTTACACTATTGATTGTAAACTAGTTGCATGCGGAGTAAGTGTATGAGTCATCTGGGATCTCTGATAATGTCTATTGCATGAATAACGTAGTAATCTTAAGAAAGGAAATCAGTAGATTAATTAAAGAGTTCAAAGAACTAATAACGAGTAAAATCTATACGCATCAAGTTATGTCGCTTTGCGTGTGGGGAACCACCGACCTGTCACCGCTGTCTTGATGTAAGGTATAAACTCTAACCATTAGTTGAGTTATGTCGCTTTGCGAGTGGGGAACCACCGACCTGTCACCGCTGTCTTGATGTAAGGTATAAACTCTAACCATTAGTTGAGTTATGTCGCTTTGCGAGTGGGGAACCACCGACCTGTCACCGCTGTCTTGATGTAAGGTATAAACTCTAACCATTAGTTGAGTTATGTCGCTTTGCGAGTGGGGAACCACCGACCTGTCACCGCTGTCTTGATGTAAGGTATAAACTCTAACCATTAGTTGAGTTATGTCGCTTTGCGAGTGGGGAACCACCGACCTGTCACCGCTGTCTTGATGTAAGGTATAAACTCTAACCATTAGTTGAGTTATGTCGCTTTGCGAGTGGGGAACCACCGACCTGTCACCGCTGTCTTGATGTAAGGTATAAACTCTAACCATTAGTTGAGTTATGTCGCTTTGCGAGTGGGGAACCACCGACCTGTCACCGCTGTCTTGATGTAAGGTATAAACTCTAACCATTAGTTGAGTTATGTCGCTTTGCGAGTGGGGAACCACCGACCTGTCACCGCTGTCTCAACTATTAAAGATGATAATATCATATAACTGCTTTAGTATCTAGCTAGTGAGCATGACTGTAGTGTGAAAGTATGTCTAAGTAGTGACTCACAAGTAAACAAACGATGAAATATAAATGCCTTGCTAGTAGCTAGTAGTTCTAATTGCTATACAAACTTTAATTAAGTGCTTAACTAGTCAGCAGAAAGAAGTAAGATTGAGTTGTAAGACATGTGGAATTATAGAACGGTTTTAGAGGTATTAACACAAATAAAAAGTTAGCTTTTAGTTTTGATTGACCAATTATCTTGCTTCTAGCTATAGCTTACTGATTTTGTCTAAAGCTTTCTCAAATCATTTTGCATGACTAATGTAACACCCTTCATTTAAAAATACGGGTTTCCAAAAATTTTCGCCTAACGGCGTTATAACAAAGCGGAAGTAAACTTTGAAAGTCCAAACCAATTAAAATCTGTTTGGTTTCTTTAATCATTGGTGTTACTCGGTCATATCGTCAAAACAAGTTTAAATAGAAACCCATCGGCTGCCCAACACAAAACAACCGACTACATAACATGCAAACTACATAAATGCCAAAACATAAGCAAGAGTCTAAAAATGTGCAACAACTATGGGTAGCTAAGGTCATCAGCTAGCTATCTACCCATTCCTCGCTCTTCTTCATCAACTACCTCAGCTACGCTAAACCTGAGGGAGCAACACATTTCAAAAGACAAGTGTTAGTTAACGAATTAGCTAAGTAAGATAACACTCAAGTTATAAAACATTTATCCATTTCAAACATTGTGGATTTAATCAACGTCATTAAGGCACAACACACATCAAGCATATCACATCATCAAAACTACATAATAGGATGAAACACCCTAAATGTGCTTATCCTTCATTCTGCATTACACACATATAATGCATTACTACTTTTAACTGCGTAACTACATTTTAACTGCGTCAATGTGTAACATAAGTTACACCCGACTAGATGACAACCATTCAGTTGAACATCAAACATCGTTAAGGAATGGCAAGCCAATCCCCGAGTAATTCGTATGCACAAGACAAATGAGGGTGGGTCAGACCCCTCGTATTACTCAACTGCATCTCAATGACCATGTTGCAAGGAGCCACCCAAGCAACCTACGTCAACGCACTTAGCCGGGCTAGGGCAAGTACGGGTTAAGCTTAACACTTTCCTGCATCAAAGTTTAACGAGCTCGATCCTGCATTATTTAGTTTAGGTGACTGCATTACCTAAACATTTACTACGTTTTAACTGCTTTACTACATTTTAACTGCGTCAATGTGTAACATAAGTTACACCCGACTAGATGACAACCATTCAGTTGAACATCAAACATCGTTAAGGAATGGCAAGCCAATCCCCGAGTAATCCGTATGCACAAGACAAATGAGGGTGGGTCAGACCCCTCGTATTACTCAACTGCATCTCAATGACCATGTTGCAAGGAGCCACCCAAGCAACCTACGTCAACGCACTTAGCCGGGCTAGGGCAAGTACGGGTTAAGCTTAACACTTTCCTGCATCAAAGTTTAACGAGCTCGATCCTGCATTATTTAGTTTAGGTGACTGCATTACCTAAACATTTACTACGTTTACTGCTTTTACGTTTTGGGCCCTTAAACGTGCACGTGTCATGGCAACTTAACAAGTCTAGTGAACTAGATGAGCAAGCCATACAATCATGCACATATCAACAATCAACAACATATACTACATCTCAAAGCATCACAAGCTACTGCATATCACTTCATAACATAACATTACATTATACTTCATATCATAACATACACTACATTATACTTCATATCATAACATACACTACATTATACTTCATATCATAACATACACTACATTATACTTCATATCATAACATACACTACATTATACTTCATATCATAACATACACTACATTATACTTCATATCATAACATACACTACATTATACTTCATATCATAACATACACTACATTATACTTCATATCATAACATACACTACATTATACTTCATATCATAACATACACTACATTATACTTCATATCATAACATACACTACATTATACTTCATATCATAACATACACTACATTATACTTCATATCATAACATACACTACATTATACTTCATATCATAACATACACTACATTATACTTCATATCATAACATACACTACATTATACTTCATATCATAACATACACTACATTATACTTCATATCATAACATACACTACATTATACTTCATATCATAACATACACTACATTATACTTCATATCATAACATACACTACATTATACTTCATATCATAACATACACTACATTATACTTCATATCATAACATACACTACATTATACTTCATATCATAACATACACTACATTATACTTCATATCATAACATACACTACATTATACTTCATATCATAACATACACTACATTATACTTCATATCATAACATACACTACATTATACTTCATATCATAACATACACTACATTATACTTCATATCATAACATACACTACATTATACTTCATATCATAACATACACTACATTATACTTCATATCATAACATACACTACATTATACTTCATATCATAACATACACTACATTATACTTCATATCATAACATACACTACATTATACTTCATATCATAACATACACTACATTATACTTCATATCATAACATACACTACATTATACTTCATATCATAACATACACTACATTATACTTCATATCATAACATACACTACATTATACTTCATATCATAACATACACTACATTATACTTCATATCATAACATACACTACATTATACTTCATATCATAACATACACTACATTATACTTCATTTGGGACTGCATTTCAGGTCTCAATGGTCAACTACATAACCCATATCACCTCCCGTGTAACCCCGAATACCCACAAGCAATTCAAGATATAAGTTGGGAAGTTATTATTTGAAACCATCTTTTCGTTGAACCCTCAGCGTGTCAAAGTAGTGTATCTTACCTCGTGACGATCAATAAGCAACGTTAATGTATCTTGTTTGTGATCCCAACAACCTATCTCGAGTTCATAGTCATTAAACCTGTATAAACCCAACCTAATAAGGTTATAAGACCATACATTAACTTAGGTACACTTATAGGACCTTAAACGCTTGTTTCGGACCTCAAACGGGATCACAGACCCTTTATGTGGCGCATGCTTTGAATATGCGTCGCATATTTGCTTCAAAAATCACCCAGAAACCTCCCAGCCCCGATATGCGCCGCACATAGGTTATATGCGCCGCATATGGAGTGCTGGTCTAAAGACTGACTCGCGCCCTTCACTTGCAGGCGACTTTTCGACCTCAAGACGACCAAATGAGTCAAAACTTAGTTCTTAAGGAATGTAGGGAATTCAAAGACCTTTCCAGAAATATAAAGTTTGACTCTTGAAGATCTCTAATGACTAGTTATGGCGTCTGCAAAACAGACCTACAGAATTCGTCTTAAATCCGACCACTTCTGGAAATTGAAATTTTTCACCCATATCTGGGCAAAATCAAAAGAAACATTGTTCATATCAAATCAATCTCAACCCTAGAGACCAGAAGTAAGATCCATATGATCGACTCTTATGATAACAAATCAAAGGGAAATCTTCTATATTACCTGTAGATGAAAGCAAGGATGAGAGATCTTGATCAAACTTCACTTGAATCACACGTTTTGAAGGATTTTCGGCTTAGGAATTTGATAGGGGATCAAAGGGGCGGCTAGGGCTTGGGAGAAAAGTTATTAGATCTGATTTGATAAACTAATGACTCCCCCATTGACCCTAATCCCGTTTTTGACTTTCACACCATGTCAAAACTGGTCCCTAAACTTCGTAAAGTCATATTATTAGCCCAAAACACCTCTATGGACTATATACAACTTGATTAACACTTTGAACACCTCTAAAAGGCACATAACTTCTTATTTAAACATATTTCTACATCAATTAATAAGACATTCAAGTCTCACACATAAAACACTTTAACTACATATAAGCGTTAATCCACCCTAAACTTAACGAACACTTTACGTTGACTTAACGACTCAAGTCAACCGTTAATTAAAAAGTTTGGGATGTTACAACTAATCTTTAAAATGTTTTAATGAAGTAGAATAACTTGAACACTAAAGTTGTCCGCTCATCATTGTTTTATTTTCTTGGACTATTTGCTTGAGGACAAGTAAAGACTTAAGTGTGGGGGTATATGATGAGCGTCCATTTTGTGATAAAAACCCCTATCAAAATGCCTCATTTCTATGTCTTAAATGAGTTAATATTCCGGAACTATCGGTACTTAATGGATTCTATGTTTACGCAGGTTCACGGAAGATGCGAGTGAGGGTAAATGGCATCAAGTGACTCAAGATGAAGGCCTATGAAGTTACAAGACACAAGGAGGTGATTTGGGAGCCGAACGAAGCAATACGAGAAGCAGCAGGAGCTGCTAGCGCCGCTGGCACCTTGCCAGCGCCGCTGGCCCATGCCCAGCGCCGCTGGGAGCCCATCCAGCGCCGCTGGGCGGCCCAGATCAGCAACCGACTTAAACACCTATTTAAGCCGAAGCAGCCCTCAAAACCCTAAGAGAGAGCCGATTCAGCAGCCCTAGTCGCCCATATTCAACCCTAGGTCAACTTTGCAGATTCCAAGGAGGTTTTGGAGCTTCTAACACCTTCCGATCTTCATCCTCTACCTACATCTACTCTTTTACTTTACTTTCAGTTGGTAAACAATGTCTTTCATCTTTTCAGACTGTGTTATTCCTTTAATAATGTCAGGCTAGTAGGCTAAATACTTGTTTGGATCGATGTGAGCATGTAGACGTTTATTTATTTTACTTTATTTGTTAGATCTGTTGGAGTATGTTTTACTGTTTATCGTAGATCCATGTTTTACTAGTTCTTCATATTATTATCGGTTCTATATCTGCATGTATTGATTTAATTCTGATGATCGGTCTATAATCATACACTAGGATTAATACATAAGGATGGAAAACACTAGTCGGTCTTTAACTAGATGTAAAAGGTGATTCACTTGTAACCGAGGAATCCAGAACCGTAGTAATTAGGATGAATAGAACATGATGCTTAACAATGTCAGACGCGATCCAGTGACTTGGAAACGAGCACTGTGGTCACCGGAGAGAATTACTATCTGGCCATGGCTTAAGAGCCGGGTAACTTAAAGATTAACTAGTAACACAAACTTTAGGTCATTAATGCTTAACAATGAATCTAACGAGAATTTGTTTATAGAGTAGTGTGAGTCTAGGGACAACACTAGTTACTTAGGCAAAGTGAATCTAACGAGAATCTGAGCCGTGATTAAGTTTCCAACAGTCTAGCAAGTAGGTAGAAGGATATTTGGTCGTACCATGAGATCGGAGATGCCAAACAAGTATTTTAATTTAATTACTGTTATTTGCTTTTTCAAACTATTTTCAGACTAAGCCTCTCGCTGAATAAGCGGTTGCGGCTTCTATTTACTTTTCAGTATTTTTAATTAGTTTAATAGGAAATCGTGACAACCCCACAACCGCTAGAATTACACGTATTACTAGATTAGGTAAAGCAACGCGTCCCTGCGAACGATCCTGTAACTTATCACTTAACTATACTACATCCGATCGGGTTCTCTGCCCGTAGGTGTGTGTTTTGGGATAATTACTTGTACAACATTTTATAAATTTAAAAGCAAAAATAAAACCACCCATCACTTACAAAAGATCCATTACCTGATGCTAAAAGTGCTTTTGCTATTTTGTCTAGAGAAGAATCTCATAGGAATGTGCATGTGTCTTCTAGTAATGATAATAAACCTCAAGTATCTGTATTTGCTGCAAAAACTTTTGATCAAAAGAAAAGATTTGGTAATAATAGAGGACCTAATCCTAATCTTGTATGTAAGAACTGTAATATGATAGGTCATACTATTGAAAAATGTTATGAGATTGTAGGTTGTCCTCCAGGTTTTATAAAACATCCTAATCCAATTAGACATAATCTTGGTTATAAACAAGGTTTTAATGCTAATAGTGATGCTAAAATGAATTCTATGCAAACTGCTTCTTCTTCTAATGTGCATACTTCTGCTACTACTGTTTCTATGCCTTTCACTGATGATCAAGTGCACAAGTTAATATCTTTGATTAGTGATAAGCAAGTTGGATCTGCTCAAGCTAATATGGCAGGTAGATATGTTGTTATGAATAATAGTGTGTTGTTTAATGAGCATTTTGATAAAACTTTTTGTGCAAACACTAATCTTGTAGTAAAAATTTTAAAATGGATTATTGATTCTGGTGCAAATCAACATATGACTACGTCTACTCTAAATATGTTTAATGTTGTTGATTTGTCTGATCTCAACCTAACTGTTGGTCACCCAAATGATACTTTAGCTAAAATTACTGTTGTTGGAAATTTAAGACTTACTAATAATGTTATTCTGTATGATGTTTTAGTGGTTCCTAATTACAATGTCAGTCTTCTGTCTGTTCATAAATTGGTTAGAGATAGTAAATTGTATGTTGGTTTTGATGAGCATAATTGTTATATTCAGGATTTGAAAAGAAGGAGTGTGTTGGGGACTGGTAGTGATTCAAATGGTCTGTATCAGTTTGATGATAATGTTAACTGTCTGGGTAAGTCCAATGCTGTAATTAGTAATTACTTTCATGTATCTAAAACTGTCTGGCATAATAGGTTAGGACATCCCGCAGACCAAGTCTTAAATGTTTTAAAAGATGATCTTGATCTTGAATTAAACTCTCATGTTTCTCCTTGTGATGTTTGTCATAAAGCTAAGCAAACAAGGAAACCTTTCCCTTTTAGTGATCATAAAACTGTAAAAATAGGAGAGTTAGTTCACTTTGATGTATGGGGTCCTTATAAGGTAATAAGCAGAAAAGGTTTTAGGTATTTTTTAACTGTGGTTGATGATTTTTCTAGGGCTGTTTGGGTTTATTTACTTAAAACCAAAGAAGAAGTGTTTTCTATGATTGAGTCTTTTGTTAATCTTATTGAAAATCAATTTGAAGTTAAGGTTAAAACAATTAGATTAGATAATGGTACAGAATTTGTTAATCATAGAATGAATGATTTCTGTCTTAAAAGAGGTATAGTTCATCAAACTTCATCTGTATATACTCCTCAGCAAAATGGAATTGCTGAGAGAAAACACAGACATTTATTAAATGTTTCTAGAAGTCTTTTGTTTCAAAGTGGTATTTCTTTAAAATTCTGGTCTGACTGTATTTTGACTGCTGTTTATCTAATCAACCGGATTCCATCATCTGTCTTAAAAGGAAAGTCTCCTTTTGAAATGGTTTATAATAAAAAACATATTCTCTCCTATCTTAGAAGTTTTGGTTGTCTATGTTATTCAACTGTTTTAAATAATAATGATAAGTTTTCTTCAAGGGCAGAAAAATGTGTTTTGATTGGTTTTTCTTCTGTTAAAAAGGCTTATAAAGTATACAGTCTTGATAGTAAAACTTTTTCTATTCAAGAGATCTTAAATATTATGAAACTGTTTTTCCATTTAAAATGAGTTTTTCTACTAAAGAATCTAACTTAGATTCTTCTAATGAAACTGATTAAATAAATTTTTTTAATGACATAGACACTGAAACTGTTTTGAATGCTAATAATGAAAAGCCCAATGATGAAGGGAGAACGACAACTTATGGTGATGGCGTAGATCCTTTTTCAGATGAGACTTATGTTTCAATGAATGAGGATGCTGTTGCAACACCCATAGTTGAAAATATTCAACCTGAGGGTGTTCAGATTGTCCAAAATCCTATAAATGAAGTTGTTCATGATGATGGTAATCTTGGTTTGATCGAGAAGATCAAATAGAGAGTCAAAAAATCCTGTCTAGTTTAATGATTATATTGTTGGGTCTAATGTCAAGTATGGGTTAGATAAATTTGTTTGTTATTCTCATCTTAATAGTCATAATTATAGTTTTACTACAAATCTGAATATAATAAATGAACCTTGTTCTTATGATAAGGCTATCAAAGATCCAAGATGGATTGAAGCTATGAACAATGAGATAGAGGCTTTAAATAGAAATAATACATGGACTATTACAAATTTACCTATTGATAGGGATCCTATAGGATGTAAATGGATATATAAGGTTAAATATAAATCAACTGGTGAAGTAGAGAGGTTTAAAGCTAGGTTAGTTGCAAAAGGTTATAGTCAAAGGGTAGGTCTAGATTATGAGGAAACTTTTAGTCCTGTTGTGAAAATGGTTACTATAAGGTGTTTAATTAGTGTTGCTATAAGTAAAGGTTGGTCATTATTTCAACTTAATGTGAACAATGCCTTTTTGTATGGGGACTAAAAGAAGATGTTTATATGACTATTCCTCTTGGTTATGATAATTATGTTAATAATAAGGTGTGTAAGTTGAACAAGTCCTTATATGGACTTAAGCAAGCCCCAAGGCAGTGGAATGAAAAGCTTACAACTGCCTTGGTTGAGCATGGCTTTGTTCAAAGCAAGTTTGATTATTCTTTGTTCACTAAGCATTCTGGTAACAATTTTGTTGCCTTACTTGTGTATGTAGATGATATTGTTTTGACTGTAAATGATGAAGTTGAAATTAATAATGTCAAAAAAAATTTGAGTAGTAAATTTTTAATCAAAGATCTTGGTTTCTTTGTAAGTCCCTCACTTGATGGTTTAACCCACTAGTGTAAAATACAACAAGTCAAGTATGCACTAGATTGGACTAGTATTACTTAAATATAAATGCAAGTATATAAATAAAGTAATACAAGACTTAAAGCAATAAATAATGTAAAGGTGGAACACAATGTAATTTTCAAGTGTATTTTATTTATGATGTTTAAATAAAATACAAGGTTGTTGCGGAACCAAGATATTACAACAATGTAAATATCCTAACAACCTATGAATTACAAATGATCTATATTTGCTAAATAATCTCCTTAGATCGAAATACTTAAAGTTGTGAAGTATTCCCTTTTACGATCGAGAGTATTTAGGCAAATTCACCAAATTGCAAAAAGTAATTTGAACGAGGTATTGGCTTGGTATTTATAGGCAAATAAATTCACAATTTATTTGTGCCGTACAAATATGGTTGCATGCATTTAAGGAAACAACTTTAATTCCTTAAATGCATTGGTTAAAGTACAAGGATAAAGTCATGTTGATGTGACTTGTCATCCTTTTAACCAACCACCTTTACACGCGTGTGTACTTTTAATATTAGACAAATAGATTGTCCGGATAAAAGCGTGTAAAGGCAAAAGTCAATTCCTCGTAATCAGTGTTCAGATTTGTAAGGTCTAGAACACTGACAAAGCTCCAGTCATCGATCAGTTAAGAATATCAGTGGGCCCCGCCATTTGTCAGTCTTCTTTCTTCAGACTTCAGTCTTTGACTTCAGTGAGAATGTCTTCAGTGGTGTTGATCTGGACTGGAGTGAAGTCCAGTGAGCTGAAATCTGGTTCCTTCCAGATTCCCTATACAAGTAAGGCGCTCACTGGTCTTCAATTATTTCTGGGCAAATCTTCAGTAAGGCTCCAGTCTTCAAGTCTGGAATGGGTCCAGTAAACTGGACTTAACAAATTCCCCCTATTTGTTCAGAAATAATGCAAGGTTTTTCAAGCTTCTATCTATACAACTTGTATGCTTGAAAAACACTTGTTTTGACTTAGTCTAAAAATTTAAGTTACTGGAAAACACTTTATAGATCATCAGTGTTCCAGTTTTATCTTTTAGTTCTAACTTAGACTAAATCTGATCACTTACTTGTGAATCAAAAGCTTGCAACTTTATTTACAGACATCAACTGATAAAAAGTTACAACTTTGATTAAAAATAAATACAAGTACAAGTAAATGATATAGAGTCAGGCTCTTTTCTTTTGAATGTGCCCAGATGCATCTTCAGAAGCCTTTCTCTTGGGTGAAAAAGAAGTATCTCCAGAGCGAATACCCAGTGCAATTTCCATATCTGCCTTTTTCTGCCATACCCACTGAATTCTTTTCAGAAAGGCTTTCACGTCTGGAGTCACATCAGTTTGCCCCTTGTAAACCAAACCAATTTCCTTCAGTTCAGATAACCCAAAAGCCTGAACTGAAGTACATTTCCTCTCATCTACAAATCCACCTTCTCTGGTCAGCTTCACTTCAAACTTGGTAAATTTTTCATGATTTTGTGCAAGTTTGATTTCAGCACCAGTGATCCTTCTGGAGTTTGCCCTGAACTTCATCAGTTCATCATACTTGGCTCTAGTTCTGGCAACCTGGATCATTTCCTCAGTTTCCTTGGACACTCTCAAATCTTCCAATACTTTATGAACTTGAGCCTGATCAATTCTTTTGGAAGTGTCCAGTGGAATGAAAGTACTGAGATCTGCATCTCTGGCAGCCTTTGTTTGTCTGGCTGGGAGTGTAGGTCCACCTTTCAGTTTCTTTCTATACTCATTTTCCAGAGCTGCAGCATTTTGTCTGACCTTCTTCTGAAGGTTTACCAACTCTACCTTCCTTAACTCAATTAACTCTTGAACAGGGCGACCATATGTTTCAGCATCAAATTTCTGTTCATCTTCAGAGTACCTGGAACGAACATATACATCGTCCATAGCATCAAGGCATTGATGAACTCTAGGATCCTCTTTCATCAACTTGTAAATATCAACGTGAATGCCCAACCTGCCAGCATTATAAGAATCCAGAGTTCCCATGTTTGCCATCTCCCTTTTATGGGCCAGCAGTCCTTCTCTTTGAGTTCTTTTGAAAATATCAATCAAAATGCCTTGTTGTTCCAGTCTCTTTGATGTCTCAGTATCAACTGACACCCTTTCAGGAGAACCTTCAGTGGTTTCCTCTTCAATTTCTCCTCCAGATATCACATGCTTTTTCCTTTTCAGTGACTTCAAGGTGGTTGTGATATCTGGGAATTCTTCAAACTGGGGCTCACTGGCATCAGTACCAGCAGCTTCTTCTTCTTGCACAATGGCTTCAGTACCAAAGGCTTTCTCAATGGCACCAGCAACATCAACATCCTTATTCTTTTTAACCAACCCTTCAGGAATAGTCTCAGTAGCAGCAGATCCTTCCCCCTTGGAATGACCACCAGTTTGTGACTTGCGGTCATTCCACAACTGTTCAAGCATGTGTCTATCAGAAGACCCAAATGTTCTGCCTGCTACTGGAGTAGTGATATTAACAGTCTTCCTGAGCTCAGTCACTTCCTTCTTGATAATTTCAATTTCTGAAGACAAGTGCCTGGGCATTTCATTTTCAATCATCTTCACCACCTGAGGCAACAACCCATCTTGAATACTTCTTAGTATAGACCCAGAGATCTCTTCAGTAAGTTCTTTCAACATATTAACTTTGAACTTTCTGACACATTCATCACTGATGTCGCTGATGATAGAACTCTGATCAAGGGCTGGCCTGCTTTCCAGATTTGTTACTGATCTGGTTAACTTCTGAACCTCTTCCTTCAGACCTGCAATTGGTTGTTTAGTTTCAACTTTGACTGCAGTCTGAATGGAAGTCCTGGACTGCCACTTTGAAGTTTTCAGTGGTGTTATTTGTGGCCAGTACCAGCTCATTAAGCTTTTCAAACACAAGCTTTTCATTCCCAGCAAACAAGTTCATTTCTGACTTAAGATTATTTGAAAGTAAAGATTTAAAGTCAGAAACAACCTGGGAAGAAGACTGTAGTGATCTCTCCAGGTCCGCCACCTTATTCAAAAGGCCTTGGACCTCGGTGGAAGAAGAAGTGGAGAGATCACCAGGAGGAGAAGGACCAGTAGCATTTCTGGCCACCAGAGAGACTTGTGTCTGGACTCCTTCAGTGGATGTTTCAGATGTTGTAACAGTAGAGTCCAACACACGATGATCAGGAAAATTTAAAGGTGTCTCAACTGGTGGTGGTTGAACTGGTGAAATATGAAGTGAACTGGGGTTGAAATAAGGAGTATTTGCAGGAAGTGAAGATGGTGGTGGTGGTGGTGGTCAAAAATTGATTCTGGTGGTGGTGGTGCAAAAATTGATTCTGGTGGTGGTGGCATATCTGGAAGAGGTGGAGTGACTGAAGTAACTGTATGACTGGAAGCTGGTGGAGGATCTGAAGAATGGTCCACTTCCAATGTCATATCTTCACCAAGGAAATCCATGTTTGAGTCAAAATTATTATTATCTGACATGGGTGACTCTGCTTTGTCCCAGACTGGAGGTACACCAACAGTCTGATCAGCTATGTCTCTGTTCAGATCAATTTGAGCAGAATCTGGCTCAACCATTTCTTCTCCAGGGGGCACAACTGAATCTTCTTGTTCAACAATAATACTGCCATCTGCATTCATAATATCACCAGCCGCAGAGTTTGAAACTGGGATTACCAGAGGTGAGGCTCCAGTAACCCTATCAGTTTGTGCAAGAGTTGTGTCAGAAATTTGGCTTTATACAAGAGATTGTGCTGACACGGACTCTACTGAGGGTTGGGCTGACCCTCTATTATCTTCACCACTCACCCCTAAAAGAATATTGGGAGTGGTTGCTTGTGGGTTTTCCCTGTTGACATCTCCAGACTCCTGTTGGGAGGAATCTGGATGGCTAGCTGAGGTACTACTGGGAGCGACCAAATCTCCCTGTTTCCTAAGACGACGAGGTTTATCATTTCGTGGTCGTCTGGGGGGTTTGCTGGTAAGATAATATCAGTCTGCTGAGGGTCAGGAACCACCTGGGTTTCTGGTGGCCCCATTTCAGCAATGAGGACTCCAGTGGGTCCTTCATTATTTTGAAGCCCGCCTGGAGCCTCTTCCAACTCATCTGGTGATGATGCATCGGTTACATCTCTTCTAAAATGGTGAATCATATTGGGAGGGATATCAATCTCACCAGGTGTGGAAATTAATTGATTGAGATCCCTCATATATTCACAAACAGAAAAATGTTGAGAATTATAATCATACTGGTTACCAAGAGCTCTTTTGAAAACAAGTGAAAGAAAGCGAATAAAAGGTACGTGAGCTTTTCTACCTTTCACCTTCAGACGCTCAACAAGGTCATCAAAGAAAATCTGAGCAAAATCCACCCTGTATCCAAACCAAAGACAATATGCAATCTGGAGTTGCGTCTGGTTAATCTGATCTAACCCTCCAGAGCTGCCTCCCAAACACTCAACCAGATGAGTGAAGAAAAATCTCCATGAGTCTGTCAGCTTGCTCATGTAGATTGTTCCCTTTCTTTGTAGCACACCATGCTCATCCAAAATGTCAGTATGCCCCATCTGCCTACAAACATCCCTCATATTGATGCCAGAGGGAAGTGTAATGGCCAGCTCATTCTCTGCAAAATAATTCAACCGCAGAGCATCTCTAAGAGAGTCAACGGTAAGAGTGAAGGCCCTGGTGCCTTGTTTCAATGTATAGTGGATTGATTGTCCTTCCTCCACATACACAGCTGTATACCAGAATTCACAGAGGTATTCATGGTACATTTTCCCTGGATTTAGGGTCAGGGCTCCATATAATGGACAACTGAGAAAGAAAGCAGTTAGTCGTCCAATAATGGATTGGGGATCATGGGTGCCAGAAAGTTTGGCCATCAAATTATTCATATTTATACGGATGGCCGCCGCATCTAATGTAATATGTGGTGCTTTGGTGACTGCGGTTGGGGGAGCATAAGTAGCAGAAAGAAGATTTTTATTGGAGTTGGATTGTCTAGGGGCCATTTTATGCAAACAAATACCCAGAATATGAAAGAAAAGATGATGATTTAAAGCTTTTAGGGTTTGATTTTATGGATTTATGATGAAAGAGAGTGATGATTGGAATTGAATGAAGAATGAAAGAATTTTGGGAGTAAATACGTTCGAAGTAATTGAAAGTGAAAGTGAATGTGGGTATTTATAGAGGAGAGAGAAAATTGGAGTTTCAAACGCTTATTTTGAATTTATTCAATGTAATTTTGATCGGGTTTGAAATCCGCATTTAATGCATCACATCACACATAAATGTGCGACGGTTGACAGCCCACAAAAACTACCCACTTGCACTTTTTGTCTTCCCAAGGTAAAAATACCATAGTTTAGTTTGAAAAATGTCATGCCACGTAGGATAAAAAGTAACTATCCATTCAAAAGGTTTGCTTACGTGGCACACACAATGACCAAGTATTAAAATATTATGACTGACATACCATGACTCATTTCAGTGCATCTGGAGGTTGACTGGATGCTCCAGTATCACTGGTGGATTAGGTCAGTAAAGGTATGCACTGATGGTACACTGGAGGACTTCCAGTAAAGTACCAGTAATATTTTCCAGAAAATTTCTTCCAGTGAGAAAATAAATTCCCCCTGAAATTAAAAACATTTTAAGGACAAAAATATTTCTTTGAGTCTTCCCCCTGGAATGGTGATCCATAAATCTATTAATGAAAAGATAGTATCACAAAGGCGTTCGATAGCTAAGCTGGCATAGATTTATAAATCTGGAAAATCAAAGAACCCTGCCAGTGTCACAAAGGCGTTCATAACAAGGTTCCAGATTTAAGGGTTCAACATTCCCAACTCACCAACAAGATATTCAAAGGTTTTTACATCCAGTGGTTTGGTAAAAATGTCAGCGAGTTGTTTGTCAGTGGGAATAAAATGGAGTTCGATGTTATTTTTCGTAATATGATCACGAATAAAATGATACCTGAGATAAATGTGCTTTGTCTTGGACTGCATGACTGGATTGTTTGAGATAGCAATGGCACTGGTATTATCACAAAAGATTGGAGTCTTTGAATACTTAATACCATAATCAAGCAACCACTACTAGAAAACTGGGCTTTACCGACGGAATTACCGACGGAAAAAAAGCCGTCGCCATTACCGACGGATATACCGTCGCAACGTTTTTCAAAGACTACGAGTCAAATTACGACAGATTTACCGACGGATTTACGACGGTTTAGCGACGGGTAACATCCGTAGGTAATCTGTCGGAAAAATACAAACTTTACCGACGGATTAGCGACGGTTTAAATATTATTTCAAATCAGCAGCAGAGAAGGAAAAAGTCTGATTAGCCACAGTTGTCTGAAACCGAACACTCCGAGGGACAGCAGGTCTATCTCCTTGTGCTGGCTGCGCTTGAACCATCCTTACAGAAGCATTATTCCAAAAGTGATGCAGATAACCTTGATATAGGACTGGATTGTGAGTTAGCACGAAATGTATACGTGAGCGTTCCAAATACTGAAGCAATCCATTAAACTCCACATTTCTTCGATCTCTTGACAAATCAATCAACTGATTGTGAGTTGAGAAAAAATTTCTCGGATTTCCTGCCATTTCTGTAAAACAAAAAGAGTGCAATATCCAAAATTTAGCAATAATAATTCTGCACAATAAAACTTAGAAAATTTTGGAATCTGGTTGTAAACACGTGTTAAAGTCTCAAACGCGTGTACCAATTCTTCAAACGCGTGTTACAATGGTAAACGCGTGTGATCAATGGTAAACGCGTGAAGAAGGGTAAACGCGTGTAGTATGCCATAAAGACCTAAACACGTGTACCAATTCTTCAAACGCGTGTTGTAATTGTAAACGCGTGTGATCAAATGGTAAGCGCGTGCAAACAAAGTAAACGCGTGACGAAGGGTAAACACGTGGTACAATGGTAAACACGTGAAGAAGGATAAACACATAAAGCATGGGTTTGTAAACACGTGGTTTGCCAAACGCGTGGAAAGTTAAAAAGCTTGTGTTTTTGATGTACAAATTCCTAAACACGCGTAAGATACAAACACGCGACACTGTTCATCTTCTCAAAAGTAGGTTTAATCATGATACTATACAATGAATTTCAATCAATAAGCAATAAACCGTAAAACATACCTGTATAATAATCACGAAAAGATCAAGGAAGAACAAGTTATCGAGATGAACAGTAACCGATCACAATCAATACGAATTAACACGATTTTAAACTAAACGCGTGTTTGGGGTAAAACTCGGGTAAAAAGTGAAATTGAAAATTTAGAATGAAAAAAGAACGAGTTTGGTCATGGTATATATATACCCGTGACCCAAACGCGTGGTCAATTCAGGTCAACAACGCGTTTAACTTAAGGCAAACACGTGAACAAAGGTCAAACACGTGTAGTCACCCAAACGCGTGGTCAAATCCAAACACGTTGTAGACAGCCAAACACGTGAAGGAAACTCCAAACGCGTGGTCAAATCCAAACACGTGGAGTAGATTACCACATGATTAAACGCGTGTTACCTGTACAATCAAACACATTTTCAAACAACACTTAGAGAATTTTCATACCCTTTACCATCAAACCTGAATAACCAGCCAACACACACAGGATAGAGATAACCTGTATGAAAACTCAATGATTGAACCCCCTGAAAATCAAGTCATCATTAGCAGATAAAATTTTAACAATCAAACCTGATAATCTTGACTGTACGATATACCTGTATCAACTGAAAAACCATTACATAAACTTTGGTAAACTTACACAACAAGTTAATGTGATGTATAAAACCATAAAGTAACGGACATTTAAAGCATCGATACCAGGACTTGATTTGGACTCAATTCAATCACTATGTAAGTGCGGAATCCAAACATAATCGTTATTGAGGTAATTGAATGAAACACATAAATATGAACACGAAATCAATATGAACAGGAGATATAAATCTGATTCCTTTATCATTAGTCGAATGATTACAATGAATAAATCCGTTTACAATACATCTACGATGATTACGGATTACAATCAACGAGACGACTCTTGATAATCGAATAATATGGGCGGCATCTCGAGGTATAGATCTCTACCTCGAGAACCTAGTGAATGACATCTGTTGCAACTAAAATCATTAACCTAAAACCGAAACCTAAGAACAATATATATAGGCTACAAATGGGCTGGGCTTCAAACTCCTGGGCTTCCAAACACGTGCTACAGTAACACGTGTTTAGTCAAACTCGTGTTACTGTTCACACGAGTTTGTCCAAACTCGTGGTACTGTTCACACGAGTTTGTCCAAACTCGTGGTACTGTTCACACGAGTTTGTCCAGTTGTCTGGATAATCTCTGTAAAGTAACAACCCTTTAATTGAGATGCATCGGACACAAATTGTGCACCAGAACGTGCACTTACAACAGTTTTGAAACCTTTTTCTTTTGCTTCTCAACTGGAGAAGCATTTTTATCTTTTTTAAAAAATGGTTTTGTATTTTGTTTAGGGCCAGATGAAGTACCCTCCAATATGTTTAATCTTGCATTGCAACTTTGAATTTGGGTAATGATGATATCTATTTGGGTAATGATGATATGTATTTGGGTAATGATGATGATGAGGACAATGATAATTATTAGTATTTGGTTGTGATAAACAATATATTTTTAAACATGGGTGTTAATTGTGGTTGTGGTTTAGTTATAAATTTATATTTTGTTGTGTTGGTTACCCCATAACATTGAAGCTGTGATTTAGGAATGTTGAAGATGGGCGGCAACTGAAATCAAGCATTTAATTTAATCAATTAACTACAGCACAAGAATACAAAAATATATTAAAAACACATATCATGCTTCATATTTTATTTATACACCAGTTTGTCAATTTACACTTCGTTGCTAATATCCGGTAACCTCTTCATCAGTAAATTTCCATTTCTTGATGATGTAGCAGCTGTACAAGATGTCGTGTCCACCAAACAAGGACCGCGTCACCAATTTACAAGTGTTCAAATGCATACATTAAATTCTAAGACAAAAAATATACTCAATCTATAATCATCAAAAAAATAATAATAATAAAAACTAACTAAATTCAATTCACTAATATATAAACACATAAACATAAAGTAATATAAAGAGAAACTGAAAGAACTGAACTTGATAAACCGAAAACGACAAAAAATATAGTCATATATAATATAGTCACTAGTATACGTATATATGCATAATAACAAATATAAGTAAAAAAAATACAAACAAACTATTATTTTAAAATAATAGTATTTTAAAATAATAATAACAACTATTAATTTAAGTTTAAAATACATCAATTTACACAAAAACGGAAAACCTTACAAACCAAGTATTATACTATATAAGTCAACTAATCAATCTGCTGAAATTGCGGAGGTGCCTTAGTAGCTTGAATGTGTCTGTCGTAATCAGCCAAACGGTCTTTGTACTTCGCATTAACTGCCCAGGCCCGCGATGCAGGTTTATCAAATCCCCAAGCTGAGGGGTAAGGCAATGGGCAGTCCTTGTCTAAACAAACCGTAACAAAATGTGAATTTCCCGATACCAGGCCAATGCATATCGGCTCGTCACGGTATAGCTGGCCTGGCCCCTTCCAAAAAGGGAAACATGTGATGTTTTCTTTGACACTTAAACAGATAATTATAAGACCCAAAGCATTGGACAGAAGCATAGCGCAATATGGAATCATCATCCAGTGTTCATATGGGCGACCATGGGGATAAGAGATTTGAAGCAAAGTATGTATGCGTTTTGCTTCACCACCGAATGCAACCTCATAGTATTCGTGTTTAGACTCATACTCCTCTAGCATTAGTTTGCGAACCCACTCGAACTTTTCCTCAGATTCACCCAAAGCAACAGCCAGTGCCCGAAATCCACAGTTACCATCAGATGAAACATTTTTGATATCCACAACGTAACGTTGAAAGTAAAAAGGGAGTTGATGAAGATATGTTCTCATGTCAGTCCATGTTGACTCCGTCTCGAAGAAGTTGTAGTGTCCTCGAACCGTGATTCGGTTCCCATATATTCACTCTCTCTCCCACTTTGAGGCCATTGTGGTTGTCTTTCATGTTCGTCGAAGAATTGTAGTGTCCTCGAACCGTGATTCGGTTCCCATATATTCACTCTCTCTCCCACTTTGAGGCCATTGTGGTTGTCTTTCATGTTCGTCGAAGAATTGTAGTGTCCTCGAACCGTGATTCGGTTCCCATATATTCACTCTCTCTCCCACTTTGAGGCCATTGTGGTTGTCTTTCATGTTCGTCGAAGAATTGTACTGTCCGCGAATCGTGATTCGGTGCCCATATATTCACTCTCTCTCCCACTTTGAGGCCATTGTGGTTGTCTTTCATGTTCGTCGAAGAAAGTTGTACTGTCCGCGAATCGTGATTCGGTGCCCATATATTCACTCTCTCTCCCACTTTGAGGCCATTGTGGTTGTCTTTCATGTTCGTCGAAGAATTGTAGTGTCCTCGAACCGTGATTCGGTTCCCATATATTCACTCTCTCTCCCACTTTGAGGCCATTGTGGTTGTCTTTCATGTTCGTCGAAGAATTGTAGTGTCCTCGAACCGTGATTCGGTTCCCATATATTCACTCTCTCTCCCACTTTGAGGCCATTGTGGTTGTCTTTCATGTTCGTCGAAGAATTGTACTGTCCGCGAATCGTGATTCGGTGCCCATATATTCACTCTCTCTCCCACTTTGAGGCCATTGTGGTTGTCTTTCATGTTCGTCGAAGAAAGTTGTACTGTCCGCGAATCGTGATTCGGTGCCCATATATTCACTCTCTCTCCCACTTTGAGGCCATTGTGGTTGTCTTTCATGTTCGTCGAAGAATTGTAGTGTCCTCGAACCGTGATTCGGTTCCCATATATTCACTCTCTCTCCCACTTTGAGGCCATTGTGGTTGTCTTTCATGTTCGTCGAAGAATTGTAGTGTCCTCGAACCGTGATTCGGTTCCCATATATTCACTCTCTCTCCCACTTTGAGGCCATTGTGGTTGTCTTTCATGTTCGTCGAAGAATTGTACTGTCCGCGAATCGTGATTCGGTGCCCATATATTCACTCTCTCTCCCACTTTGAGGCCATTGTGGTTGTCTTTCATGTTCGTCGAAGAAAGTTGTACTGTCCGCGAATCGTGATTCGGTGCCCATATATTCACTCTCTCTCCCACTTTGAGGCCATTGTGGTTGTCTTTCATGTTCGTCGAAGAATTGTAGTGTCCTCGAACCGTGATTCGGTTCCCATATATTCACTCTCTCTCCCACTTTGAGGCCATTGTGGTTGTCTTTCATGTTCGTCGAAGAATTGTAGTGTCCTCGAACCGTGATTCGGTTCCCATATATTCACTCTCTCTCCCACTTTGAGGCCATTGTGGTTGTCTTTCATGTTCGTCGAAGAATTGTACTGTCCGCGAATCGTGATTCGGTGCCCATATATTCACTCTCTCTCCCACTTTGAGGCCATTGTGGTTGTCTTTCATGTTCGTCGAAGAAAGTTGTACTGTCCGCGAATCGTGATTCGGTGCCCATATATTCACTCTCTCTCCCACTTTGAGGCCATTGTGGTTGTCTTTCATGTTCGTCGAAGAATTGTAGTGTCCTCGAACCGTGATTCGGTTCCCATATATTCACTCTCTCTCCCACTTTGAGGCCATTGTGGTTGTCTTTCATGTTCGTCGAAGAATTGTACTGTCCGCGAATCGTGATTCGGTGCCCATATATTCACTCTCTCTCCCACTTTGAGGCCATTGTGGTTGTCTTTCATGTTCGTCGAAGAAACGTGATTGTGTGCTCACATATTCACTGTTTCTCCCATACTGGCCTTCTGCAAAGAATGACGACTGCGAAAAACGAGCGGAAAACCCCCCCATGGACTGGGTATCCTGAAAAGTCGGTCTGGAAAATTGAACCGACTTGGATTTTTGAAGACCGGAAGGTGCTGTATTTGCCGTTGGTATGTTAATGTCGGGCACCTGCAACAAATAATAGATCAATTAATTAGACTTCGAATTATAGGTTCAAACAGGATGCACTTACATATAATAAATCAATTAACTATACATCAATTATTATTGGACGTACTTGAGGTATTTTTTTCTTTGCTCCGATTGGTCTTCCACGTTTATTTTTAATAACGGAAGGGTCTTTAATTTTTGTTCTCCCCGGATAGACGATGTCTTTTATTTTTGCTATCCAGTTTTTCCTCTGGGCCTTCGGTTGCTGCTTTATCTTTACCTTAACATCCTCTATTAAATCATTGATACATTCGTCATCATCTGAGTCTTTTCGATAATCATTGTCCGGCAGGCACGTCGACGGTGTTAAGTCTAGCTTTCTCCAAAAGCAATCTATGTTCTCCACCTCAACACGTTTGCCTACATTATTTAAAAGCAAATATAAATTTTTTGCATTTTAAAAAAAAACATCAAATATGGACTAATTAAATATACTTACTGTGATGCATGTATGAAGCTATTTGGCAAGCACATGGCAGCCCACAACTTGCCCGAACCTTACACCCGCACTTTCTACGGTCTTTACCCATCTTATTTTTGAATCGATCAATTTCTTCAACCACAATATCCAGAGCTGTCACAGACACAACACAAAGCAGGTCCTTCAAACATGGATAGTTGTGTTTACCGTGTCTATAAATCCTGCTCGCTTCCAGTTGTCCCTTTATTTTTGTGTGTTGCCCGACGAGGATAGAATTAACACATTGAATTATTCTGTAAAATGTACATCGGCCCTTCAACTCGGACTTCAGGAGTGAATGCTCAGCCTCAACTCTGTTGGTAGTGTAGTTACGGTAGTTGAGATGTTGATCGACCCAGAAGGACACAAACTTTTCCTTGTACGGTGAAAGCCACTCCTTCTGCAAGTACTTGTACATCTCTGTAAATTGACTATTGGGTTAAAACGGGTGGATATATGTGATTTACCAGAAAAGTAAAAAAAAATTCAAAAAATTATGTGCACTAAACATACTGTCTAAATCTTTTCCCATCTTTTCTTTTAAATCCTTTTCATTTTCGGTGTACTCTTCTAGCGTCGCGATTCATAAAGTTTTTTCCACCATCCGTAAAAAGGCCCCCATTTGCCTTGCGCGATGAATGCTGGCATGCAATGTTTGTCGATGTTTCTCCATATGTGGGTTCTACAAAGTAAATGGTATGCTTCCGGCATAACAGTTTTGCATGCTTTCATGAGGGCCAGATCCCTGTCCGTGAGTACGACACGTACAGCAAACCCTTCACCTAGGGTCGACTTCAAACACTCCAACACCCATCTATAATTATGTTCCTGTTCACTTGTGATAAATGCGTACGATATGCTGAAAGTCCTGTTTGTTGAAGTCACCCCGACAATCTCGACCAATGGCATGTTGTACAAGTTGGTTTTGTACGTGGCGTCTATTTGGATAACCCAAGGAAATGCACGCCACAACTCAAACGAAGTCGGATGTATAAAAAACAGATTTTGCAACCGACCAGTTGCACTATTTGTGGTGTATATATATATATATATATATATATATATATATATATATATATATATATATATATATATATATATATATATATATATATATATATATATATATATATATATATATATATATATATATATATATATATATATATATATATATATATATATATATATATATATATATATATATATATATATATATATATATATATATATATATATATATATATATATATATATATATATATATATATATATATATATATATATATATATATATATATATATATATATATATATATATATATATATATATATATATATATATATATATATATATATATATATATATATATATATATATATATATATATATATATATATATATATATATATATATATATATATATATATATATATATATATATATATATATATATATATATATATATATATATATATATATATATATATATATATATATATATATATATATATATATATATA
Source organism: Erigeron breviscapus (assembly GCA_034093135.1). NCBI lineage: Eukaryota > Viridiplantae > Streptophyta > Magnoliopsida > Asterales > Asteraceae > Erigeron > Erigeron breviscapus. The sequence goes on from CM067168.1 coordinate 86,717,905, forward strand.
TATATATATATATATATATATATATATATATATATATATATATATATATATATATATATATATATATATATATATATATATATATATATATATATATATATATATATATATATATATATATATATATATATATATATATATATATATATATATATATATATATATATATATATATATATATATATATATATATATATATATATATATATATATATATATATATATATATATATATATATATATATATATATATATATATATATATATATATATATATATATATATATATATATATATATATATATATATATATATATATATATATATATATATATATATATATATATATATATATATATATATATATATATATATATATATATATATATATATATATATATATATATATATATATATATATATATATATATATATATATATATATATATATATATATATATATATATATATATATATATATATATATATATATATATATATATATATATATATATATATATATATATATATATATATATATATATATATATATATATATATATATATATATATATATATATATATATATATATATATATATATATATATATATATATATATATATATATATATATATATATATATATATATATATATATATATATATATATATATATATATATATATATATATATATATATATATATATATATATATATATATATATATATATATATATATATATATATATATATATATATATATATATATATATATATATATATATATATATATATATATATATATATATATATATATATATATATATATATATATATATATATATATATATATATATATATATATATATATATATATATATATATATATATATATATATATATATATATATATATATATATATATATATATATATATATATATATATATATATATATATATATATATATATATATATATATATATATATATATATATATATATATATATATATATATATATATATATATATATATATATATATATATATATATATATATATATATATATATATATATATATATATATATATATATATATATATATATATATATATATATATATATATATATATATATATATATATATATATATATATATATATATATATATATATATATATATATATATATATATATATATATATATATATATATGTATGTATGTATATATATATAAAGAATCCATCTGAAAACACATTTATATCAATAATATGATTAAACATAATACATATGTATGGATAAATATCTAAAGTTATAATATACTATATATATATAAATTAATGTATGGCAATATATAATATACTATATATAAAAAATTTTCGGAATGAAAGCAATATGAAATTAGAATGGCAATATAGATACATACCTGCTATGTTGAAAGCAATATGTTCGGAATGAAAGCGTTTTATGTTGAAAGCAATCTGAAAGCAATATGTTCGGAATGAAAGCGAAAACGCAGTATATAAATATACAGATACACTGTTGACCAATAGTATCCATTTATCTTTTTCGACTTTCCGCGGCGATATCGCCGCGGAAAGTCGAAAAAGACAAATGGATACTGTGCACAATGTACGGAAAAAGGTACGTGACTTTCCGCGGCGATATCGCCGCGGAAAGTCTGGTCCGGTTACCCTTTATTTGGTCGGACTACCCGGTGCCTCTATTATAATGATCACAACTTAAGTAAACATATTCGTATTGGAACACATTCATAATGCATCACATCCCAAATGTCATCTTTAATTGTTTAAAAGATCCACTTGAATAAGTATTCGAAGAAAACCAATTCTGTGTCAATACCACCGTTTCTTTAGGCTTGTAAGATGGAACGCGATGTCCTGCACCCTACGAACATTCATATTAATTAGACTATGAGATAACAAACAAAAAACTTAACACAACTAAATAGTGGTGTGGATAGTTTCTTACTTTAATTGTAGCATACGTTAATGTATACTCATTCTGAGCATATTTCATTTCATATCTGCAAATTGAAACTTACAAAGTTATGAAAACTTTCATATTCGTGACTATTATG
>CM067168.1:86730007-86760007 GCA_034093135.1 Erigeron breviscapus
TACAATCATATTTGATTACATCACTCACATGTACGTTAAAATCTACTACCTATCAATACTTAACTTAATCAAATTTGATCATAAAATCCAATAAAAAGATCTTATACAACCAATCACATTTGATTATATGTAACACCCGAGCTAGGCTCGAAATGCACCGAAAAGCATGACACAAAATGGAATTATCGTAGAACGAGACTATATGAAAATAAAAGGATTCCGTGAACCCAACAATTAGATTACAATGTCACAAAAGCACAAGGAGCATACAACCATCAAGAGTTTACAAAATAATATCAAAAGATGGCTCATGATCCTAAGCAAGTCCCATCAACGGGTAATGAATCACGGATCCATGGTCATAGTCCAACTCCTAGCAATGCAATCAAGCTCTTGGGTTAACTTGGTTACCTGAAAAGTGTACTAAACAATGTCAACACTAGGTTGGTGAGTTCGTAGGAAAGAAAGGACAAGAACACGTACCAATGTCATCCATCACATAAACAAGCATAAAGAACAAGAATTTTTGGCATCAATTAAGTATCTAACATGGCCTATGATCTCACACTTGCACACAATGTCCCTCAATTGTCCTCATGTCATCCATAATGTCATCAAGCACTTAAGGTGCTCGTTTATATTGTCATCATGCCCATCATTGTTCTCAACACATCATAAATTGTTCATCAATGACCATCAATGTCCACACATTACCAAAACACCACGTGTATATACTTCATACGATACTACTTTTGAGAAGCCATAGATGCTTATATATAGGGTCACCCGTAGCCTTCCCACCACATCTACAACCTTCCAAAGGTATTACCGTCTTCCATATATACACAACTAACCTAGTAAACACTCAATCATACACATACAATAATCACATATCAACCACATAATTGCACGTCAACAAACCCATCAAACAATCATTCAAATCACAAATGTCATCAAGCACAAACGTACACTTTTCAGCCCGACTCTTAAAGGAGCAGGGAAGCTACGAAAACTCACCTTTGCTCAGTAACAAACAAGTTATAAGCAAGTTAGACTCGTTCAACAATTGTCTTGTCCGCAACCTATCAAAATATGGCTCATGATCCTAAGCAAGTCCCATCAACGGGTAATGAATCACGGATCCATGGTCATAGTCCAACTCCTAGCAATGCAATCAAGCTCTTGGGTTAACTTGGTTACCTGAAAAGTGTACTAAACAATGTCAACACTAGGTTGGTGAGTTCGTAGGAAAGAAAGGACAAGAACACGTACCAATGTCATCCATAATGTCATCAAGCACAAACGTACACTTTTCAGCCCGACTCTTAAAGGAGCAGGGAAGCTACGAAAACTCACCTTTGCTCAGTAACAAACAAGTTATAAGCAAGTTAGACTCGTTCAACAATTGTCTTGTCCGCAACCTATCAAAATATGTCACAATACGACCAATGCCAACGCTAACTCCCTAACCAATAAGGTCTAGATGGTTTAGGTCATGCCATAACCCAACAAGTGCTTTACTAGCTTCTCGACCAAGAACGAAGACACTTTAAACTAACATTTTCAGAAATGGTAATAGTTTCATTCCAAATAGATGGATTCATAAGAAAGTGGACTCTCACACGATTCCAATGATAGGTCATACGTTAAAAACGAAGTTACGGTTTGAAAGTTATGTCCGTTTCAAAATGTTATCAAATTCAGTCCTTAACGGGAGTTACCAAAAGTAACGGCCATCACACTCTTCAGGTACTAACGGCCGTTACCAAGACTGTAACACCCGTCATTTTAAAACCTAGATTTTCAAAAACTTTGCCAAACGGCGTTTAAACGTAGCGGAAAAGGATCACTTAAAAAAATTGCCCCATCCGTAACGGATGGTACCTTTCATAAAACTTCGTCATATTTTACTTATCAAAACATAATCACATTACATATCATCCACAACAATCATAGTTCAACTCATACTTCCCCTTTCCCACATTGCATCGCATTTCATTTCATATCAACATATACATCATATCATCATATACTCACATCTTTATCAATATCTTATTTGATATCAACATAGACTTACCACTTAAACGTAGCTTCATATCATAACTTGGCATACCACACATAAACTTGTCACACGTATTCATATTAGCACATGTAGAGTAATTACTCCTAAGTGTGCCTATCAACGGTACATCATACTTATAAACAACTTTAGTCAACTTATTCTCACATCTTACATCTTTACGCACTTGCATTACAACTAGCACGATTTCCCTACGTCTTACGCACTAGCATTACAACTAGCACGATTTCCCACGTCTTACGCACTAGCATTACAACTAGCACGATTTCCCACGTCTTACGCACTAGCATTACAACTAGCACGATTTCCACGTCTTACGCACTAGCATTACAACTAGCACGATTTCCCACGTCTTACGCACTAGCATTACAACTAGCACGATTTCCACGTCTTACGCACTAGCATTACAACTAGCACGATTTCACACGTCTTACGCACTAGCATTACAACTAGCACGATTTCCCACGTCTTACGCACTAGCATTACAACTAGCACGATTTCACACGTCTTACGCACTAGCATTACAACTAGCACGATTTCCCACGTCTTACGCACTAGCATTACAACTAGCACGATTTCCCACGTCTTACGCACTAGCATTACAACTAGCACGATTTCCTACGTCTTACGCACTAGCATTACAACTAGCACGATTTCCCACGTCTTACGCACTAGCATTACAACTAGCACGATTTCACACGTCTTACGCACTAGCATTACAACTAGCACGGGTTAAGCTTAACACTTCCCACATCAATCTCACGTATTTAGCTATAGCATTTCCCACATATTTATATCTTTCTTACTTTTTACGCACAAACACTAAGGCTAGAACGGTTTCCCACATCTCACATTTTACTTTAACATTAGGTATATACATTACCTAACTAGTCCCACATCTACTTTAACGTTTAATCCCACTAACGTGCATAACTCATAGCAATTCCTACGTGTATCTAGTGAACTAGATATTTCACACTTAAACCCCACACATAAGCCATCACATAACAATCATCAAAGCACATAATTGACATTATCATTATCACAACACATCTCATAATCATTTCATGGCAGCATAATTATAATCAACATACTACATATGCATATAACCACTTTCCTTTAAACGTCATCATATCATAATAAGCCACTTCATCATACATACATTCCCACATAACCTCCCGCATAACCCGGAAAACCCAACACACATAAGATAATCCAGTTAAGAGGTTAATTAAAGAAAACTACTTTTGTTGTGCCTCCAACGTGATAAAAGACATGTATCTTACCTGACGACGAGCACAACGATCAACAAGCAACTTTAACGTATCTTTCTTGAGTTCCCAACTACCTATCACATACATATAATCGACATGTAACATAAACGGGACCTTAAAGAACATCTCCAAGTTCCCTAAACATCAACATAACTTATACCTAAGGTCTATGGGTCAAATGAGCACTAAAACAAGCCTAAACGTCCATCAGACTTGAATATGCGCCGCATGCCCCATCTGTGCGCCGCATAAATCACTTTTACAGAAGTCAGAAACTTGCCCAGACCACGATATGCGCCGCACAAGCCTCCTGTGCGCCGCATATCTGGATTCAACCAGAACTCCTTCAAACTCCTTCCAAACGGATCCCAAACCTCCACCACGACTTATACTCATTAAATTAACATTAATTAGGTCACAATTAAGCCTTTGAAAACATCAATTGATCCTTGAATCAAATACAACAATGATTCACTCTTTAAGACACCCGAAAAACATAAAATCGGTAACGTGTTGATCAAAAACTCAATACCTCAAGTGGGTTTCCAATTAACCACCTGGAATACACTCTAATACATCTTAACAACATTATTCATCATTAAAGTTTGCATCTTTATATAGTTAATCATCTCAATTAACGATTTTACTCACGAAAACGTCGTTTTTAACCGAAAACATCAACTTTAATCCATCCCAACCCTCATGGTCGAATTTACAGAGATAAAACCTACTTTAAAACTTAAACAATATTATATTACTGACATATTACCTGTAGGGATGATTGATGGATCGAAAAGCAAGCAAAAACCCTTCCGAAATCACCCGAAATCGACTAGAAATTGAAGATTTAACCTAGGTTTTGTGTGAAATACTTTTCTAGGGTTTTGATCTGTTTCTCCAGCCTTTAGGTCGACCAAGAGGACATATATATACTGGGGCAACTTTAAAACTTTACATCTAGGCCCTCGCACTTCGTTACAACTCGTTTCGGCCCTTAATGACTCGTTTAACGCAACCGGGAACACTTAACAACTCTTATATCTTATCGGGAACACTAATTGACTTTATAAATCATTATCAACAATAATTTCATTACTTTAAATCACTTTAACACATATCTCACGTTAATCATTTAATTCACATAAGCACATATAAAGCACATAGTGACTAATGGTCACTAACGACAAGTTAACGGTCAACGTCAAAAAGTTTCGGGATGTTACAATTCTCCCCTCCTTAAAAGGATTCTGTCCTCAGAATCATTTCACGACATCAACACCTTCATTTCTCTTCTCACTACTTTCCACACACGTATAAATCAACATTTCAACGCATTTCCACCAATCACTTCCTCAACACCCTTCATTTCATGTCTTTCATTAGTCAATGTGAATACTGTCAAATGAACACGCCCGCATCATGATACATTTACAATTATGTTCCGGACCATAATTGTAACTATATCATTCCTCACACGTGTACCTTTAACTATACTCACACATCATAATGTCCAACATTTCCGACACCATCTATCATAACATGCTTATACTAGCTACGAAACACACATTTCACATACACATATAAGCACAAATATAATTGATTAAACTACTAGGGAACTACTTTATTGGGTACCTCATCATCACACTCGTCCTCCACGGTAATCATCTGTTTTGGCTTTTGGAGTATCATCCTTCTTCGCATCATCTTTCCATCGAGGACAATCAGCAATCAAATGTCCCGTCTCACCACACTTGTAACATCGAGTCTTATCCTTGCAGTTAGAAGCAACATGTCCCTGCTTACCACACTTATCACATCTTCTAGTTTTCTCCGAACATGGTCCACTGTGGTGAGCTTTACAAGCTGAACACCACTGACTAGCTTTCCCATCATCTTTTCCTTCATAAGACGAACCACTCTTAAATTTCTTTCCAGAATCCGACGACTCTTCAGACCTTCTCTTGAATCCATTCTTCTTATCATCAGCTTTATCAACCACTTTCTCAGACTTGAAATCATCATCTAACCTTTTGGACTCCTTAATCGCAGCAGACAATGTAGTATGTTGCCTACAAAGGCCACGATAGCTAGCAGGGAGACCATCACAGTAAGCTTCAATTTGATCAACTTCTCTACGAACCATGTGACCAACAAACTTGAGCTTTTCCATAAATGAGTGAGCATACTCAATTATGGCACCGGGCTTGGCGGTTAAAGCTCTAAACTCTTTCTCAATCAACCTCAACTCACGAGTACCAACATATTCCTCCAAAAACTTTTCCCTGAAAGTACCCCAAGGCATTGCAGCTAATACCTCGGGAGCCAATGAAACAGTAGTAGACCTCCACCAATTGCGAGCATTCTTCTTTAGCATGCAGGAAGCACATAACACTTTCAAATCCTCAGGACAATAGCATGAAGCAAACACCACCTCTATATCATCCAACCATTCCATAGCACCTACAGCATTTTGAGTACCATCAAACTCTTTCGCACCACACTTCTGGAAGCTATCATACTTAAAGTTAGTAGTACGAGGAGCAACCACAACACGAGGCTCCACTACATTTACCCCATCATTCACATCAGCAACAACATTCACAGGAGCAACCTGTGATCTCACAATGGATGGCTCGGCACGGTTTGAGCGGTTGGAATAATTTCCATCAGTATGCTCTTCCCGATGCAAGCTAGCTTCCCTTTCAGCTCTTACTTGAGCCAACTCCTCTTCAGTCCTTCTCAGATGGGCTTGAATAGCCCTCAACTCTTCAAACATTTCAGCACGAGTAGGAATCCTTTCAAGAACCGGATGATCTTCATCTTCAAAACCATTTCTTGGTGGGATGTTCTCCACACGAATTTCCGGTTGTGGCCTACGGGGCTGCCCTTGATTGACATCATTGCCATCCCGATTTTGATTAGGAGGAGTAACACTAGCGGTTGCCCCATCTCTCGGCTATTATTTGCACGCGTATTAACCATCTTCTACAACATAACGACGACGATTATAGACGGATTAAAACAAAACAACGAGAGGTTAAGGCTATCTTCACATTTGCCTAAACAATTCACAAAACATAATATGCCTCCAACCTACACTCTCGCTCTTCCCAACCCGTCCTAAAAGCATCATATCATGAAGCTAAAGCATTCACTACTTAAGCCTATCGAGTCCTTATCGGTTTAAGTCCAAAACCTATGGCTTTTGGTCGGTCTTTGGTTCACTTAAACCATTTCTCTGATACCAACTTGTAACACCCGTCATTTTAAAACCTGGATTTTCAAAAACTTTGCCAAACGGCGTTTAAACGTAGCGGAAAAGGATCACTTAAAAACTGCCCCATCCGTAACGGATGGTACCTTTCATAAAATGGTGTTACCAAGTGCATCATCGAAACAACATAAATGAAATCCAAGTTATGGCACCAACATAAATGCCAACATTATTACATAAAACACAAGTCATAAATAAAGTAGCCAAACAACTAGCACGATTTCCCACGTCTTACGCACTAGCATTACAACTAGCACGATTTCCCACGTCTTACGCACTAGCATTACAACTAGCACGATTTCCCACGTCTTACGCACTAGCATTACAACTAGCACGATTTCCCACGTCTTACGCACTAGCATTACAACTAGCACGATTTCCCACGTCTTACGCACTAGCATTACAACTAGCACGATTTCCCACGTCTTACGCACTAGCATTACAACTAGCACGATTTCCCACGTCTTACGCACTAGCATTACAACTAGCACGATTTCCCACGTCTTACGCACTAGCATTACAACTAGCACGATTTCCCACGTCTTACGCACTAGCATTACAACTAGCACGATTTCCCACGTCTTACGCACTAGCATTACAACTAGCACGATTTCCCACGTCTTACGCACTAGCATTACAACTAGCACGATTTCCCACGTCTTACGCACTAGCATTACAACTAGCACGATTTCCCACGTCTTACGCACTAGCATTACAACTAGCACGATTTCCCACGTCTTACGCACTAGCATTACAACTAGCACGATTTCCCACGTCTTACGCACTAGCATTACAACTAGCACGATTTCCCACGTCTTACGCACTAGCATTACAACTAGCACGATTTCCCACGTCTTACGCACTAGCATTACAACTAGCACGATTTCCCACGTCTTACGCACTAGCATTACAACTAGCACGATTTCCCACGTCTTACGCACTAGCATTACAACTAGCACGATTTCCCACGTCTTACGCACTAGCATTACAACTAGCACGATTTCCCACGTCTTACGCACTAGCATTACAACTAGCACGATTTCCCACGTCTTACGCACTAGCATTACAACTAGCACGATTTCCCACGTCTTACGCACTAGCATTACAACTAGCACGATTTCCCACGTCTTACGCACTAGCATTACAACTAGCACGATTTCCCACGTCTTACGCACTAGCATTACAACTAGCACGATTTCCCACGTCTTACGCACTAGCATTACAACTAGCACGATTTCCCACGTCTTACGCACTAGCATTACAACTAGCACGATTTCCCACGTCTTACGCACTAGCATTACAACTAGCACGATTTCCCACGTCTTACGCACTAGCATTACAACTAGCACGATTTCCCACGTCTTACGCACTAGCATTACAACTAGCACGATTTCCCACGTCTTACGCACTAGCATTACAACTAGCACGATTTCCCACGTCTTACGCACTAGCATTACAACTAGCACGATTTCCCACGTCTTACGCACTAGCATTACAACTAGCACGATTTCCCACGTCTTACGCACTAGCATTACAACTAGCACGATTTCCCACGTCTTACGCACTAGCATTACAACTAGCACGATTTCCCACGTCTTACGCACTAGCATTACAACTAGCACGATTTCCCACGTCTTACGCACTAGCATTACAACTAGCACGATTTCCCACGTCTTACGCACTAGCATTACAACTAGCACGATTTCCCACGTCTTACGCACTAGCATTACAACTAGCACGATTTCCCACGTCTTACGCACTAGCATTACAACTAGCACGATTTCCCACGTCTTACGCACTAGCATTACAACTAGCACGATTTCCCACGTCTTACGCACTAGCATTACAACTAGCACGATTTCCCACGTCTTACGCACTAGCATTACAACTAGCACGATTTCCCACGTCTTACGCACTAGCATTACAACTAGCACGATTTCCCACGTCTTACGCACTAGCATTACAACTAGCACGATTTCCCACGTCTTACGCACTAGCATTACAACTAGCACGATTTCCCACGTCTTACGCACTAGCATTACAACTAGCACGATTTCCCACGTCTTACGCACTAGCATTACAACTAGCACGATTTCCCACGTCTTACGCACTAGCATTACAACTAGCACGATTTCCCACGTCTTACGCACTAGCATTACAACTAGCACGATTTCCCACGTCTTACGCACTAGCATTACAACTAGCACGATTTCCCACGTCTTACGCACTAGCATTACAACTAGCACGATTTCCCACGTCTTACGCACTAGCATTACAACTAGCACGATTTCCCACGTCTTACGCACTAGCATTACAACTAGCACGATTTCCCACGTCTTACGCACTAGCATTACAACTAGCACGATTTCCCACGTCTTACGCACTAGCATTACAACTAGCACGATTTCCCACGTCTTACGCACTAGCATTACAACTAGCACGATTTCCCACGTCTTACGCACTAGCATTACAACTAGCACGATTTCCCACGTCTTACGCACTAGCATTACAACTAGCACGATTTCCCACGTCTTACGCACTAGCATTACAACTAGCACGATTTCCCACGTCTTACGCACTAGCATTACAACTAGCACGATTTCCCACGTCTTACGCACTAGCATTACAACTAGCACGATTTCCCACGTCTTACGCACTAGCATTACAACTAGCACGATTTCCCACGTCTTACGCACTAGCATTACAACTAGCACGATTTCCCACGTCTTACGCACTAGCATTACAACTAGCACGATTTCCCACGTCTTACGCACTAGCATTACAACTAGCACGATTTCCCACGTCTTACGCACTAGCATTACAACTAGCACGATTTCCCACGTCTTACGCACTAGCATTACAACTAGCACGATTTCCCACGTCTTACGCACTAGCATTACAACTAGCACGATTTCCCACGTCTTACGCACTAGCATTACAACTAGCACGATTTCCCACGTCTTACGCACTAGCATTACAACTAGCACGATTTCCCACGTCTTACGCACTAGCATTACAACTAGCACGATTTCCCACGTCTTACGCACTAGCATTACAACTAGCACGATTTCCCACGTCTTACGCACTAGCATTACAACTAGCACGATTTCCCACGTCTTACGCACTAGCATTACAACTAGCACGATTTCCCACGTCTTACGCACTAGCATTACAACTAGCACGATTTCCCACGTCTTACGCACTAGCATTACAACTAGCACGATTTCCCACGTCTTACGCACTAGCATTACAACTAGCACGATTTCCCACGTCTTACGCACTAGCATTACAACTAGCACGATTTCCCACGTCTTACGCACTAGCATTACAACTAGCACGATTTCCCACGTCTTACGCACTAGCATTACAACTAGCACGATTTCCCACGTCTTACGCACTAGCATTACAACTAGCACGATTTCCCACGTCTTACGCACTAGCATTACAACTAGCACGATTTCCCACGTCTTACGCACTAGCATTACAACTAGCACGGGTTAAGCTTAACACTTCCCACATCAATCTCACGTATTTAGCTATAGCATTTCCCACATATTTATATCTTTCTTACTTTTTACGCACAAACACTAAGGCTAGAACGGTTTCCCACTTCTCACATTTTACTTTAACATTAGGTATATACATTACCTAACTAGTCCCACATCTACTTTAACGTTTAATCCCACTAACGTGCACAACTCATAGCAATTCCTACGTGTATCTAGTGAACTAGATATTTCACACTTAAACCCCACACATAAGCCATCACATAACAATCATCAAAGCACATCATTGACATTATCATTATCACAACACATATCATAATCATTTCATGGCAGCATAATTATAATCAACATACTACATATGCATATAACCACTTTACTTTAAACGTCATCATATCATAATAAGCCACTTCATCATACATACATTCCCACATAACCTCCCGCATAACTCGGAAAACCCAACACACATAAGATAATCCAGTTAAGAGGTTAATTAAAGAAAACTACTTTTGTTGTGCCTCCAGCGTGATAAAAGACATGTATCTTACCTGACGACGAGCACAACGATCAACAAGCAACTTTAACGTATCTTTCTTGAGTTCCAACTACCTATCACATACATATAATCGACATGTAACATAAAAGGGACCTTAAAGAACATCTCCAAGTTCCCTAAACATCAACATAACTTATAACTAAGGTCTATGGGTCAAATGAGCACTAAAACAAGCCTAAACGTCCATCAGACTTGAATATGCGCCGCATGCCCCATCTGTGCGCCGCATAAATCACTTTTACAGAAGTCAGAAACTTGCCCAGACCACGATATGCGCCGCACAAGCCTCCTATGCGCCGCATATCTGGATTCGACCAGAACTCGCGATTTCGTTTCACTTCAAACTCCTTCCAAACGGATCCCAAACCTCCACCATGACTTATACTCATTAAATTAACATTAATTAGGTCACAATTAAGCCTTTGAAAACATCAATTGATCCTTGAATTAAATACAACAATGATTCACTCTTTAAGACATCCGGAAAACATAAAATCGATAATGTGTTGATCAAAAACTCAATACCTCAAGTGGGTTTCCAATTAACCACCTGGAATACACTCTAATACATCTTAACAACATTATTCATCATTAAAGTTTGCATCTTTATATAGTTAATCATCTCAATTAACGATTTTACTCACGAAAACGTCTTTTTTACCCGAAAACATCAACTTTAATCCATCCCAACTGTAACATCCCAAACTTTTCAAGTTTGACTTTTGACGTTGACCGTCAACTTGTCGTTAGAGACCGTTAGTTACTATGTATTTTGTATGTGCTTATGTGAATTAAATGATTTACGTGAGATATGTGTTAAAGTGATTTAAAGTAATGAAATTAAAGTTGATAATGATTAATAAAGTCAATTAATATTTCCGATAAGATATAAGGGTCGATAAGTGTTCCGGTAGGCGTTAAAAGAGCCGTTAAGGGCTGAAACGAGTTGTAACAAAGTGCGAGGGCCTAGATGTAAAGTTTTCAAAGTTGCTCCAGCATATATAGAGCATGTAGGTCGACCATAATGCTGGATAATCAGATCTAAACCCTAGAAACTTTCACACACAAAACCCTAAGAGCCTCCTTCAAGTTTAGAGCAATTTCGGGGTGATTCGGTGGTGGTTTCTTCTAGTTTTCGATCCGTTGATCAACCCTACAGGTATTATATCATCATTTGATTGTTGATTAAGTTTTAAAGTAGGTTTGTCCCTGTAGATCCGACCTTGAGGGTCTCTGATACCATTGTAACACCCGTCGTTTAAAAAACTTGGATTTTTCAAAACTTTGCCAAACGGCGTTTAAAATAAGCGGAAAGGATCACTTTCAAAATCTGCCCCATCCGTAACGGATGGTACCTTTAAAATTTGGTGTTACTACTAGCATCATCAAAACAATAAAAGTAAATCCAAGCTTTGGCACCAACATAAATGCCACATTAATACAAGTCTTTAATCATAAATGAAATAGCCAAACATGAGGCTAAAAGGAAGTCTAAGCGTTTAATGTCTTAGCTAAGCTTCTTTATTCGTCTACCCAAGTCTCACCAAGCTAATCCTCGCCTAGCTCAAACTTGATTAACCTGAAGGCACAACATTTTCAAAGAACAAGTGTTAGCTAATAAAATTAGCTAAGTAAGATAACATAACTTGAAAACGTTTGCCAATTTCATATATTAACAAAATCTGCATTTTAAGTTAATATCACACACATACATAACATCATAAGATACACATTAGGTTCAACATGTCTAAAGTGTGCCTATACTTTCTTTCTTCATCTTTCTTTCTTTATTTCTTTGCCAAGACGTAGGCTAAGTGACTTATGCCACTTACATAGGGATGTGGGGTTGTGTGTAGGCGGTCATAGACCATACATGGAGTCCTCACACCCGACATGATGGGTAAACCATAAGGTGGTCCATCGGCGTCGTTAAGGAATGACAAAGTCAATCCAACTGAATAAACCGTTTATGCCTTTACGCATTAGTGATTAGTTACTCCACCCGGAATACTCAAACGTAACTATGCCACAAGGAGCAACTCAAGTGACCACGTACGCACCAGCCCCGAAGAGCTAGCACGGGTTAAGCTTAACACAAGACTTTACATAATGCTCGAGACTTTAATCGCTTAATTAGTTTAGGCTACTCTTTCACCTAAGCTAATCACATATCATCTTTTACTTTAGGGCCCTTAACGTGCACGTGAACATGGCAATCCTAATCAAGGACTAGTGACTAGGTGATCAAGCCACACATGCAAGCATATATCATATCATTTCATCATTTCATACATACATAATCATTTCATCATTTCATGCATTTACAATCATTTCAGCATCTCATACATATATACTTACCACATACCATTGCAACCTGCATATGAATGTTAATCATCATAAACGGTAAGTAATATATCCCTTTGCAACCTCCCATAGTCACCCATGAACATAAAATGTACATACATATTCAATTGGAAGGTTTAACTTATGAAAACGTGTTTTGTTGTACCAACAGGTGACAAAAGATGTTATCTTACCTCGATACAGCTTACCAACAAGTTAAAAGTATCTTATAGTGCTTGCTAAGTGCTCCGACAACCTAGAATGAATATAAGATCGAAATATAAGCTAAACGAAATGTTTTGTGAAAACTGGACAAGAGGTGCGTCGCACCTCCCATATGGTGCGTCGCATAAATCGATCAGAAGATACTGAACATAAGTAGGTGCGCCGCACCTACTCCTTGGTGCGTCGCACAAATCCAACAGAGAATTCAGAATAGATACAGGTGCGCCGCACCTACCCAATGGTGCGCCGCATATCGGGCTTTTGGCTGAAAACCATTTTTCCAAATCTGGCTATGGTGCGTCGCACCTGGAGTGTCGACCAGAAACCTAATCTTTGTTCTATGATCAAACGAATCCCACACGAACCCATACCCCAAATCCAACCTGGGGACTTAAAATTAATCCTTTTAATTGCACTTTCATCAACTTAAACCATCCTATTAATCCCTTAATCCTTTACATCATCATTCAATCTTTAAAACACCCGAACAACATGAATTCAATAAACGTTTGATCAAATAACCCAACCCAAACCCTATGGCCTGGATCGAAATCATTTCTAAGACATACATGATCAGATTTAAGAGTAAGATCAGCCATATTACCTGTAGATGACTTTGAGGATTCGAAATCTTAATCAAACTTGATCGAAACGACACGAAATGATTGATTCTTGGAGAAAACTTGTCTTGAGAGGGAGGGGATCTGTTCCTAGGGCTTAATCACGAAAATTAGCAGCTATTGGGGTCTCACTAGACCTTAAACTCCTGACCATAAGTTTCCTTTAGTGCCCATAGACCCCTCGACTTCCTAAACTTTACTTTCGTAGCTTAATTAACTTACCGGAAGACTTAACGATCTAACAAGCACTTAACTTTCATACTTTACTTTAAATTACTTTCATTTAATTCACTTTACTTCGTTTCATATTAAACACATAAGCATTTAATCACATAATCCCTTATAAGGCACATAAACATAATAGATCTAACGTTAACTAACGGAAAGTCAAATAGTCAAACAAAAACGTTTGGGATGTTACAATTTTGCTGGTCGACACCCGAGGTGCGGCGCACCTGGTGCTGGGCTGAAGTTGCTGGGTGTTTGGTGCGACGCACAGATGGGGGGTGCGGCGCACTTGGGGGTCTGGTGGTTGTTTAGGCTTGTTTTAGTGCTCATTTGACCCGTAGACCTTACGTATAAGTTATGTTGATGTTTAGGGAACTTGGAGATGTTCTTTAAGGTCCCGTTTATGTTACATGTCGATTATATGTGTGTGCTAGGTAGTTGGGAACTCAAGAAAGATACGTTAAAGTTGCTTGTTGATCGTTGTGCTCGTCGTCAGCTAAGATACATGACTTTTATCACGCTGGAGGCACAACAAAATGTGGTTTCTATAATTAACCTCTTAATCGGATTATCTTATGTGTGTTGGGTTTTCCGGGTTATGCGGGAGGTTATATGGGAATGTATGTATGCTGAAATGACCTATGTTGTTATGTTGACGTTTAAAGTAAAAGTAGTTGTGTGCATAAGTAGTGTGATGACTTTAATGATGTTGCTATGAACTGATTATGATATATATTGTTGATAATGTTGTTGATATGTCTTGATGTTGATGTGTGATGGCTTATATGTGAGAATTAAGTATGAAATGTCTAGTTCACTAGATACACGTAAGAAATGTTATGAGTTGTGCACGTTAGTGGGATTAAACGTTAAAGTAGATGTGGGACTAGTTAGGTAATGTATATACCTATGTTAAAGTAAAATGTGAGATGTGGGAAACCGTTATAGCCTTAGTGTTAGTGCGTAAAAGTAAGAAAGATATAAATACGTGGGAAATGCTATAGCTAAATACGTGAGCTTGATGTGGGAAGTGTTAAGCTTAACCCGTGCTAGTTTATGCCAAACTAGTGCGTACGTGGTTGCTTGAGTGGCTCCTTGCGGCATAGTTACGTGGGACTAGTATTTCCGGGTGGAGTGACTAACCACCAATGTTAAAAGCATGACGGGATACTATGGAAATGGCTTTGCCTTTCCTAAAAGTTAAGACGTGGGAAATCGTGCTAGTTGTAAAGCTAGTGCGTAATATGTAAACTGATTAAAGATGTAAGATGTGGGAATAAGTTGATTAAGATAATTATAAGAATACGTGAGAAAGATGTACATGTAATTTAAGACGTGGGATTACAATGTGATGTGGGATTTAATAAGATGTGTTGAGACGTATGATAAGAACGATGCATAGGCACAATTAGGAGTATATATCCTACATGTGCTATACATATATGTGCGATATGTTTATGTGTGATATGCCAAGATATGATATGAAGTTACGTTTAGTAGTAAGTCTATGTTGATATGATATAAGATATGTGTGAAAGAAGTATATGTGCTTTACATTGTGAGATCACAATGTGACGTGAGAATATGTACTAATATGAATACGTGTGACAAGTTTATGTGTGATATGCCAAGATATGATATGAAGTTACGTTTAGTAGTAAGTCTATGTTGATATGATATAAGATATTGATTAAGATGTGGGTATATGATGATAAGATGTATATGTGTGATATGCCAAGATATGATGTTAAGTTACGTTTAGTAGTAAGTCTATGTTGATATGAAATGAAATGTGATGCAATGTGGGAAAAGGGGAGTATGAGTTGATCTATGATTGTTGTGGATGATATGTAATGTGGTTACGTTTTGATAAGTAAAATATGACGAAGTTTTATGAAAGTAAAATGAAGAACGTTTTATCAAAATGTGTGTATCTTACTTAGCTAATTTTATTAGCTAACACTTGATTTTATGAAAATGTTGTGTCCTTCAGGATAAGCAGGTATAAGCTAGTGAAGTGCGTGGATCGTGAGATGGGTAGAAGAATAAAGGAAGATTAGCATTAGTCTCCCTATGATTAGACTTTACCTATAGCCATATGTTCGGCTACTTTATTTATGATTTATGTCTCTTGTAGATTTGATGGCAATTATGTTAGTGCCATAACTTGGATTTTACTTTGACTATTACGATGATGCTATTAGTAACACCAAACTTTAATGAAAGGTACCATCCGTTACGGATGAGGCAGTTTTTAAGTGATCCTTTTCCGCTATGTTTTAAACGCCGTTTGGCAAAAAAATTTGAAATCCAGGTTTTTAAAATGACGGGTGTTACACCAACCCTCATGGTCGAATTTATAGAGATAAAACCTACTTTAAAACTTAAACAATATTATATTACTGACATATTACCTGTAGGGATGATTGATGGATCGAAAAGCAAGCAAAAACCCTTCCGAAATCACCCGAAATCGACTAGAAATTGAAGATTTAACCTAGGTTTTGTGTGAAATACTTTTCTAGGGTTTTGATCTGTTTCTCCAGCCTTTAGGTCGACCAATAGGACATATATATACTGGGGCAACTTTAAAACTTTACATCTAGGCCCTCGTACTTCGTTACAACTCGTTTCGGCCCTTAACGACTCGTTTAACGCAACCGGGAACACTTAACAACTCTTATATCTTATCGGGAACACTAATTGACTTTATAAATCATTATCAACAATAATTTCATTACTTTAAATCACATTAACACATATCTCACGTTAATCATTTAATTCACATAAGCACATATAAAGCACATAGTGACTGATGGTCACTAACGACAAGTTAACGGTCAACGTCAAAAAGTTTCGGGATGTTACAAAGACTAACGGTAGTTACAGGAGCAAAAGACTAACGGAAGTTACCAAGACTAACGGCAGTTACAGGAGCAAAAGACTAACGGCCGTTAAGATCCCTAACGGGAGTTACGACCTGCAGATGTGAGAAACAACCATTCTTGACCTAAAAATCGATTGGAGAAGGTTCAAACTCATTTTTAAACATATACAAACATAATTAAACATAATTAAACATAAATAAACTTGTTTCATCATTCAAATCCAACCCTTGACCTCACTTGTATGCAAAACCCGTTTTTGACCCATTTGTAACCTTAGATCGACCCGAAACCTAATTTTGTGCTTAAAACTCGGTTTGAAAGGTTCCATGACTCGTTTTTAGTTAAATCTAACTTGTTTGAGCATAACCCACTTGATAATTTCACTTCCTAATATGACTTTTGACAAAAAAAAAATGATTTTTGACCCATTTTATGGATTTTGAAACCCGAATTCCGGGTTTTGGAGTTCAAATTCCCAAGGAAGTTTAAATTTAGTTGAAAGACATGTTTAACAACCAAAAATGAAGAATTTGAGCTAAGAAACACTTACCACAACTTCCTTAATTGACCAAATCCGAATTTAAGCTAGGTGGGGAGATTTCTTGCACCTTAAGTTCTAAGTTTTTGATATGTTGTAAGAATGATGATATAAATGATGATTTTGTTTTTAATTTGCTTGAAACAACATTGAATGAACTAGGATTTAGAGAGAGGGAGGAGTAAATGTTCTTGCATTTAGTTAGATAGAGAGAGAAGTGCAAGAGTATTGAATGAATGGTTGGGAGGTTGGGGAGATGGGATAGGGTTGGGTTATCTTGGATGGGTCATGGGTTGGGTATAACCCATGGATAGGATCCATATTCATTTCACTAGTTAATTTAAATGTCATCTAAATGAAAAGTTGATTTGCACTAACTAATGACCTCAATTAGCACATAAGTCTCAAATTAAATAATAAATTGACCCATATGAACACATTGCACTCAATTGAACCTCAAATTGCACTTGAACTACATTGATTAACTAAATACTTCGTCAAAATGTACTTGAAGTCAAAGAGTCAAAAGTCACAATTGTTACATCATTCCCCCGTTAAGGGAATTTCGTCTCGAAATTCGATAAAACCCTAATCACTAAACAAATGCGGGTATTTAGACTTCATAAAGTCTTCTCACTCCCAAGTGAACTCGGCTCCACGTCTAGCATGCCATCGGACTTTGACTATCGTGTAACGTTTGTTTCTTCAATTTCTTGACCTCACGTTCTAATATCTCTACCGGCTCTTCAACAAATTTGAGTTTCTTGTCCACTTGAATCTCATCCATAGGCACATGGAGTGTAGGATCCGCCAAACACTTTCTTAAGTTACAAATATGGAACACGTCATGCACACCTCTAAGCTCTTGAGGTAACTTCAATCGGTACGCCACTTTGCCCACTCGTTGAATGATCTCAAAAGGTTCAATGTATCTTGGTCCAAGCTTGCCTCTCTTTACAAAACGAACAACACCTTTCCACGAGGAAACTTTCAAAAGCACGTGATCACCAACATTGAACTCCAATGGTCTACGCCTTACATCGGCGTATTTCTTTTGTCTTTCACGGGGCAATTGTAACCTCTCCTTAATTTGAGAAATCACTTTTGTTGTTTCAACTACTATTTCCGAAGTTGGCTTTCACCAATTTCCGCCCAAGCGAGTGGAGAACGACACTTTCTACCATAAAGTGCCTCAAATGGTGCCATTTGAATACTTGCATTGTAACTATTATTATACGAGAACTCAACTAACGGTAAATGATCTTACCAACTTCCACCAAATTCAATAGCACAAGCCCTCAACATGTCTTCAAGCGTTTGGATGGTTCTCTCGGTTTGTCCATCTGTTTGAGGATGAAACGCCGTACTCATGTCTATTTGAGTACTCATTGCTCGTTGAAAAGCTTCCCAAAAATTTGATTTGAACCGGCTATCTCTATCGAAGATAATAGAAACCGGAACTCCATGTTTTGACACCACTTCTTTAATGTACAACCGAGCTAGGGTGTCACTCTTATCGGTCTCACGAATGGCCAAGAAGTGAGCCGACTTCGTCAACCGATCCACAATCACCCATATAGTATCACGACCATTTCTTGTCTTCGGTAACTTCGTGATGAAGTCCATTACAATCCGTTCCCACTTTTATTCCGGTATCACCGGTTGTACCAACAAACCGGGTGGCTTCTTATGACCGGCTTTCACTTGTAAGCAAGTAAGGCACTCACTCACATATTTAGCCACATCATGTTTCATGCCCGGCCACCAATAGAAATCTTTTAAATCAAAGTACATCTTATCCGATCCCGGGTGGACCGAATAAGCCGACTTATGGGCTTCATTCATAAGAAATGTTCTCAAATTGCCAAAAATGGGAATCCAAAGCCTTTCAACTAAATATAGCCCATTGTCTTCCTTTCTATCGAATAGTTGCTCCATGCCATCTAACCCTTCATTACCAAAATTTTCCGGTAAGGTAGCTTGTACTTGCGCTTCTATGATGCGGTCCCGAATACTTTGTCCCACCGTGAGGCTCATGGCTCTCGCCCTTCTTGGCTTGACCCTTTCCTTTCTACTCAATGCATCGGCTACAACATTAGCTATGCCCGAATGGTAGCGAATATCACAATCATAATCGCTAAAAAGTTCTAGCCATCTTATTTGCCTCATATTCAACTCACTTTGATTAAAGATATGTTGGAGACTTTTATGATTGGTGTAGATTACATATTTGGTGCCACAAAGGTAATGTCTCCAACACTTCAAAGCGAAAACAACCGCTCCCAATTCCAAATCATGAGTGGGGTAGTTCTTCTCATGCACTTTAAGTTGACGGGAGGCATAAGCAATGACCTTGCCCCGTTGCATAAGCACACACCCCAAACCTTGACCCGAAGCATCACAATATACCACAAAATCTTCAATCCCATCCGGAAGACTCAAGATAGGAGCATCACACAACATGTCTTTGAGAGTTTGAAAGGCAATTTCTTGTTTCTCGCCCCATTCAAACCTTTTCTCCTTTTGAGTTAAAAGGGTAAGTGGTTGCGCAATCTTGGAGAAACCTTCAATGAATCTTCGATAATAACCCGCCAATCCAAGAAATTGACGAATCTCGGATGGTGTTTCGGGTCGTCTCCAATTCTTGACCGCTTCAATCTTGCTAGGATCCACATGAATCCCGTCTTTGCTAATCACATGACCAAGGAAATGAACCTCTTCCAACCAAAACTCGCATTTAGAAAATTTCGCGTACAACTTCTCTTTTCTAAGCAATTCTAGCACCTCACGTAAGTGCTCGGCATGATCTTCCTTTGTTTTTGAGTAGACAAGTATGTCATCAATAAAGACAATAACCGACTTGTCCAAGTAGGGTCGACAAACCCAGTTCATCAAATCCATGAACACCGCCAGTGCATTAGTCAACCCAAACGGCATAACGGTAAGTTCATAGTGACCATACCTTGTACGAAATGCCGTCTTTGGTATGTCATCTTCATGAACTCTAAGTTGATGATAGCCCGAACGGAGGTCGATTTTTGAGAAATATTTGGCACCTTGCAAACGATCAAATAGCTCATCAATTTTAGGAAGTGGATACCGGTTCTTCACCGTGAGCTTGTTCAATTCCCGGTAATCGATACACATCCTAAAAGACCTATCTTTCTTCTTCACAAACAAGATTGGAGCTCCCCAAGGCGATTGACTAGGACGAATGAACCCTTTCTCTTGAAGTTCCTTGAGTTGAGATTCTAATTCTTGCATTTCCGTCAAAGCAAGTCTATATGGAGCTTTTGCCACAGGCGCGGCTTCGGGAATCAAGTTGATACGAAAGTCAAGTTGACGAGACGGGGGTAGACCCGGTAGATCATCCGGAAAAACATCGGGGAAGTCACGAACAATAGGAACGGTTTTCAATTCTACCTTTGTGATGGTAGCACTAAAAACCTTGGAACTAGGGGAATCAGATGTTTCACCTTGGACTCTAAGAATATAACCGTTTGATAACGGTATTTTTACCACTCTTTCACCACAATCAATGACTGCATTCACCACCGTCATCCAATCCATACCCACAATGATGTCAAAGCTCCCAATATCGAAAGGCATAAGATTAGTGTAAAATTCGACGTCGTTTAGAGTCAAGATACAATCACGGAGTACTTGACTAAGTCTAGTTAAATCACCATTGACCATCTCAATATCAAGCACATAATTTAAGGCACAAGGATGAACATCTATCAAAGGAACAAAACTATGGGACACGAAACTATAATCGGCTCCGGAATCAAATAACACCGTGGCATAATGACCATTAAGAAGAAATGTACCTGCCACCACATTTGGATCATTACGGGCTTCATTTGCATTCACCGAAAAGGCCTTCCCCCTTGGTTGCACTTGATGGCCTTGTTGGCCACGGTTTTGGTTAGGACCGGAGATTTGAAGTTGATTTGGATGAACCGCCACTTGAACATTTTGTCCCACCCATTGAGGACAAGTATTACGGTAATGGTCAGTGCTTCCACATTCATAACAACCTCCCCGTGGACCCCTTTGATTGTTAACTTGAGGAGGAAATGCTTGGATAGGAACCGCATGGGTAGGAGCCACTCTCGGAGCCCTACAATCTCTAGCAAGATGACCGACTTGTTTGCAATTATGACATGTCCCACAAGGAGTGGTGGGAGCATGATGTCGAGAGCATTTATTACAAAGTGGATGAGGACCCACATAAGCCTTCTTTTCCGGTTCAATTGCCGCAAACACCTTCCTTTATTAGGGCGTTTAGGGTCAAACCTACCCACTTTCTTCACCCCACTTGACTCCGGTACCTCCTTCCTTTTTGATGATGATACTTTACTCAACTCACCGCTTCTAAGTAGGTCCTCGGTAACACTACCGGCTCGATTAGTGGCTTCCGTCAATGAGGTAGGCATGATATTATTCACTAAGTGTCGGACTTGTGGAGTCAAGCCCATAACAAACTTTTCAATAGCTTGAGCCTCGGGAGACACCAAGTGTGGGATAAGAGTTGACAAATCTTGGAATCGCCGAATGTACCCCTTATAATCCGCCCCATTCATTTGGAGTTGAATGAACTCCAAGGTTAGAGTTTGAAGCTCATAGGGTGGACAAAATCTCTCCTTCACCAAAATTTTGAATTGATCCCAAGGTATAGCATTGCCCGCCCCCACTTCCTTGTTCCACCAACTCAATGCATCACCCCTAAACATGCCGGTTGAGTAAGTAACTTGATCATCATAAGTACAATGGCTCCTAGCAATCACCGCTTCAATCTCTTCAAGCCACCTTATACATGCCGTGGGGCCCCCACTCCCATCAAACTCCGGGGCTCCACAACTTTTAAAATCTTTGAAAGTGCACCCTTGACGGTACACTCCGTGTTGATTGAACATTGGAACATAGTTATCATGCATTACCGGTGTCTCTTCTTCTTCCACTACCACCGGTTGAACACCTTCATTGTTCACGTTCACTTGAGCTTCAACATTTGGCACCGTATTATTGGGTGCTTGAAGAGATGCCTTGACTTGGGCAACTATGGTAGGCATGATGTTTGTGACCGTTTGAGCGATCACGGTTGCCAAGTCAGGTGTTGGTGCTTCACCAGCACCTTGACCCCTCCCTTGACCTCTCCCTTGACCTCCCCCTCGGCCCCTACCTCGGCCCCTACCACCACCTCTACCTCTACCACCACCACGACCTCTTCCTTGAATTTCCGGTTGTGGCTCTGGAGTATTCTCTCTATAAGTAGTCCCGGCTCTTCTTGGCCTCACCATTACTATGAGACAAGGAACACGTCGACTCGAAAAGTTAGCCTCAAGATGCTCGCATGTTAGTCACACAAGTAGTTAATGCTCTCATGTCGACATATCACACATAAATCATATCATTACACTAAGGCAAAAGTACTAATGCTCTAGGGGAATCGTTATGTATCATGCCATCATACCAAGTTCACTATAATTGTTTATCATCAAACCACATACTCATGTTCCATGCATCACACAACCAAGCAACTAAACAAGCGATTTAAAGTATAATTCAAATCCGATATTCTCTTTAGTTATTGGCCGGGTATGTATACAGGGTGTACCAGCGGCTAACCCTCCACCCAACCAACTCCCATTAAGCATATCGGTTCCTTATTATACTCTAAGCCAAACATGTGCAATTCGTGATGTCATTAACTTGTTATAATACCGGGTAACCATAAAATAGTTGATCAGGCTCTTTTAGGGTTGCCACAATATTATATCATGTTAATGCCATAACTTCATTTTGCTAAAAATCATCAATTCAAATCATCTCAATCAACAATATGCACATGACCTCATTGACCTCAATAACCACATTGACCTCATGCACTTGACCATCACACAACCAAGCAACTAAACAAGCGATTTAAAGTATAATTCAAATCCGATATTCTCTTTAGTTATTGGCCGGGTATGTATACAGGGTGTACCAGCGGCTAACCCTCCACCCAACCAACTCCCATTAAGCATATCGGTTCCTTATTATACTCTAAGCCAAACATGTGCAATTCGTGATGTCATTAACTTGTTATAATACCGGGTAACCATAAAATAGTTGATCAGGCTCTTTTAGGGTTGCCACAATATTATATCATGTTAATGCCATAACTTCATTTTGCTAAAAATCATCAATTCAAATCATCTCAATCAACAATATGCACATGACCTCATTGACCTCAATAACCACATTGACCTCATGCACTTGACCATCACACAACAACACATTGATCACGCCAAGCTAATTGTACTCATGTTATCACACATAATGAACCTTCCTATGAATTTCAACCGTACACTTATAATGCTCATATAGTTCACGTTGCATACAAGATTCCTAATCATGCATGCTATATGAAGAGTTTTACTTAAGCCGTAGTCTAGGTCAATCCACCTAATTCTCTACGACCTGCATGGGCCACCATTCTGTAACACCCGAGCTAGGCTCGAAATGCACCGAAAAGCATGACACAAAATGGAATTATCGTAGAACGAGACTATATGAAAATAAAAGGATTCCGTGAACCCAACAATTAGATTACAATGTCACAAAAGCACAAGGAGCATACAACCATCAAGAGTTTACAAAATAATATCAAAAGATGGCTCATGATCCTAAGCAAGTCCCATCAACGGGTAATGAATCACGGATCCATGGTCATAGTCCAACTCCTAGCAATGCAATCAAGCTCTTGGGTTAACTTGATTACCTGAAAAGTGTACTAAACAATGTCAACACTAGGTTGGTGAGTTCGTAGGAAAGAAAGGACAAGAACACGTACCAATGTCATCCATCACATAAACAAGAATAAAGAACAAGAATTTTTGGCATCAATTAAGTATCTAACATGGCCTATGATCTCACACTTGCACACAATGTCCCTCAATTGTCCTCATGTCATCCATAATGTCATCAAGTACTTAAAGTACCCGTATAATTGTCATCAAGCACTTAAGGTGCCTGTTTATGTTGTCATCATGTCCCTCATGCCCATCATTGTTCTCAACACATCATTAAACATAATTAAACATAATTAAACATAATTAAACATAATTAAACATAATTAAACATAATTAAACATAATTAAACATAATTAAACATAATTAAACATAATTAAACATAATTAAACATAATTAAACATAATTAAACATAATTAAACATAATTAAACATAATTAAACATAATTAAACATAATTAAACATAATTAAACATAATTAAACATAATTAAACATAATTAAACATAATTAAACATAATTAAACATAATTAAACATAATTAAACATAATTAAACATAATTAAACATAATTAAACATAATTAAACATAATTAAACATAATTAAACATAATTAAACATAATTAAACATAATTAAACATAATTAAACATAATTAAACATAATTAAACA
Source organism: Erigeron breviscapus (assembly GCA_034093135.1). Lineage (NCBI taxonomy): Eukaryota > Viridiplantae > Streptophyta > Magnoliopsida > Asterales > Asteraceae > Erigeron > Erigeron breviscapus. The sequence goes on from CM067168.1 coordinate 86,754,997, forward strand.
TAATTAAACATAATTAAACATAATTAAACATAATTAAACATAATTAAACATAATTAAACATAATTAAACATAATTAAACATAATTAAACATAATTAAACATAATTAAACATAATTAAACATAATTAAACATAATTAAACATAATTAAACATAATTAAACATAATTAAACATAATTAAACATAATTAAACATAATTAAACATAATTAAACATAATTAAACATAATTAAACATAATTAAACATAATTAAACATAATTAAACATAATTAAACATAATTAAACATAATTAAACATAATTAAACATAATTAAACATAATTAAACATAATTAAACATAATTAAACATAATTAAACATAATTAAACATAATTAAACATAATTAAACATAATTAAACATAATTAAACATAATTAAACATAATTAAACATAATTAAACATAATTAAACATAATTAAACATAATTAAACATAATTAAACATAATTAAACATAATTAAACATAATTAAACATAATTAAACATAATTAAACATAATTAAACATAATTAAACATAATTAAACATAATTAAACATAATTAAACATAATTAAACATAATTAAACATAATTAAACATAATTAAACATAATTAAACATAATTAAACATAATTAAACATAATTAAACATAATTAAACATAATTAAACATAATTAAACATAATTAAACATAATTAAACATAATTAAACATAATTAAACATAATTAAACATAATTAAACATAATTAAACATAATTAAACATAATTAAACATAATTAAACATAATTAAACATAATTAAACATAATTAAACATAATTAAACATAATTAAACATAATTAAACATAATTAAACATAATTAAACATAATTAAACATAATTAAACATAATTAAACATAATTAAACATAATTAAACATAATTAAACATAATTAAACATAATTAAACATAATTAAACATAATTAAACATAATTAAACATAATTAAACATAATTAAACATAATTAAACATAATTAAACATAATTAAACATAATTAAACATAATTAAACATAATTAAACATAATTAAACATAATTAAACATAATTAAACATAATTAAACATAATTAAACATAATTAAACATAATTAAACATAATTAAACATAATTAAACATAATTAAACATAATTAAACATAATTAAACATAATTAAACATAATTAAACATAATTAAACATAATTAAACATAATTAAACATAATTAAACATAATTAAACATAATTAAACATAATTAAACATAATTAAACATAATTAAACATAATTAAACATAATTAAACATAATTAAACATAATTAAACATAATTAAACATAATTAAACATAATTAAACATAATTAAACATAATTAAACATAATTAAACATAATTAAACATAATTAAACATAATTAAACATAATTAAACATAATTAAACATAATTAAACATAATTAAACATAATTAAACATAATTAAACATAATTAAACATAATTAAACATAATTAAACATAATTAAACATAATTAAACATAATTAAACATAATTAAACATAATTAAACATAATTAAACATAATTAAACATAATTAAACATAATTAAACATAATTAAACATAATTAAACATAATTAAACATAATTAAACATAATTAAACATAATTAAACATAATTAAACATAATTAAACATAATTAAACATAATTAAACATAATTAAACATAATTAAACATAATTAAACATAATTAAACATAATTAAACATAATTAAACATAATTAAACATAATTAAACATAATTAAACATAATTAAACATAATTAAACATAATTAAACATAATTAAACATAATTAAACATAATTAAACATAATTAAACATAATTAAACATAATTAAACATAATTAAACATAATTAAACATAATTAAACATAATTAAACATAATTAAACATAATTAAACATAATTAAACATAATTAAACATAATTAAACATAATTAAACATAATTAAACATAATTAAACATAATTAAACATAATTAAACATAATTAAACATAATTAAACATAATTAAACATAATTAAACATAATTAAACATAATTAAACATAATTAAACATAATTAAACATAATTAAACATAATTAAACATAATTAAACATAATTAAACATAATTAAACATAATTAAACATAATTAAACATAATTAAACATAATTAAACATAATTAAACATAATTAAACATAATTAAACATAATTAAACATAATTAAACATAATTAAACATAATTAAACATAATTAAACATAATTAAACATAATTAAACATAATTAAACATAATTAAACATAATTAAACATAATTAAACATAATTAAACATAATTAAACATAATTAAACATAATTAAACATAATTAAACATAATTAAACATAATTAAACATAATTAAACATAATTAAACATAATTAAACATAATTAAACATAATTAAACATAATTAAACATAATTAAACATTTTTAAACATATACAAACATAATTAAACATAATTAAACATAAATAAACTTGTTTCATCATTCAAATCCAACCCTTGACCTCACTTGTATGCAAAACCCGTTTTTGACCCATTTGTAACCTTAGATCGACCCGAAACCTAATTTTGTGCTTAAAACTCGGTTTGAAAGGTTCCATGACTCGTTTTTAGTTAAATCTAACTTGTTTGAGCATAACCCACTTGATAATTTCACTTCCTAATATGACTTTTGACAAAAAAAAATGATTTTTGACCCATTTTATGGATTTTGAAACCCTAATTCCGGGTTTTGGAGTTCAAATGCCCAAGGAAGTTTAAATTTAGTTGAAAGACATGTTTAACAACCAAAAATGAAGAATTTGAGCTAAGAAACACTTACCACAACTTCCTTAATTGACCAAATCCGAATTTAAGCTAGGTGGGGAGATTTCTTGCACCTTAAGTTCTAAGTTTTTGATATGTTGTAAGAATGATGATATAAATGATGATTTTGTTTTTAATTTGCTTGAAACAACATTGAATGAACTAGGATTTAGAGAGAGGGAGGAGTAAATGTTCTTGCATTTAGTTAGAGAGAGAGAGAAGTGCAAGAGTATTGAATGAATGGTTGGGAGGTTGGGGAGATGGGATAGGGTTGGGTTATCTTGGATGGGTCATGGGTTGGGTATAACCCATGGATAGGATCCATATTCATTTCACTAGTTAATTTAAATGTCATCTAAATGAAAAGTCGATTTGCACTAACTAATGACCTCAATTAGTACATAAGTCTCAAATTAAATAATAAATTGACCCATATGAACACATTGCACTCAATTGAACCTCAAATTGCACTTGAACTACATTGATTAACTAAATACTTCGTCAAAATGTACTTGAAGTCAAAGAGTCAAAAGTCACAATTGTTACATTATACCCCGATCAATGTTAATATTTATTACTTATTCATACTTGACTCAATCAAATTAAATGCTTGAAGGTACCTTTTTACAAAAAAATTTAGAAAATTTCATATATTGGTAATCTTAAAAATATCATATATATATCCAAATAAAATATTAAAATATCAAATATGTCATTGTTAAACTTGAAAAATATCAAAATCACCCAAATAAATTTAATCCATTTATTTGTTGAATGCCAAATCTCACGTGAAGTATGGACATATAGAGTATGGACATATAGAGTATGGACATATAGAGTATGGACATATAGAGTATGGACATATAGAGTATGGACATATAGAGTATGGACATATAGAGTATGGACATATAGAGTATGGACATATAGAGTATGGACATATAGAGTATGGACATATAGAGTATGGACATATAGAGTATGGACATATAGAGTATGGACATATAGAGTATGGACATATAGAGTATGGACATATAGAGTATGGACATATAGAGTATGGACATATAGAGTATGGACATATAGAGTATGGACATATAGAGTATGGACATATAGAGTATGGACATATAGAGTATGGACATATAGAGTATGGACATATAGAGTATGGACATATAGAGTATGGACATATAGAGTATGGACATATAGAGTATGGACATATAGAGTATGGACATATAGAGTATGGACATATAGAGTATGGACATATAGAGTATGGACATATAGAGTATGGACATATAGAGTATGGACATATAGAGTATGGACATATAGAGTATGGACATATAGAGTATGGACATATAGAGTATGGACATATAGAGTATGGACATATAGAGTATGGACATATAGAGTATGGACATATAGAGTATGGACATATAGAGTATGGACATATAGAGTATGGACATATAGAGTATGGACATATAGAGTATGGACATATAGAGTATGGACATATAGAGTATGGACATATAGAGTATGGACATATAGAGTATGGACATATAGAGTATGGACATATAGAGTATGGACATATAGAGTATGGACATATAGAGTATGGACATATAGAGTATGGACATATAGAGTATGGACATATAGAGTATGGACATATAGAGTATGGACATATAGAGTATGGACATATAGAGTATGGACATATAGAGTATGGACATATAGAGTATGGACATATAGAGTATGGACATAAAGTACACAGTACACAGTGCACCGTAAACAGTATGGACATATAGAGTATGGACATATAGACTGTTTACGGTGCATTGTGTACTGTGTACTTTTTCAGTAATAGTGAGATTTTTATTTCGATTGTCTCATTATCTCATCTATGGTTATCAAATAGACGTAAGGATTTACTTTTTTTTTTGTGGCCTACCTGGTTGATGGGTCAGAGCTTTATGTTGTAACACTTCTTGTACTTTATTGGGGTAACTTGTCTGAATCATTAATATAAATGCCGTTGAAAATATAATTAAGTTTAATCAAAATATTAAACATTAAAATCTTTAAAATTATAAATAACATTATTGTTTTAACTTTATACCCTTCTCTACTGAATACTAATCCCTAATTAATAGTTTAGATATGCCTATTCATGGATTGTGATCACAGCAGGTCGAACTGTT
>CM067168.1:86765007-86776295 GCA_034093135.1 Erigeron breviscapus
GGCACACGGCCACACTAAGGAAAAAAAATTTACGACCAGTTAGTTTTAGACCAAGGATACAACTGGTGTGATACTACAGAGACCACAAACACCACATTGCACACATTTGTATGAAACTTGCAACTAGTTGGGCATATATGATATTTTTGAGATTAACAGTGACATATACGAAATTTTCCTTTATTCTGAATATTTTACTTATTTAGTCCAGATAATACCGGAGTTATAAGTTAGTCTTTTTTTTTATTTATATATTACATTTAAAAACTAGTTAGAAATAAAATAGAAGTGAAAAAAATACAAGATATAGGTTTCTCTACAAAAAATCTGAAATTGATGGTCTAGATAAATATTATTTGCATGTATAAAATAATATAACATAAAATATTCATAATATTCAAATGAATAGATATATTAAAATGAAGTTAGACAGTGTGTTTAGCTAATGTGGGTTTGTCCACATTGCTAGAAGAATAAATATTAAGTGATATTCTATCATGATTAAGTTTCTATTTTAACATTGTTTTTTTTTTGAGGTTTTTATTTAAAAAAGTATTACTTTTTTATACGACGACAATTCTTAAAGCTGTAGTAAGAACTTTTTTTTAGTCTGTATACGATTGTGCAGGTTTCGAAATAGTCGTTGCCACTGCAACGCACGGCGGTTAAAAACTAGTTAGAAATAAAATAGAAGTGAAAAAAATACAAGATATAGGTTTCTCTACAAAAAATCTGAAATTGATGGTCTAGATAAATATTATTTTGCATGTATAAAATAATATAACATAAAATATTCATAATATTCAAATGAATAGATATATTAAAATGAAGTTAGACAGTGTGTTTAGCTAATGTGGGTTTGTCCACATTGCTAGAAGAATAAATATTAAGTGATATTCTATCATGATTAAGTTTCTATTTAACATTCTTTTTTATACGACGACAATTCTTAAAGCTGTAGTAAGAACTTTTTTTTAGTCTGTATACGATTGTGCAGGTTTCGAAATAGTCGTTGCCACTGCAACGCACGGCGGTTAAAAACTAGTTAGAAATAAAATAGAAGTGAAAAAAATACAAGATATAGGTTTCTCTACAAAAAATCTGAAATTGATGGTCTAGATAAATATTATTTTGCATGTATAAAATAATATAACATAAAATATTCATTAATATTCAAATGAATAGATATATTAAAATGAAGTTAGACAGTGTGTTTAGCTAATGTGGGTTTGTCCACATTGCTAGAAGAATAATTATTAATTTTTTTATATTTTGTTTCTATATTTAACATTGTTTTTTTTTACCATTTGCCTTCTTTTATACCTTTTTTTGTTTTTTTTTTTTTGTTTATTTGGTTATTATATTCTATTTTTTTTATTTAAAAAAGTATTACTTTTTTATACGACGACAATTCTTAAAGCTGTAGTAAGAACTTTTTTTTAGTCTGTATACGATTGTGCAGGTTTCGAAATAGTCGTTGCCACTGCAACGCACGGCGGTTAAAAACTAGTTAGAAATAAAATAGAAGTGAAAAAAATACAAGATATAGGTTTCTCTACAAAAAATCTGAAATTGATGGTCTAGATAAATATTATTTGCATCGAAATGACAAATTTACCTCTCACATGTCTGGCACACGGCCACACTAAGGAAAAAAAATTTACGACCAGTTAGTTTTAGACCAAGGATACAACTGGTGTGATACTACAGAGACCACAAACACCACATTGCACACATTTGTATGAAACTTGCAACTAGTTGGGCATATATGATATTTTTGAGATTAACAGTGACATATACGAAATTTTCCTTTATTCTGAATATTTTACTTATTTAGTCCAGATAATACCGGAGTTATAAGTTAGTCTTTTTTTTTTATTTATATATTACATACTTCAAAATCCGTTTTAAATTTGAATAATGATAAATAAACCTAATTTATATACCTAAAAAAAAAAAACTTAAACCTTAAAAATTTGACAAATTAATCCCATTTGTTATTGTTTTTTCCATCGTAAGCACCTGATCCTTTCTTTATCCATTATTTTTTCAAGATTTCACAAGCAAAATGTTTCAAAATATGGTTAGGTATCAAATCTTTTTTAATATTATTCTAAACAGTTTTATATTTTGTTGATAAATTTTTAATATAAATAAAGATTACAATGAAATTAACAACCAACTTAACAAAGTAACAACGGGCTGAGCATTATGTTGAACATAAGACCTTTAAAACTGATTTCGGCCACCCAAGTGCGCTACTAAAACGCCTTATTATATATTTAAAGAACGCAATTATCTAAGGTTACCTTTTTTTATATATGCTAGGGACGGTAGTTAACATCTTTTTTCCCTTTATACCGAACTTAATAGTATCGTTTTAGAATTACATACTTCAAAATCTTATTTTCGTCATCCTTAAGCAACTGATTTTTTTTTTATTCATTTTTCTTTCAAAGTATGTATGTACAAGCTAATTTTTTCATAATAATTTAGGTACCAAATCTTTTTTAACATTATCTTGAACAATTCTATATTCTGTAAATAATTTCTCAATAACATCTTAAATAAAATACTATACATGTGATTCATAGAAATTTTTAATATTTCTCGAACTTCATAAATTTAAAACCCATATCTTTATCTATTATTATTATTGTTATTATTATTATTATTATTATTATTATTATTATTATTATTATTGTTACTCGTATTATTATTATTGAATGCATTTAAGACTATCTGTAACCATTCAATAGATAATATCACGTTGGATCCACCAAGTTACAAATCTTGCGAGAGATAGAAACACATGGTTGGTGTCTTGCTGAGACGGATGGGAATCCACTTGGCTACCAAGGGATCTTGTTTTATTAAACATCATTACTTATATGGTTATATATACATGTACTGGCAAAGAAAAGATATCTGAAAAATATACGTTACTCTTTCGAAAGTTAACGGGGCAGCACCCCCATGCTATCTTCGCCCCTGATCTAGAGTACATAATATCTAAACATATACAACCAACCACTCATTAATCTCACTTGATCATAGTTGTTTACTCATACTTTTTGATTCGACTCGAAAATTATAAACGTTACTCGAATCATAAAAGTTAATATATTAGATAATGATTACTTTTATGATAATATACAATTATTTATGATACAAATATAATATAATAGTTATATGATAAGTTAAAAATAAAATAAATAATATTGAAATAAAATAAAATTTAAAACCAAATAAAAGAATAATGTTTGTTTAAAAAATAAAAAAATTAAAAGATATTAATTTTTTTAATAGAGATCCGAAACATGAATCAGATCGACTCAGAATGTGACTCGCCCTCGCACCGACTCGTCCGAGTGTGAAGCAACAGAGTCATCCACTGAGTCGTCTTATTTTAAATTTGTTTTGACTTGACTCGTGACTTCGTAGGAGTTTGAAAACTATGCACTTGATGTCAAAGATAATTATTATGGTGAGTGTATTCTAAAGGAGTAAAGGGTAAAACGCACAATAAAGTACTAATTTGTTAACTTTTAAGTTTTAAACATTCTACTTTATTTTTTAGCAACAAAAAAAAAAGTATCCAAATTTATTGATTTTTCGATTTTAATATCCTACTCATCTTTATTAAGCAATAAAAGTTGAACTTCTATAAAAAATTATTCAACTTTCATTTACACATCCTTCTGCACTAATTTACCAAATACGGTTACAAGACCTACATCAAACCGACAAACAGATTAATGGTACCATCAAAACATAAACAATTTTAAAAAGTATGAAATGTACTATTAAATAAGGGTGTGATGTCGGAAATGTCTATTTGGTGTGCCACTAGATGAATTGAGTTTCACTTATCTTTGTTCCATCTTCTTGAATGTTAACCCATAATTATTATCATATATTTGGCGAAGTGACATGCTTATGAAAAAAGTTTAATATATTAGAATGAACTAAAAAATAATTTTCAATAAAGAGTACCATTAAAAAGTGCTTTTCTTAAGTTTTTAAAATTGGATAGCTTTAATTCCTAATAAAAGTAGGATACGCAAAGTTTAAGAATGGATATCTTTTATTGCTAAAACAATAAGAGTAGATACTTAACATTTAAAAATTAACAAACTAGGATACGTTTTACTGTCAAAAAAACATATAACTATAGTTTAAAAACGCAACAATTTTGGATATTTTTTTTAACAATTTACCGTATTTCAAACTTGGTGTTTTTGTTGGCCAATGTTAGAACATAAAGATGAAAATTCATAATGATAGAATATAATGATTTTGAAAGGGCTGGGCTATCTACATACATCAACTGTTTGAAGCGCACACTACCGAAACATCCCGTTTTATGTTCAACGCCACGTTTTTCGCTACGTTTTAAATAAAACGTAGTGTATGCCCGATGTGTAGATAGTAAAATTACAGAGGGGAATTACACGTCATCTGACCCAAATGTCAGAGGAATGACAGGTGTCATTCTTCCGTTTTTGATACCGTTTTACACAAAACGGTACGTATTAGGTGAACTTCCAAAACTGTCCATTTTACGTAAAACTGTGTATATGCCAGTGCCGTTTTGTAAGCAGAAACGGAGCATGTAACATAAACGGACCAGTTTTGTTATGGTTAATGTAAATTTTTTTAGGAATTTGTATAACACTTGCAATTACAATATAGATAGTAATTTTTTTATTTGAAATGTATATGTTTGAAAAAGAGACAAAGTTTATAGTTTATGAAATCAACTAACAATTGGTTGTATTTTTATGGAATTATGTTACTAGGCTAAATATTGTGTATGGGTTTGAAAAATAGACAAAGTTAATACTTTATGAAATCAACTAACAATTGTTTGTATTATTATGGAATTATGTTACTAGGGACTAGGGTTATGAAAGATCGAAATATTGTGTATGGGTTTGAAAAATAAACAAAGTTTATACTTTTTTTAAATCAACTAACAATTGTTTGTATTATTATGGAATTATGTTACTAGGCTTATGAAAGATCTCAAGTTTGTGTATTGTATCTCACTAACCGTCTATTCAATTCAACCAAAAACGAATTTGTGTCTACGTAATGTATTTAACCGGATGAACCTTACAAAATCACCAACACAAAAATTACGTAACTTAAGAAAGTAGTAAAGTACACCAATCTTCTTAACACAAGTCCAAATACTTAAACTAGTTTTATCACCTGTTACTCAACCACCATAACATCTTCAGCCGTTAATCCTGGTCCGGGAGTTGTTTTGCCAAGTTTATTCCTTAAAACTCTTTCACTTCTTCTCTTTGCCATGACCTTGACTCTCGGTTTCTTCTTGCTTCCTTCATTCACAGATTCGTATTTAGTTACATTGGATATAAGGTCTTTGAGATCGTTAAATTACATATACTTTTTGGCAGTGTTAACTACACGCATCGGTCATTATCCCTTGTAAGAATAAAACAAGTTGAGTAACCATGATATATTTTATTGTTGGTTTTTATAATTTTTGTTACCTAGTTTATAAAAATATTGTAATACATGTTTTTTAATACTATCATGAAAAACACATTGTATCACGCATGACTAGAACATACAAATTTACCATCAGTGAATCAAAAGGAAATATCAGGAACAATAAAAGTATCACAAATTATGGCGGAAACATATGTCTAATAGCTAGATAAAAGTGTACTGAAAGTGCAGGGTGATCGATCGATTCGCGATTCCTACGACTATGTAAGTGCGGAATCCAAACATAATCGTTATTGAGGTAATTGAATGAAACACATATATATGAACACGAAATCAATATGAACAGGAGATATAAATCTGAATTCCTTTATCATTAGTCGAATGATTACAATGAATAAATCCGTTTACAATACATCTACGATGATTACGGATTACAATCAACGAGACGACTCTTGATAATCGAATAATATGGTGGACTTACGGACTGAGGTTTGCGCATACCTCAGCCTGCCGTGAATGAAATCTGTTGCAACTAAAATCATTACCTAAAACCGAAAACCTAAGAACACTATATATAGGCTAGAAATGGGCTGGGCTTCAAACTCGTGGACCAAACACGTGCTACAGTAACACGTGATTGGCCAAACTCGTGTTACTGTTCACACGAGTTTGTCCAAACTCGTGGTACTGTTCACACGAGTTTGTCCTGTTGTCTGGATAATCTCTGTAAAGTAACAGCCCTTTAATTGAGATGCATCGGACACAAATTGTGCACCAAAACGTGCACTAACATGTACGAATTTTGGTTAACGTAAAATGTATAAAGGAGATTACCATGAAACTGTGAGGAGCCATCACCCGGAGTTTCATCAAAGTGGTTGGAGCTCTGACCAAGCGGCGTAAGAACATTGTAGTCATCGTACTGGTGCGACTGATTAACAGTAACAGTTTGACCGATAATAATCAGAATGCTATCCTCCTCATATAATTAGCTTGTGATACATCTCACATGCAACTTCTAATCTTTACAGTGAGGGACACATTTACAAGGTACCAGTGATATTTTCCAGAAAATTTTGTTCAGTGAGAAAATAAATTAATAAATTCCCCCTGAACTTAAAACATTTTTAAGAACAAAAATATATCTTTCAAAGTCTTTCCCCCTGGAATGATGATCCAGAAATATATTAATGCAAAGATAGTACACTAAGGCGTTCAATATCTGAGTAGTTATAGATTTATAAATCTGTTTAAATCAAGGATCCCCAGTAGTACACAAAGGCGTTCAATACCAAGGTTCCAGATTTAAGGGTTTAACATTCCCAACTCACCAACAAGATATTCAAAAGTTTTGACATCCAGTGGTTTAGTAAAAATGTCAGCGAGTTGTTTGTCAGTGGGAATAAAATGGAGTTCAATGTTGCCTTTCACAATATTATCACGAATGAAGTGATACCTGAGATCAATGTGCTTCGTCTTTGAGTGCATGACTGGATTGTTCGAGATAGCAATGGCACTGGTATTATCACAAAAGATTGGGGTCTTTGAATACTTAATACCATAATCAAACAACTGGTTCTTCATCCAGAGTATCTGAGCACAACAACTGGCTGCAGACACGTATTCAGCTTCAGCAGTGGACAATGAAACTGAAGTTTGCTTTTTACTGGTTCAGCTGACCAGTTTGCCACCAAGGAAATGACATCCACCAGTAGTGGATTTCCTGTCTATCTTACAACCTGCATGATCTGAATCTGAATAACCCATTAGATCCATGCCTGAGCCTTTGGGGACACCCTTAAGGTATTTCAGTATGCACTTTACAGCAAGCATATGAGATCCTTTGGATTAGACTGATATCTGGCACATAAACATGTTGAAAACATAATATCTGGTCTACTGGCAGTTAAATACATCAGTGAACCAACCATGCCTCTATAGACAGTGGTGTTCACTGTTTACCATCTGGATCTGAGTCCAGTGTTAGTGGTGCAGAAATTGGAGTGAGTTTAGATGGTGAAGAGTTCATATCATATTTCTTTAAAAGATCTCTAACATATTTTTCCTGATTAATAAAAATACCATCTCTGGTCTGTTTAATCTGGAGTCCAAGAAAATATGTTAATTCACCCATCAAACTCATTTCATATTCAGTTGACATTATTTTCGAAAATTTCTTGCACATTTTATCATCAGTAGACCCAAAAATAATATCATCAACATAAATTTGTACCATCAACAGATTACCTTTTTCATTAAGAATAAATAAGGTATTGTCAATTGCACCTCTTTTGAAACCATTTTTCAATAAATGTTTAGTCAGAGTATCATACCAGGCACGTGGGGCTTGTCTGAGACCATAAAGTGCTTTGTCCAGACGATATACCCAGTGTGGATGCTTTTCGTCAATGAAACCTGGTGGTTGTCTGACATAAACTTCTTCTTCAAGTTTTCCATTCAAAAATGCACTTTTACGTCCATCTGGTATACCTTGAATTGATGATGAGAGCGAATGCTAAGAATATTCTGATCGCTTCAAGTCTAGCCACTGGAGCAAATGATTCATCAAAATCGACATCTGACTGGCAGTAGCCTTGTGCTACCAGTCTGGCCTTGTTTCTGATTACGTGGCCATCTTCATCTACCTTGTTCCTAAAACCCATCTGGTTCCAATTGGTTCTTTCTTTCCAACTGGAAAGGGAACCAGGTACCAAACCTTGTTCCTTTCAAACTGGTGAAGCTCTTCTTGCATAGCAGTCACCCAGCTTGGATCTTCCATAGCCTCGTCAATCTTCTTTGGTTCTATCAATGATAAGAAACTGATATATAAGCATTGATTACTGGAGGCTCTTCTGGTCAGAACCCCTCGACTGGAGTCACCTATGATCTGATCGATAGGATGAGCTTTTGTCCATCTGGAGTATTGACCAGGATTGTTACTGACAACAATATCATTGCAAGAATTCAGTTGAGTCTCCTCTGGTGTTTCTTCTGGAGGAGGATCTTGCCAGACTACTTCAACATCTTCATCTGAATCATTTAAATTACGATTTGCATCATGAAATTCTTCATTTGAAGGCATTTCCTGGAGTACTGGTTCAGTTTCAACTGGGACTGATACTGGGGGAGTAGTACGCACATCTGATCCAATATTAATTTCAGAGGGTAGTTTGAAAATAATTGAAGGATAGAATGGAGTACCACTGGAGAGTTTCTTTTTCTGAACAGGTTCCAGATCAGTATGACTGGAAACTTCTTTTGGAGAATCTTCTTTATTGTAGTTGATAGGATCAGATTCATAGAAGACAATTGGAGTTACTGGGGAGTACAAGGATTGGCTTTTATTGATTGCAGCATTTGATTCATCAAATGTGACATGAATTGACTCATGGACCTTCTCCAGTCTCTTGTATAGACTCTGAAGGCCTTGCGAATGGCTGAATAGCCTAAGAAATACCCTTCATCAGCTTTGGCATCAAATTTGTCTAACTGACTGGAGTCGTTCAGGATGTAAACTGGACATCCAAAAACGTGAAAATAACCAATATTTGGTTTTCTATTTCTTAAGACTTCATAGGCTGTCTTTTTGTGTCGCTTCACATACACTGACCGGTTCTGGGGTGGCAAGCAGTAGCAATTGCTTTAGCCCAGAAACTGGTAGACAGACCAGATTCAGCAAGCATACTCCTGGCAGCTTCTATTAGCGTTTGATTCTTCCTTTCCACCACTCCATTCTGTTCTGGAGAGCGGGCTGATGAGAAATTCTGGGAGATGCCAGTGTCAGTACAGAATGACTCCAGAGTTGCATTCTGGAATTCTGTTCCATTATCACTTCTTAACTGACACACTTTTCGACTGTACTTGAGCTCAATTTGCTTGATAAGACTGATGATTTCAGCAGCAGCTTCACTTTTAGACCTTAGAAAAATCACCCAACAATATCTGGAGAATTCATCTACGATCACCAGGGTGTATCTTTTACCAGCACGAGTGTGAACATTCACTGGACCGAAAAGGTCCATATGAAGCATATGAAGAGGTTCAGATATGCTGAAATTCTGTCTGGTCTTGAAACTGGTATGTTTCTGCTTACCCATCTCACATCCTGGACATGGCCTTTCCTTTTTGAAGGAAACTGAAGGTATCCCATCTGCAAGTTGTTTTCTGGACAACTTATTAATATTTTGAAAATTTAAATGGGATAACCTTTTGTGCCATAACCAGTTTGTGTCTTCATCAGCTTGAGTATAGAAACACTGCTCTGAAGGAGAGCTTTCCATATCAATCACGTACACATTCCCTTTTCTGGGAGCAATCAATACTACCTTCCAGTCCTTGTTGAATACAATGCCCTGAGCAATATTGAATAGAACTTGATAGCCATCATCACACAGTTGACTGACACTGATCAGGTTATATTTCAAACCATTCACAAATGCAACTCGTCTGAATTTGACTTGTCCATTCTTCAGAACACCATACCCCTCAGTTTTTCCACAACCATCATTTCCAAAAGTAATGGAGGGTCCATCAGAAATGATGAATTCTTCCAGCAGGGTCTTACATCCGGTCATCGTCCTGCCAGCTGCACTGTCAAGATACCAGGTATATTTCTTTCGATTGCCCTGCACATGCACATCACCAGATATTCAATTAGATTTGGGAACCCATCGACTGATGGGTTCACTGGACCCTCCCTTATAGGTCCCTGGGTATCTGGTTTAGTTCACTTTCTTCAACAGTGGTCTTAGTTGAAAAGACCACTGGGGTTGATAGTTTTGAAACCTTTTTCTTTTTCTCAACTGGAGAAATATATTTATCTTTCTTGAAAAAGGTTTGGTATTTTGTCTAGGGCCAGATGAAGTACCCTCAATAAAGTTTAATCTTGCATTAAAACTTTGAAATTGACGAGTCAGTAATTGAAACTGGCTCTCTAACCTTGACAAAATATTTTCATCAGATGACACCTGAGCCTTTCCAGTTGTCTGGACTCAGGCTTAGGTAAGGGATTGGTCTGAGGCAAAGGTTATTCTCCGATAGCCTTTTTAACTGGAGCAGTCATCTGGAGTGCTCCAGTCTTAACCTCTGGCGATTGAACTGGGAAAATATTGGCCTTGGGAGTTACAGGCTCATCATACATGGTAATGGGCCTGAATCCCTCTGGTAACCGATCAATTACTGGTATTAATGATGCAACATGAGTATTTCCATCTAAATAAGCACGTTTTTTAGTGGGAAATTGATTTACTCCAGCATCATATGGCTTTCTGGTTTCAAGCCATGATTTAATCACCAGTTTTTCTTTTTCTAAAATGACTTCAAGATCTTGTTTTTCTTGAATCAGTTGTTCAGTTACCAGAACCTGGGCTTGAAATGCCAGTTCAATGTCTTGAAGTTCTTTTAATTTTGATTTTAAAACAGTTATTTCAAAAAAATCTGTTTCTAGACCATTTACACAGTCAGATCTAACAGTTTCAACAAATATTAAATCAGAATTAAGAGCTTCAGCAATGTCCAGTTTTAATTCTTGGTCAGTTGCATTATCATAATCACTAACCTTTTTGATAACAATGTCCACCCATCGTCCAGATGTGACATCTTCCTTCACCAGGTGCTCTTCATCTGCCAGAGCCATGTAACAACAATCTCTTTCTTCTTCTTCATCAGCAGATGAATCATCAGAAGGAACCCACTTCTCTTCAGTTGTTGCAATCATGCACTTATTATTTTTTCCATTTGTTGTGCCATGAGAGCAATTTGGGCCTTAAGCTTTTTATATTTCAATTTATAGCTATCATCAGTTATAC
>CM067168.1:86777295-86779795 GCA_034093135.1 Erigeron breviscapus
TTAGAAAACCACTTTCTAAATGTTTCAAGTATTGATATTTATTTAAAGATCAAATCATATAAATAAATACCATAAGTGTTTATCTAGCTTGTTATTGGGTTGAACCAAGTACTTCGGTACAAGTACCTTAGACTGAAGTTCCTGATGACAGGTTTTTTGGCCAGCACTTAGGATGACAAACAAAGACTTGAAGGTCACATCTAGATGCTAGTGTCAAGGGGGAGACTGTTGGTGCATGTTTCTCGGTGACAAAAGCATTCTAGATGTGTCATGTATATTTATATATATTCAAGTCTTGTACACATCAAATAATTCCTTTTTCTATCCTCTACAAATCCATGTAACATACAATGTCTAATTCACGAAAAAAGAAAGGAAAAAAAGAGAAAAGAAGTGATGAAGAAAGCTTGGAAGAACTCAAAAAACATGATCAACCATAAAGGGGGGGAAACAGGGGAATACAAAAAAATGGGAAGAGGGAAAAAAGAGAGAAAAGAAAGAGAAGAAGTTTTTTTACACTTGAGAAATGAGAGAATTGTCTTACAAAATGCATGTAAGAATGGTGATACAACTATGTGTGTGTTGTAAGCTCCACACCAAGTCCATGTGTTATAAGTGTATGAAACACACTCAAGACCACATGGGGGGGGGGCGGCCTCCAAAGCCAAAAGGAGGAAAACAATTTTCTTTAATTTTATAAAATATATCCTTATATATTTTGTAGATAAAAATGTAACATAACTTGTTACATATCTTATGTAACATATTACATATTATACACAACACACATAAGTGTTTATTTCTCCAAATAAACATATTCACATTTCTCTCAAAATAAATCATCCATATAATTTATTTACATATCTCAAGTGCAATTATTTAGAAAACCACTTTCTAAATGTTTCAAGTATTGATATTTATTTAAAGATCAAATCATATAAATAAATACCATAAGTGTTTGTCTAGCTTGTTATTGGGTATGACCCGACTTGGATCATCACGTACTAGCCACGTCAATTTAATATGTGTCTTGGGCAGACGAATTCCAACAACATGTTCTTGTACTTTAAGAAAGAAATAAGAATATAGATAAGAAAAGAACAGAATTTAGAAAGAAATAAGTATGCAAACAGATCTTTGTTTCAATGATTTAGAAACAGTAGCTCTGATACCACTTGACAGTCCACGATTTGCACACTTATAATTAATTAATCTAGACAAGAAAGTAAATAGAAAGTAAAGAACAAGAACAAGAGTAAAGTTCAAGTATTAAGAAACTATGCAAGTCTCACCATGTGACTCTTGTCTTTACTTGATTTGAATTCTTTCCGCCTTGACTCACAATTTGGAAAGAAACAATCCGCTGACGAGAGTCACTGTCTTCGCTGATACTCGCTGACGACACACGTCAGCGACCAAGTCTGGTCAGCGAATCCTTGACTCAACAATTTCAATTTTCTTTATAAAGAACTACACTTTTTTGATCATTTGAAACTTTCATGTTTATACCAGGTAATGAACGTGGTGAACAACCAACATTAAATATTAAAGTAAGCAATCAAATCCTTTAAATAGTTATTTCGTTACGTCACTTTATTAAGCCGTACAAAATTGTCATATTTTACTTACACCACCGATTATCATACGATACTTTATGTGTTTTAAACCTTAATGCAGGCCGGGTTACATTCTAGTCAGTCCTTTAACGCATAAGTATAATGACATTTATTTTAGTTCTGTTTCAGATAACGTGAAATTATACATTACTTTATGTGTTTTAAACCTTAATGCAGGGTTACATTCTAGTTAGTCCTTTAACGCATAAGTTTAAAGACTTCAATTCGAGATTTGAATATGCTCACCGTATGGCACTCATATCAGATGATATATACAAGGTACTTCATTATAGAAAAATAGATAAAATGTATTTAAGCTAGCTACAAGCCACAATCATATATATGTATGATAGTTTGATTTTGTAGTCAGCAATAGCAAATTGTCATGGTAATTATGTAAATGCTAATTCGGCCAACTCAGTCTGTGCACATAGTCTGCAAAGTTATGAAGAGGTGAGAATTCTGAGCTCAAGTAATGAAGTGGTACATGTGTCAACATAATTATCATATAATTAATGATATCTTTATTTCAAATTAAATTGCAGTGCACAAGTCAAATTAAGCTCGATAACATCTTAGAACCATTTTGTAATGTAGATGATCCAGCGCAAGATTGTGATGTAATCTTCCCTTCTCTCTCCCTCTTACAATTTTATTTCACCTTTTTTGTCACTTTGAGGTAACACTTCAGAATGTTCTGATTATTTTGGTTATTGATGATTCCATGAAAACCTAGAAGACAACGAAGTGGTACATGTGTCAACATATAAACTTTATAACTTTTCACTTTTTAATGGACTTATTACACGTTTGATCTAGTACATAATTTAAAAGTTCTCATAATTTTTAAAACAAAAAAAAGGTTCAGTTAAGATGGCGAAACT
>CM067168.1:86782295-86800834 GCA_034093135.1 Erigeron breviscapus
TTGGGATGTGATGCATTATGAATGTGTTCCAATACGAATATGTTTACTTAAGTTGTGATCATTATAATAGAGGCACCGGGTAGTCCGACCAAATAAAGGGTAACCGGACCAGACTTCCGCGGCGATATCGCCGCGGAAAGTCACGCACCTTTATCAAAAGCATTCGTGCACAGTATCCATTTTGTCTTTTTCGACTTTCCGCGGCGATATCGCCGCGGAAAGTCGAAAAAGATAAATGGATACTATTGGTCAACAGTGTATCTGTATATTTATATACTGCGTTTTCGCTTTCATTCCGAACATATTGCTTTCAGATTGCTTTCAACATAAAACGCTTTCATTCCGAACATATTGCTTTCAACATAGCAGGTATGTATCTATATTGCCATTCTAATTTCATATTGCTTTCATTCCGAAAATTTTTTATATATAGTATATTATAACTTTAGATATTTATCCATACATATGTATTATGTTTAATCATATTATTGATATAAATGTGTTTTCAGATGGATTCTTTTGAGAATTTGTGGGGAGATCACAATTTTGAGTTTAATTTAGAAGAGCCTGATGAAGAATTTGAGACCCCGGAGGTGGCCCCCAATTTGACTATGACGCTAACGATTTTTACACCGAGGAGGTATTATTAAATGATGACATCAACGTTTATTTAAAAGTTTTGTCACGATAATGAGTTTTGTTTGTTTCGGGAACACTTTACTATTTCAGGTTTTTCATTCACACGAAGAACTGTTCAACTGGGCCAAAGAACAGCAAATGCGCTTGGTTATGTCTTAATCAAACGACGAACAAATTCCAACTCAGATGGTGTTGTCAATAAAATGACCTTAATGTGTAATCTTCATGGGGAAAAGATAAAAGGTTACTTGGGCTCGTTACAAGGTCAGTAAAAATTGACTGCCCCTTTAGATTGGAAGGCCGCTTGAAAAGCGATGGTGGTTGGACGGTCAACATTATAGACCCGAGACATAATCACTATTCAGCTAACAATCTAGAGGGTTACGCGTACGCAAGAAGGATGAGTGAAGCTGAAAAATCATTTGTGGAAGCTGAATATCATCGCGGTACAGATCCCCGTCATATTCTAAAGCGGTTGAAAGATGAATTTCCAGGAAACTTGAGCCGCAAGGAGGACATTCACAATTTTCTAAAAACGTTACGGAAGAGGGCGGCCAAAAAACATGGGGAAACTCCAATGCAGGTTACATATATAAAATATACATTTTTTATATTATTTACTTTGATATGGTATTTGAAACGAACCACATACGCCATTTTGTTCAACCGTCGCAGGTTATGTTCAGTTTGCTACAAGAGCAAAAATACTTGTATTATTACACCACAAATAGTGCAACTGGTCGGTTGCAAAATCTGTTTTTTATACATCCGACTTCGTTTGAGTTGTGGCGTGCATTTCCTTGGGTTATCCAAATAGACGCCACGTACAAAACCAACTTGTACAACATGCCATTGGTCGAGATTGTCGGGGTGACTTCAACAAACAGGACTTTCAGCATATCGTACGCATTTATCACAAGTGAACAGGAACATAATTATAGATGGGTGTTGGAGTGTTTGAAGTCGACCCTAGGTGAAGGGTTTGCTGTACGTGTCGTACTCACGGACAGGGATCTGGCCCTCATGAAAGCATGCAAAACTGTTATGCCGGAAGCATACCATTTACTTTGTAGAACCCACATATGGAGAAACATCGACAAACATTGCATGCCAGCATTCATCGCGCAAGGCAAATGGGGGCCTTTTTACGGATGGTGGAAAAAACTTTATGAATCGCGGACGCTAGAAGAGTACACCGAAAATGAAAAGGATTTAAAAGAAAAGATGGGAAAAGATTTAGACAGTATGTTTAGTGCACATAATTTTTTGAATTTTTTTTTACTTTTCTGGTAAATCACATATATCCACCCGTTTTAACCCAATAGTCAATTTACAGAGATGTACAAGTACTTGCAGAAGGAGTGGCTTTCACCGTACAAGGAAAAGTTTGTGTCCTTTTGGGTCGATCAACATCTCAACTACCGTAACTACACTACCAACAGAGTTGAGGCTGAGCATTCACTCCTGAAGTCCGAGTGAAGGGCCGATGTACATTTTACAGAATAATTCAATGTGTTAATTCTATCCTCGTCGGTCAACACACAGAAATAAAGGGACAACTGGAAGCGAGCAGGATTTATAGACACGGTAAACACAACTATCCATGTTTGAAGGACCTGCTTTGTGTTGTGTCTGTGACAGCTCTGGATATTGTGGTTGAAGAAATTGATCGATTCAAAAATAAGATGGGTAAAGACCGTAGAAAGTGCGGGTGTAAGGTTCGGGCAAGTTGTGGGCTGCCATGTGCTTGCCAAATAGCTTCATACATGCATCACAGTAAGTATATTTAATTAGTCCATATTTGATGTTTTTTTTAAAAATGCAAAAAAATTATATTTGCTTTTAAATAATGTAGGCAAACGTGTTGAGGTGGAGAACATAGATTGCTTTTGGAGAAAGCTAGACTTAACACCGTCGACGTGCCTGCCGGACAATGATTATCGAAAAGACTCAGATGATGACGAATGTATCAATGATTTAATAGAGGATGTTAAGGTAAAGATAAAGCAGCAACCGAAGGCCCAGAGGAAAAACTGGATATCAAAGATAAAAGACATCGTCTATCCAGGGAGAACCAAAATTAAAGACCCTTCCGTTATTAAAAATAAACGTGGAAGACCAATCGGAGCAAAGAAAAAAATACCTCAAGTACGTCCAATAATAATTGATGTATAGTTAATTGATTTATTATATGTAAGTGCATCCTGTTTTAACCTATAATTCGAAGTCTAATTAATTGATCTATTATTTGTTGCAGGTGCCCGACATTAACATACCAACGGCAAATACAGCACCTTCCGGTCTTCAAAAATCCAAGTCGGTTCAATTTTCCGACCGACTTTTCAGGATACCCAGTCCATGGGGGGGTTTTCTGATCGTTTTTCGCATGCGTCATTATTTGGAGAGGGCCAGTATGGGAGAAACAGTGAATACGTGAGCACACAATCACGTTTCTTCGACGAACATGAAAGACAACCACAATGGCCTCAAAGTGAGAGAGAGAGTGAATATATGGGCACCGAATCACGGTTCGCGGACACTACAAATTTCTTCGACGAACATGAAAGACAACCACAATGGCCTCAAAGTGGGAGAGAGAGTGAATATATGGGCACCGAATCACGATTCGCGGACAGTACAACTTTCTTCGACGAACCTTATAACCAACCACAGTGGAGTCAAAGTGGCAGACAGAGCGAATCATATTTCCCAGATACACAAAGTTTTTTCGCAGACCAGAATAACCAAACGCAAGGAGAAACGTCCAGCTTTGTTGATCAACTCTTTGGGAGACCACATACACAGAACTTCTCTGAACCGGTTACACACAACTTCTTCGAGACGGAGTCAACATGGACTGACATGAGAACATATCTTCATCAACTCCCTTTTTACTTTCAACGTTACGTTGTGGATATCAAAAATGTTTCATCTGATGGTAACTGTGGATTTCGGGCACTGGCTGTTGCTTTGGGTGAATCTGAGGAAAAGTTCGAGTGGGTTCGCAAACTAATGCTAGAGGAGTATGAGTCTAAACACGAATACTATGAGGTTGCATTCGGTGGTGAAGCAAAACGCATACATACTTTGCTTCAAATCTCTTATCCCCATGGTCGCCCATATGAACACTGGATGATGATTCCATATTGCGCTATGCTTCTGTCCAATGCTTTGGGTCTTATAATTATCTGTTTAAGTGTCAAAGAAAACATCACATGTTTCCCTTTTTGGAAGGGGCCAGGCCAGCTATACCGTGACGAGCCGATATGCATTGGCCTGGTATCGGAAATTCACATTTTGTTACGGTTTGTTTAGACAAGGACTGCCCATTGCCTTACCCCTCAGCTTGGGGATTTGATAAACCTGCATCGCGGGCCTGGGCAGTTAATGCGAAGTACAAAGACCGTTTGGCTGATTACGACAGACACATTCAAGCTACTAAGGCACCTCCGCAATTTCAGCAGATTGATTAGTTGACTTATATAGTATAATACTTGGTTTGTAAGGTTTTCGTTTATAATTAGTTTTTAGTTTTCTTAAATTAATAGTTGTTATTATTATTTTAAAATACTATTATTTTAAATAATAGTTTGTTTGTATTTTTTTTACTTATATTTGTTATTATGCATATATAGTTTGTGACTATTATATAGTATATTTGGTTTGTCGTTTTCGGTTTATCAAGTTCAGTTCTTTCAGTTTCTCTTTATATTACTTTATGTTTATGTGTTTATATATTAGTGAATTGAATTTAGTTAGTTTTTATTATTATTATTTTTTTGATGATTATAGATTGAGTATATTTTTTGTCTTAGAATTTAATGTATGCATTTGAACACTTGTAAATTGGTGACGCGGTCCTTGTTTGGTGGACACGACATCTTGTACAGCTGCTACATCATCAAGAAATGGAAATTTACTGATGAAGAGGTTACCGGATATTAGCAACGAAGTGTAAATTGACAAACTGGTGTATAAATAAAATATGAAGCATGATATGTGTTTTTAATATATTTTTGTATTCTTGTGCTGTAGTTAATTGATTAAATTAAATGCTTGATTTCAGTTGCCGCCCATCTTCAACATTCCTAAATCACAGCTTCAATGTTATGGGGTAACCAACACAACAAAATATAAATTTATAACTAAACCACAACCACAATTAACACCCATGTTTAAAAATATATTGTTTATCACAACCAAATACTAATAATTATCATTGTCCTCATCATCATCATTACCAAATACATCATCATCATTACCCAAATAGATATCATCATTACCCAAATTTATAGATCCTAAAGAGAACGGAGAGGTGGGAGCAAATTGCGAGCCATACGTAGTAGAGGAGGGATCACTTTGCGCGCCATGAGCATGTGCAGCAGCGGACCAATTAAATACAGCATCAGGATCAAACCAAGCCACCTGCGGAGGAGCAAAGTTGAGATCGAAAGGGGCCTGACATGATCCAGCCTGGCTACCCTGAGCATGAGATGGTCCACCCTGGCTACCCTGACCATGATGGATCGGGGTACCCTGTGGCTGCGTCAAATGAGTGTAGTCATACTCTGTGTCTCCCACACCCCGAACGATCCTCCCTAGGCCACGGCGGTGGCCCGGCCGGTTTCCAAATGTAGCCGGAAAAAGTTCTGGCTGCGGTGTTGGGACGGGGTCCCGTTCACGCTCCTCCTTCTTCTCCTTCAGATTGTCCTGAATCACGTTACATTATATATAAGGTTGATTAAATGGACATTTTATACTTAAAGTATAACTTAAAAAGAGACATTTACATAATTAGCTTGAGCTGTCGGGTGTTCCCATGACCCATCCGCATGCTTGTGTCTCGCCGCATACATTTCGACCAGATCAGGGTCTTCTCCCTCATGAGTTCGCTGTAAGCACATCAAATTATCATAAGAATAGCAGTTATTTAGAAAATAAATATTTTTAAACACAAGTGAATATTTCATTCTTTGTTACCGCATATTGGTCGACATACTGAGATGCCGACTGCCGACCGTGGGTCCCTGTGAGGATTTGGAGGGCCCGGTTATCCTTGTTGTCTTGGCCCTTTTCACACGGTCCTCCCTCTGGTAGAAGCGCAACAAATCCGACCAGTCCTCCGGCTCCATACCCGCGGGAACAGCTCCCTCCAACTCAGCAATCTTCTCTAAACCCCCCTTAGCATCGAAGTGGGTTTTCTTGAATCCGCTTTTCCAGTTCCGATACATATGTTGCGCATCAGCGGTGATCGTGCGCTCAAATGCTTTCCGGATGGCATCATTGGGGTCCAAATTGATGAAGTGATCCAATTTGAACCGTTCCTGCAATTTTTAAGTAATAGTTAGCGATGTATCAAATTTTCACAAAATATCAATTTAGGAATATAATATTATAGAGATTGTACATTTAAGGCTGGAATTAGGAACGCCTTATCTTGCATGGGCACATCCGACCATGAGTCATAAGTCATAGGGACCCCACTACCACGAACCAATGTCCCTATATAGCTTTTAAACATAGACCCCGATTCCCCCACCGCGTGCCACGTCTTAAACCTTTTCGTGTCAAAATCAACTTCAAGCCGACCTTGTTCTTGAAACTTTTTCTCCAGGTTTAGTGCCTGGTTCTTCCCCCGACCTTTTTTAGGTGCCTACAAAACAAAAGAATTATTAATTTCACATGAAGTCCATAAATAAAAATTAATATATAGAAACACAAAATTTCTTACCACCGCTCCCGGCGCAGCCCCAAATTTTCCGTACCCACGATTTACGTGGTGGGTCATTACCACCATCCCCACCATGAACTGTAGCCATTTATACTGCAAATTACAAATCAAATTATACCCATATTAATAATACATACAACAATACGATAAAGGTAAAATTGTCACATTTACTTTTATACTATTTATAACTTATCTTTTTATTACTTTTATAGTTATTTTTAAAAGGTTAAAATTTTATATACTATCAAAAAACAAGTAAAAGCAAACAAAAAAGGGTAATGGCCAGAAATAAAAGCAAAAATAAAGGGTGATGGCCGGAAAATACATACCTTGTAGGGAAAAATGCCCGGAAAACTCGCCGGAAAAAGTGATGGCCGGAAAACTCGAAGGAAAGTCGCCGGAAAAAGTGATGGCCGGAAACCTCGCAGGAAAGTCGCCGCGGAAATTTGGCCGGTAAGGAAAGTCGCCGCGGAAAGTTGGTCGGAAAGTTTGCCGGAATAAATGGAGAAAAGAGGTGTATTTTGATTTTGGAGGTGTATTTTGATGTTGGTTTGTTGGTTTCGTTCGGCAGGAAGAAAAGAAGAAAAAGAAGTATGGGGGGGATAAGAAAGAAGAAACGAAGGGTTATAAGAAAGAAACGGACGGTCAAGTTTGAATCGCGAAATTCGAGGAGACTTTCCGCGGCGATATCGCCGCGGAAAGTTTGGTCAAAGTATTTCCGCAATTAATGCTGGTGGTTGACAGTCATTTGTCTTTTTCCGACTTTCCGCGGCGATATCGCCGCGGAAAGTATCTGGTCAGGTTATTTCCGCAATTAATGCTGGTGGTTGACAGTCATTTGTCTTTTTCCGACTTTCCGCGGCGATATCGCCGCGGAAAGTATCTGGTCCGGTTACCTTTTATTCTTTGGTCGGGGTACGCGTGGCGTAATAATAGGTGGTTTGTGTGCTACCCAATTGATACTTCTTTACTGATGAGTGCTAAACTAGATCTCTTTTCCATACAATGTATATAATAATGTAGAATTTACAAATTTAAAACATGTTTCTATTTTCTTGATATGTTTGTCAGCTAAATTACATAATACTGAGGTACAAAAGATTGGAGTTTCAGATCTAGACAGAATTTTTAACATTTTGTTTTCTTACATGTATGTGGGTCGTTCAAACTCTCCATCAGTTGGACACATCCAATTTTGTCCGTATTTGAGGATTTCGTGTGAGCATGTTGGGCAGATATTTCGATACCAGTGCACAACTGTTGTTACTTGGCGAATTTTGGCATTGCAAGAGAATGTCATGCCCTGAATTTTGTTATCATTGAAATGTTATAGTGTAGGAAGTATCCGTTGATGAGTTTTTGTTCATACTGTTTTATTATTTTAGCTTGCTTACCTGTGTAAAAATTATAGATCTAATACAGAACACGAACAAATACCTTTTATTTCTCAAACCCTAACTCTAATACAGACTCAATAACTTGATCTATCCTCAAACGAGGGTAGATCTAAAGACTGAATCATCCACAAACGTGTGTGATTCTAAACAATTAATACTGAACGATTACAACGAAAAGAAGAACCAATTCTATCAAGATGATAGATACAGACACAATGATATATAGATACACAAAATAGATACAGAAAATACTACAAGACTCATACCCCTAAAAACTGATATAATGTGGTATTTATACTAGAAACTTTGAAAGCATTTTCCACCTTTAGTCCCTGCACAATAAACACAAATACACAAAAGGAACTATTTAAAACCTTTTACCTTTTCTTACCCTTTTGAGTTATAAGTTTGTATAAACTTATATGTACTGCATAGGATATATCAGGTCTAGTATGTGTCAAATATATAAGTTTTCCAACAAGATTTTGATACTTTGAAACATTTAACAGAAACTTGTCATTTTCAGATTCACTTACCTTTAAAACCTCATTCATACACATAGGAGTATCACAAGGTGTAGCAGCAAGTAAACCAAATTCATATAAGTAATTCTAAGCAATATTTTCTTTGAGTCATACAGATTCCTTTAGAGTTTTTCAATATTTCCATTCCCAAAAACTATTTCAAGAATGTTAAGTCCAGTTTTATGGACTCACTCCAGACTTGAAGACTGGAGCCTTACTAAAGATTTGTCCAGAAATAATTGAAGACCAGTGAGCGCCTTACTTGTATAGGGAATCTGGAAGGAACCAGATTTCAGCTCACTGGACTTCACTCCAGTCCAGATCAACACCACTGAAGACATTCTCACTGAAGTCTGAAGAAAGAAGACTGACAAATGGCGGGGCCCACTGGCAGTCTTAACTGATCGATGATTGGAACTTTGTCAGTGTTCTAGACCTTACAAATCTGAACACTGATTACGAGGAATTGACTTTTGCCTTTACACGCTTTTATCTGGACAATCTATTTGTCTATTATTAAAAGTACACACGCGTGTAAAGGTGGTTGGTTAAAAGGATGACAAGTCACATCAACATGACTTTATCCTTGTAATTTAACCAATGCATTTAAGGAATTAAAGTTGTTTCCTTAAATGCATGCAACCATATTTGTACGGCACAATAAATTCACTGGTAGATTTATTTGCCTATAAATTCCAAGCCAATACCTCGTTCAAATTACTTTTTGCAATTTGGTGAATTTGCTAAATACTCTCGATCGGTAAAAGGGAATACTTCACAACTTTAAGTATTTCAATCTAAGGAGATTATTTAGCAAATATAGATCATTTGTAATTCATAGGTTGTTAGGATATTTACATTTGTAATATCTTGGTTCCGCAACAACCTTGTATTTTATTTAACATCATAAATAAAATACACTTGAAAATTACATTGTGTTCCACCTTTACATTATTTATTGCTTTAAGTCTTGTATTACTTTATTTATATACTTGCATTTATATTTAAGTAATACTAGTCCAATCTAGTGCATACTTGACTTGTTGTATTTTACACTAGTGGGTTAAACCATCAAGTGAGGAACTTACAAGTGGTATCAGAGCAGAAGGCTAACATATTTGCCTAGATCTACTTCTTGATGGCCCACCCAAAAAATACACAAGGCTTTGGTCCTGGTCTTGAACCTATTATTAATGACCATAATGAACCACCACCTGGTATTAACACTAATCCACCTCCTCCTCCTACTCCTGCTTCTCCACATGTGCATGTGCACTACTCAAACAATCATGTTCCTAAATTCAGTGGGAACAGTGATGAATTTGGGACGTGGAAAGCTAGGATGATATTACATGTTACTGGAATTAAGAGGAATATGATGAAAATCTTAAATGAAGGACCCTATGTCCCCACATCACCTCTATGCTCTTCTTGATCCAACTGGATCTAAGAGGTGGAAGGGAAAAGAGGGAGGAACATGGTCTGAAGAGGAGAGGAGATTGGTGAATCTAGACACCCTTCTCAAAAACATGATCCTCGGGGCCGTTCCAGAAACCCTAATTCTCACACTAGTTATTTTTCCTAGTGCTAAAACCATATGGGATGAACTTTTAAACCAACATGAAGGAGAAGATGAGTCATTTTTTGCTCAGCCCAATGAGTCTCTCACTGGTACTTACACCAGATTTATGAGCATCATTAACCAGTTGAGAGGACTGGGGTGAGAAAGACAAGGATATACTTCTGGAGAAATTTTGTGATATTTTACCCACCAAATGGTCTCATATGATCCTGGTCTTAAGACAAGGTAAAACTCTGCACTCTCACACTCTTTCAACTTTATATGGAGCTTTCAGATACACTAAAGAAAATCAAGCTCAGAGAGTTGTGGCAGAACAAGATGCTTTAAATCTGCTTCCAGTAGTTCCACTGTGGTCAGTCATACTGAACCACCTGTGCTGCATTAATGTCTTCCGATAATGTATTTTCTATGAAGAAGATGATGTCTGAACTAATGGAATCTGGAGTAACAAATATATCTCTCCAGACTGTGATGAATCTGACAATGATGACCTGGTTGCAATGATTGCTAAAACGTTTAACCGTTTCAAAGCAAGAGCAAATAGGCCCAGTGGACAACATGCATCCAGTACTTCAACTGATAAGACCAATCTGACATGCTTTAAGTGTGGCAGAAAAGGTCATTTCATGAAGGAATGCAAGTCCAGTCAGTTTGTATCCCAGCCTGGTCCATCTGTTTCTTATCAAAAGCCTGATGATAGCTACAAATCCAAGTACAAAAAGCTTAAGGCTCAAATTGCACTCATGTCACAAGATAATAATAAATGCATGATTGCAACCACTGAAGAAAAATGGGTTCCCTCTGATGATTCATCAGTTGATGAAGAAGAGTAAAGAGATTGTTGTTACATGGCTCTGGCAGACCAAGAGCATCTGGTGAAGGAAGATGTCACATCTGGAAGATGGGTGGACATAGTTATTAAAAAGGTTAGTGATTATGATAATGCAACTGACCAAGAACTAAAAATGGACATTGCTGAAGCTTTAATTCTGATTTAATTTTTGTTGAAACTGTTAGATCTGACAGTGTCAATGGTCTAGAAACAGATTTTTCTGAAATTTCATCTTTAAAATCAAAATTAAAAGAACTTCAAGATATTGAACTGGCATTTCAAGCACAAGTTTTGGTAACTGAACAACTGGTTCAAGAAAAACATGACCTGGAAATAATTTTGCAAAAAGAAAAACAGGTCATTAAATCATGGCTAGAAACCAGAAAGCCATATGATGCTGGAAGTAAATCAATTTCCTGCACAAAAACGTGCATATTTGGATGGAAATACTCATGTTGCATCATTGATACCAGTTATTGACCGTTTACCAGAGGAAGTCAGGCCCATTACCATTTATGATGAGCCTGTTACTCCCAAGGCCAATATTTTTCCAGTTCAATCCCCAGAGGTTAAAACTGGAGCACCACAGGTGACTGCTCTAGTTAAAAAGGTCAATCAAAAAGAAACCTTTGCCTCAGTCTGCTTCGAAGGAACCTTCAGTTCCAAAGAAAAAGAATGTCTCCCTTCCTAAGCCTAAAGTCCAGTCATCTGGAAAGGCTCAGGTGTCATCTGAAGAAAATATTTGTTAAGGCTGAGAGCCAGTTCAAACTACTGGCTCGTCAATCTCAAAGTTTTAATGCAAGATTAAACATTGAGGGTACTTCATCTGGCCCAAGACAAAATACAAAAACTTTTTTAAAAAAGATAAAAATGCTTCTCCAGTTGAGAAGCAAAAGAAAAAGGTTTCAAAACTGTTGTAAGTGCACGTTCTGGTGCACAATTTGTGTCCGATGCATCTCAATTAAAGGGCTGTTACTTTACAGAGATTATCCAGACAACATGGACAAACTCGTGTAAATAGTACCACGAGTTTGGACAAACTCGTGTGAACAGTACCACGAGTTTGGACAAACTCGTGTGAACAGTACCACGAGTTTGACTAAACACGTGTTACTGTAGCACGAGTTTGGAAGCCCATGAGTTTGAAGCCCAGCCCATTTGTAGCCTATATATATTGTTCTTAGGTTTCGGTTTTAGGTTGATGATTTTAGTTGCAACAGATTTCATTCACTAGGTTCTCGAGGTAGAGATCTATACCTCGAGATGCTGCCCATATTATTCGATTATCAAGAGTCGTCTCGTTGATTGTAATCCGTAATCAATCGTAGATGTATTGTAAACGGATTTATTCATTGTAATCATTCGACTAATGATAAAGGAATCAGATTTATATCTCCTGTTCATATTGATTTCGTGTTCATATTTATGTGTTTCATTCAATTACCTCAATAACGATTATGTTTGGATTCCGCACTTACATAGTCGATTGAATTGAGTCCAAATCAAGTCCTGGTATCGATGCTTTAAATGTCCGTTACTTTATGGTTTTATACATCACATTAACTTGTTGTGTAAGTTTACCAAAGTTTATGTAATGGTTTTTCAGTTGATACAGGTATATCGTACAGTCAAGATTATCAGGTTTGATTGTTAAAATTTTATCTGTTAATGATGACTTGATTTTCAGGGGGTTCAATCATTGAGTTTTCATACAGGTTATCTTATCCTGTGTGTGTTGGCTGGTTATTCAGGTTTGATGGTAAAGGGTATGAAAATTCTCTAAGTGGTGTTTGAAAATGTGTTTGATTATACAGGTAACACGCGTTTAATCATGTGGTAATCTACTCCACGTGTTTGGATTTGACCACGCGTTTGGAGTTTCTTCACGTGTTTGGCTGTCTACAACGTGTTTGGATTTGACCACGCGTTTGGGTGACTACACGTGTTTGACCTTTGTTCACGTGTTTGCCTTAAGTTAAACGCGTGGTTGACCTGATTTGACCACGTGTTTGGGTCACGGGTATATATATACCATGACCAAACTCGTTCTTTTTTCATTCTAAATTTTCAATTTCACTTTTTACCCGAGTTTTACCCCAAACACGCGTTTAGTTTAAAATCGTGTTCATTCGTATTGATTGTGATCGGTTACTGTTCATCTCGATAACTTGTTCTTCCTTGATCTTTTCGTGATTATTATACAGGTATGTTTTACGGTTTATTGCTTATTGATTGAAATTCATTGTATAGTATCATGATTAAACCTACTTTTGAGAAGATGAACAGTGTCACGGGTTTGTATCTTACGCGTGTTTAGGAATTTGTACATCAAAAACACAAGCTTTTTAACTTTCCACGCGTTTGGCAAACCACGTGTTTACAAACCCATGCTTTATGTGTTTATTCTTCTTCACGTGTTTACCATTGTACCACGTGTTTACCCTTCGTCACGCGTTTACTTTGTTTGCACGCTTACCATTTGATCACACGCGTTTACAATTATAACACGCGTTTGAAGAATTTGTACACGTGTTTAGGTCTTTATGGCATACTACACGCGTTTACCCTACTACACGCGTTTACCATTGATCACACGCGTTTACCATTGTAACACGTTTGAAGAATTGGTACACGCGTTTGAGACTTTAACACGTGTTTACAACCAGATTCCAAAATTTTCTAAGTTTTATTGTGCAGAATTATTATTGCTAAATTTTGGATATTGCACTCTTTTTGTTTTACAGAAATGGCAGGAAATCCGAGAAATTTTTTCTCAACTCACAATCAGTTGATTGATTTGTCAAGAGATCGAAGAAATGTGGAGTATTTGGAACGCTCACGTATTCATTTCGTGCTAACTCACAATCCAGTCCTATATCAAGGTTATCTGCATCACTTTTGGAATAATGCTTCTGTAAGGATGGTTCAAGCGCAGCCAGCACAAGGAGATAGACCTGCTGTCCCTCGGAGTGTTCGGTTTCAGACAACTGTGGCTAATCAGACTTTTTCCTTCTCTGCTGCTGATTTGAGAGAGATATTGCATTTAGGGACTGTTGAAGAAGAAAATGGTCCGATAGAGTTTGAAGAAACCTTGGTCAGAGGATGTTTTGGAAGGATGGGACATGCTACGCCAGGTGCTAAGTGGCCGATTGCGAAGGCAGGATTCTATGGCCAATGGAGGTTTTTGGCTCATGTATTGATTGTGGCGATCAGTAACCGTCATGCAGGGTTTGATCAGCTCAATAAGCAAGTAGGTTCACAGATGGTGGCCTTGACTTTGAATAGACCATACTCATTCTCGGATTACTTCTTTGATATTTTGAAGACCCAGATTACTCAGACGGGGTCGCAGAGGTTTATGAGTTGCCAAGGATAACGATGGCGATCATTAATCACTTTGTACAGAATCTGCCAGTCTTGGAAGATATATATGAGATTGTTTCTCCACCAACTAGGATTTGGTCGATGATGATGAAGATTAAAGATAGTTATCCACATCCACAGATTGTGCCACTGTTTGGACATTTGATAAATCCAAATTATAGAGCTCCAGCAGCTGGATGGGAAGATGAAGATGAGGTCGCAGGAGGTGGAAATAATGATGCACCACCTCCACCACCACACCAGGACCTCAAGTTCAAGTTCAAATTCAGGCTCAACACAACGACGGGTTCGTCCACGGGTTCAACGACAGGCTCAACCTGATGTTAGGCCAGCACAAGCTGCTGCTGAAGATGTTCAGGCCGATAATGAAGCGATGGAAGATCTGTTGGATCAGGCAGAAGGTGCTAACCCTGAAGTTGGTGAAGCTTTTGTACATGCTGCATTGGATCCAGATGATGTTATTGCACAAGTGGATAATTTCCAATCGTTGGATAATCTGGAGTTGTTTGTAGAATCTAATGCTGAAAGAGATCAAGAGCTGGATCGCTTATTGGAGGATGTAGATGATCATCTGAACTATGTTAGGGCTGATGTTGCTCATGCAAGTGGTTCTTCTTCTGTTGAGAGAGGTTTGAAACGAGTTCGCACTGAAGAGGAGAGTGAATCAGAGGAAGAGGAGATTCCTTTGGTAAGACGCAAGAAAGCGCCTAGATCGGGAAAGGTTCTACCTGCTCATTTAGCTGAAGCGTTTGAGACTTATAGACAACAAGAAGAGTCTGAGCGAGATGACGTGACGGAAGGATCAGTTCCTGAGCGAGATGAGGCTTCAGTTGCAGTACCTCAATCTGAATCAATTCAAGTGTCAGTTCCTCAAGCTACACAGAGTGCTTCGTTTAGGCCTGTTGTTCCTATAAGCACTGTGTTTACGACACTTCTACGTCCACTACAACCGCCTTTGATCGGACGACCTCCAGTTTCTACACAATCTCCTACTAGACCTTTTGGAGTCAGACCAACAGTTGAACCTGCGCATATCATGACAACTCAATTTAAGGTGAATCATTTGGAGACAAGAGTTATGACGTTGGAAGCTCAAATGAAGTCTATGCAAGGGTTAGTTGGGAAGTTAGTTGCTGAGTTGGAGGATGAAAAGCGTCAAAGTGCTGAACTCAGAGAACAGCTTCGACAGTTATTGGCTCAAGGGGGAGATGGTTGTAGGGAAACTGAGTTGAAGAGGAAAGAGGATGAACATGATGATGATGATGCGAATGCTGATGGTGAGCCAAGAACTGAAGCTCAAGCAGAAGCATCGACTCAGGGGGAGACACCAAGACAAACAGAGTCAGAGATTGCTGGTACAGCTGGTGCTAGTACGTCTGGGACTCAGAAAGATTCAGGAAAAGCTGTGATGGTTGCTCCAGATGTAGTTCTTACTGATGATGATGATAGTGATTCCAATTCAGGTAACTCAAATTCTGATCCTACTACCAATAAGTCTTCAGAGTCAGAGTTGCACCCATTAATAGTGCATAGACTAGAGAAGAGATTGGGATATGATTCACAAGCTCATTTGAGAGCTATGGCAGATTTTATGGATCCTGATGATTATTATGATCCAGGATCATATAAAGATCAAATAAAAGAGCAGTTAGGGTTAACTTGTACATCTTCAGAGTCAGAGTCGGATTCGGATTCAGATTTTGATTTTGAACCTTAAGAGATAAATGATTTGTGTACTTTAGATGTAAATAAGATAAAAATTATAAGATAAATATTGGTGTACTCAATTGGTACATTATATTTATGATATAGTTTATTATTTATGCTATCTTTTATGTCTTAATGTTGTTTGTCTTTGCATATTTGAAATATTTGAACTTTTTAAATTTCAGATAAGCTTCAAAAGATAGATGCAGGTACATCTGAGGTTCGAAATGATGATTCTGAAAATGATGAAAGCTTGGAGGAAGGTGAAATGAATCCTGATTTGGACTGGGATAATGTTCTTCAAGATGTTGATTTTGTGCAACAACAAGTTCCAGATGATCAACAAGAGGTTCAAGCTGAACGAGTTTTTATTCCAAGTTCAAGAACTCTACACTTTACGGTTTTTACCAAAGTTGGAGATGATGAAGATGGAATTACTCTAAGCTGGAATATTGAAGATTCTAAGGAATTTGATGTGACAGAGTATCCAGTGCCAAGTAGGGATGAAGATCACTACATCAAATTGATAGAAAAATACCAGCAAGAGGATTTGTAGGAGAAGGTATGAAACCATCTGTCTTTTGGGATTTTGTTAGTGATAGAGATGCTCATACGTATGTTACTACTATTTTGAGTTGGTTTTTCGATGATGAGCTGAAATTGTTTATTATTAAAAGAGATGATGGTTGTCAGTACTTAAAGCCTATGAAGAAATATTTTAAAAGCCTTAGTGAATCTGATTTAATGGATTTAGGAAGGAAAAGGCTTGTTAATCCTAGTGGTAATGGTTATGCAAATTTCTTTAGTGGAAAGTTACAAGAAGATTATAGGAAAAGATTCTATGAGGATTTTGATAAAACCAGTGTGTTCATAACGCCAAGATCCTTAAAGACAGTTACAAAGGATGATGGGACTATTGAATTTGTTCAAAGATCGATTAAGCGTGTATTGAAGGTCCCGGTAAAGAAATGGCCTCAAGATGTTTTGAGTACACTTGATCACTGGGAGATTCACAAGAATACTGGTGAAGCGTTGATGTATGGAGATAAAAATAAGAGAGTTACTTTGTTGCGCATATATGATCCTATGCAGATAGTGAATCTTTCCAGAGATGATCAACGAAGGTTATACGACACTCAATGTCTGTTTATTCCTTCATGGACCACTGAGGAAAGCAGATATAGGAAGATTTTGCGTATTTGTTTACATGCTAATATTCATGCAAATAGCAGGAGATTGTTATTTGATGGATAGTGTTTTTACAAGACTGAAGAAATCGTGTAGCTGATGTCAAGGAGGAGACTGTAAGTGCATGATTCTGTTGACAACAGCAACAGCGATTTGATCAGTATATGTTCATGTTTTGTAATATGTAATCATAGACTTATGTTATGTTTAAACTTGTTATTTGGGCTTAAGTAATGTGAATGATTACATATTGATCAGAGTTTTGGTATGTTTAATGTTTACGACTTGTATGAATGTGATTATAAGTAACATACAGATACAAGTGATAAACTAGTCACGTTTTAAGTAATTAAAGTATACTTAAAAGATGACAAAAGAAAGTGTGTACAAACTCGTGCTACAGTAACACGAGTTTGGCTAAACTCGTGCTACAGTAACACGAGTTTGTCTAAATACGTGGTCATCACGTGTTTACATATAAAACACGCGTTTGCTAATGGGCTTTGGGCTTTAAGGAATACGGTCCATAATTAGCACGCGTTTATGAACAGTAAGTATAAATACTCACACTTAATACGTAATTAGGAACAATTAATTAAGAGATTACGACTAAACTCTGTCAAATTAGCAAACCCGCGCGCGTTTAAGGTCTTAGGTTGTATTAACAACGAAAGACGATAATTTATTAACCAAACAGGTTATCACGAGAGGATTCCGCACTCTCGTCATAACTATAAGCGTTCTCGTGTACGATCAGTCCACTAGGGACCTTTCAAAACTGTCTATTCCAATCAAATTCTCTGAGAAATCCTCAGTAGAAGAAAGTGAACTCAACCGTATACCACCAGGGACCAATAAGGGAGGGTCTAGTGAACCCATCAGTCGATGGGTTCCCAAATAACTAATATCTGGTGGATGTGCAGGGCGATCGAAAAAAGTATATATGGTATCTTGACAGTGCAGCTGGCAGGACAATGACCGGATGTAAGACCCTGCTGGAGGAGTTCATAATTTCTGATGGACCCTCCATTACTTTTGGAAATGATGGTTGTGGAAAAACTGAGGGGTATGGTGTTCTGAACAATGGAAAAGTCAAATTCAGACGAGTTGCATTTGTGAATGGTTTGAAATATAACCTGATCAGTGTCAGTCAACTGTGTGATGATGGCTATCAAGTATTGTTCAATATTGCTTAGGGCATCGTATTCAACAAGGACTGGAAGGTAGTATTGATTGCTCCCAGAAGAGGGAATGTGTATGTAATGGATATGGAAAGCTCTCCTTCAGATGCAGTTTCCTTCAAAAAGGAAAGTCCATGTCCAGGATGTGAGATGGGAAAGCAGAAACGTGCCAGTTTCAAGACCAAGCAGAATTTCAGCATATCTGAACCACTTCACATGCTTCATATGGACCTCTTTGGTCCAGTGAATGTTCAGACTTGTGCTGGTAAAAGATACACCCTGGTGATCGTAGATGAATTCTCCAGATTTTGTTGGGTGATCTTTCTGAGGTCTAAAAGTGAAGCTGCTGCTGAAATCATCAGTCTTATCAAAGC
>CM067168.1:86801834-86814426 GCA_034093135.1 Erigeron breviscapus
GGTTCTTGAGAGATAGTGACTAAGGGTTTCTCATTTCAGTCAACTGGACTAGCAACTCGAAACGCAATCGATTAAAGTCCTTAGTGTAACCATCATAAATAAATCAACTTTGCATATTCATCATAGGATAACAACCATTATATGAATAATCATGCTATCTCAAATGATTTATTAACAAGCATAAAATAAAGTAGCACTTTATATACACTCGTTTTTCCCAATATGTTCCTTTGTAAACAAATTATAAAAAACATACATAGGACTTGCACCATGATTTACAATGAAGAAAATACAATAAAAGTTCGATAACCCACTATGTTATCTAATGAAAATATGCCTAGGACTCAGTCACCGATCACCAAAAATGCATGGTCCTCCTTGACTGTGTCCTTCGCACGAATGAAGGGAATTAGTTTTCTTCGTCAAGAACCCAGACCTTCTTTGTCCGGATTCTTCCCGAATCATCCCGATATGCAAATTCTCCCCATCCTCCTTTACCCAAAATCTTATTTAATTGGTTTGAATCATCTTGATGTTGCTTCTTATGATAGGCATTAGATGATTCACCAACATAATAGTTCTAAGATGTTGATCTGAAACCATTTCCACTTCTTCCAGCAAAACGATCATAATAAGTACTGTGATATTCTGTAGTCTTGGTATATGATTTCACTCCATGTATGTTTGAAGGATATCTAATGCCTGAATTCTCTGATCTTTTACTTGAAGAAGGGTAATGTGAAGAAGTCGCATGATTATACACTTGTCTGAAATGACATTCTTCAACTGATTTCTTCTTTAAATCTCTTGATCTTTGAGAAGATAAGGAATGTTTGGAAAGTCTTTGAAAAGAACCAACCGGATCTCCAATTGATTTCCCGTATTGTTCTTTCATCATATCTTTTCCCTTCACATTCTGAGAGTTATCTCTCAGAATTCTCTCATTAATCCTGGATAGATTGTCTGAAGAATGATCATCACTGCTTGAGCATATCCTAGTATCTGAAGGTTTTGACCTAGCATGAGTCAAATCTCTATTCATTCCTTTACTTGGACACTTACTAGCAACATGACCCTTCGTACGACATATGAAGCATGAAATCCTCTTGACATTTTTCTTCGTATTGAATCTCCTGAGATTTTCTTCCGTAATAGGAATTCCATACTCAGTCATCTCTTCAATGCACGAAGTCTTTCCAAAACTTCATCCATTGTTTTCATAGGATTTAATGGAGTTGACTTTGAGTGTCTCAAATGTAATGTCTCGTTTTCTTCCAGAATTACTCCCCTGCTTGTTGATGACTCATCAACCCTGGAGGCTTCAGGAACCAGACGAGGAACATTTTTATGATCATTGACCCACTCATGACATACATCATGCATTTGACTGACACTCAAAGGATTTTGACTAAGATGTTCAATATGATACACCTTGTCAAGATGAAGATTAGTGACGCTCACTTTACCATGACCAGTTGCGATCCCCTGAGCAGGTCTGGCAAAGTTCACCTGAACATCAGAAATCTTAACAAAGTCTGACAGAAAACTACTATCTCCAGTGGCATGAATAGAACATCCAGTATCGATATTCCACATGTTGTCAGTCCTTTCTACTGAAACTGGACACTTTGTGATAGTCAAGTTTGTCATGAAGTTCACCAGACCCGATATTGTCTTTTGATCTTCGACTTTGTTTGAACTGCTCACAACTATTGATTTTTCAGGGTTTTTGAATGATCCAGTGTCATCACCTTCTGGAATCTCTGATTCTGAATCTGATGACACATGTGAACTGATCTCAGCCAGGTAGGCATTGTTGGCTTCTTCAACAATTGTGCCCCAGTCATATGAACCTTCCTGTTGTTGAACCACCAAAGCTCTTAACCCATTTTGGTTATTAGAGCTTGGACTTTCAACCTTGGAACCTTGATAACTGTTTTGTTGAAAAGAGCTACTAGCATTCGAACTTGACCCTTGAAAAAATCTTCGTTGTGAAGCACCTGAAGGAGTTGCTGATCCACCTTGGTTAAAGTTCTGACGAGTCACAATAGACCTATCATTTTCTTAGGTCTCTGGCATTCCCTAGCAAAGTGTCCAAAGCCCTCGCAATTGTAACACTTTATCTTTGACTTATCAAAGCCAAGCTTGGAACCCATGACCTTTCGCCCTGTTCTTGATAAGAACCGTTTAGCCCGAAGAGTTAGCATAGCCATTTGCCATTGCAAGTCCATCTCTTCTAAGTCCAAAGGATCAATCTGCTCGTAGTCTTCATCTATAAGACTTGGATCTTGAACCTTTCCTTGGATAAAATGTTCGTAAGATGTCACAAATGACGCAAGAATGGATAAGTGACTTTCCGCACATTTGACACTTATAGGCACGGTGGAACTAGCACTGGAGGTAGGATATCCACGGTTGCCTAAATTGTCGCTCTGACTTGAAACAAGACATATGTTCCCCTCAGAGTCAAACGAGATCTTTTGTAAGTCAACATCTTCACTCAGGAATGCCCTTGTGCTTCCTTCAGGGGAACCTGGACTTACATTGATTGTAGGCCTACCATAATAAAGCTCGGGAATCTGAGCATTATTATATCCTGCTTCCCTCCTTTTTAGTTTCATTTCTTGTCCCCTAAACTTAGCAACTATCTGAGTCAAAGACATATAAGAGAAATCTGCTTTTTCCTGCAAAGTGGTAATATAATTACTCCACTTTTCCGGCAAGGAACTCAAAAATTTCTTGACTTTTTCTTCCTCAGAATAGGTAACTTCAAATGCTTGCAACTCTGCTAGCAAATGATAATACCTTGTAATTAGTTGATCTAAGTTTTTACTTCTTAACCCATTAAATACATTATACTGATGCTTTAGAAGGTCTCTACGATTCTTTTTAAGTGTTTCATCCCCTTCACAATGATTTTTTAATGCTAACCAAAGTTCTTTTGATGTATTGAATCCATTAAATAAATGTAATATTTCTTGTGGCAATGACATTTTTAAACATGATAGTTCCTTTTTCTCTGCCTCATACAATTTTTTATTAGATTCAGTCATATCTTGGTAAGCATAAACTTTGTTAACACCACTATCCTCATATGTCGGGGCACTATATCCTTCAGTCATACAAGTCCACATTCTAATATCCGTGAATTGCATAAAGGATTCGAATCGACCTTTCCAAGAAAAGTATTGGTCAATGATCATCAGTTTAGGTGGTGAATTACCCTTACCGGTCTCATGGTCCATTAGTATTAATTGGTTAAGATAGTTTGCTGCCATTGTGTATGAAGTTTAACTTATAAACACTCAAGTACACAAGAACACGCAAAAACAGGAACACTCAAATGAAACGAGCAAAAGTGTACTAAACAAGCAAACCACAAGAACTCTCAAAACCTCAAGAACTCTCAAAACAAACGCGCAAAACACCAAGAACGCACAAAACTTGAGAAACGCGCAGATCTGGGAATAGTACTGAAACACGCAAATTAAGAACACGCAAAACACTTTTTCTCACAATTTCTTAGATCCCGAACCCGATATTGTTCCTTGATCAATGAAAACATGAGAAAATGATTTTAGGAATGAGATATGTCTTATTTTGGTGTCAAGTTTGAACCTTTATTTCAAACGAACCCGAAAACACTTCTCCACCTAAAAAACACGCAAAAAATGGGATATCCAAACCGTGATCAATCTCGAACCAAGGTTGTTAATAACCTATGGCTCTGATACCAGTTGTAAGTCCCCCGGGTCTTACCGAACCGAGATTGACTTAAGGATATGTCGAGGTGCGGAATTCCTCGAGATAACCCACGGTTTTTATATCTACCTTTTATATATATATATATATATATTTGCGTGAATATAAACACCGTATTTGGTTATATAGTGACGGCTCTCCGGACAAACTTTACCAACCAACATGGTAATCTAAGTCAACAAGCCAACCAAACCGGGTGTGTATTTGCGGTTCGTGCGTGAGTCGAGTACCACCCACAAGATCAACCGTGCGTGTTCTTGGTTTCTCTCTCTAGGTTTTGCTCGTTTCTCTCTCTACACTCTTGTTAAGAACACACATAAACACACACCTCTATTTATAGGCAAGTGACAAGAACTCTCAAATCCAATGGATTTGAGTGTTCTCATGTCAAGCCCATTACGGTTTTGGCCTGTTTGTGTGTTTCCCAGAACACAAACTGTTTGAGAGTTCTTATGGACAAGCATGCTTTTGCTTGTTTCCACAGAAACTCTCAAACCATTTGAGAGTTCTTATGAACAAGCAAACTTTTGCTTGTTCCTCATAAACACTCAAATGACCATTTGAGTGTTCTTTCCACAAGCAACTAATTTGCTCGTTCCCAAGAACCCTCAAATAACACTTAGGAATATTTGAGTTAATGTTTCAACTGCTGTCAAGACGCAGAACCAACATTAACTCAGCCAATGTTTATACTATTGTAAATATACGCAGAACCAACATTAGCTACGACAATGTTTCTACTGCTGTGAATACGCAGAAACAACATTGTCTATATTACCTATTGGAAGTATTGATTAAGTTAATGTTTCTCCTACTGTTAATACGCAGAAACACAATTAACTTAACTTCCATTTGGAAGTACATTAAGTTAATATTTCAACTGCTGTTAAACGCAGAAACAATATTAACTTAATGACTCTTTACATGTAATGTCTAGAACCTGTAAAACACAAATAATAAACAAACATATAAACATAAATGGATCCCAATATGATCAAAATATATGCCAAGGTAATATTATTGACAAACGGTAATTACAAGAAAAATTACAAGACTTGAATATATATAAATATACATCACACATCTAGAAAGCTTTTGTCACCGAGAAACATGCACCAACAAAGATATACCTTGCCATGTCAGAATAATCAGACTTGTTTGAAGGTGGATGGAGATTGGCATATTGTGGAGGCCGTACCTTGATCTGAGTAGAAACCCATTTGGCACCCTCTATTTCTGGAACCCTATCTCCCTTCAAATAAGTACCGATCTTATCGACTGGTTTTGGTTCAGCATAATTAACTTGAGAAGGTGACCAATCTTGCCTTGATTCTTGTTACAATTCCTCTTTCATCCATCTTGTTTCTAAAGAACCACCTTGTGCCAATAATGGTCTTATCAGCTGGCTTGGGAACCAGTTTCCACACCTTGTTCCTTTCAAACTGAGTTAGTTCTTCTTGCATGGCACTCACCCAGGATGGATCACTTAAAGCTTCTTCAACTTCAGTTGGTTCAGTCTTGCTAACAAAGTTTACAAACATGCAGAAGTTTCCAGTTGCATTTTTTCTTGTTTGAATTCTTGAAGTGGGATCACCAATGATCTGATTGACTGGATGACTTCTTGTCCATTTTGTAGTATGAACTGGAATGTTCTGTACTTCTTGATCAGCTTCTTCTTCAGCAGGTTGAGAGTCAGCTTGAGACATGGACTCAGCTTGATGACTATTAAGATCTTGAACAACTGAGTTTGCAGGGCTGATATGATTATCAGCTTGAACTTCTTCACGGATGGGCAAGACATTTTCAATTGTCTTCTGAGGTTGAGTAGAAACGTGAGGCTGATTCAGCTCATTATCAAGATCATGAAAAATAGGAATCTCCCCCTCAATAGGTGCATTAGCTTCTTCAATAATAGGATCAGTAGGAGGATCACAGTCAGGAACAACAAGTTCTTCAAAGTCAAAATCACCATCTTCTTGAGCTGAGCTGACTGAGTTTGATTCATCTATTTTTACATGAACTGTGTCTTCAATTACTCTTGTTCTTTTGTTGTACACTCTGTAGGCTTTCATGAGTGTAGAATAACCAAGAAATATTCCTTCATCAGCTTTGGCATCAAATTTGCCAAGATGGTCTCTTTGATTTAGAATGAAGCAAGGACTTCCAAACATTCTTAAGAACCCTATTTCAGGTCTTCTGCCCTTCAAACTTCATATGCTGTCTTTTGATGCCTTTTAACAATCAATGATCTATTCTGGGTGAAGCAAGCTGTGTGAATTGCTTCAGCCCAGAAATGAACTTTTACACCATTTTGGGCTAACATGGATCTGGCAGCTTCAATCAAGGTTCTATTTCTTATCTCAGCAACTCCATTTTGTTGTGGGGTTCTTGCAGCTGAGTAACATTGAGATATTCCCTTATCAATGCAGAATGAGTGCAGAGTTTGATTTCTGAACTCAGTTCCATTATCACTTCTAAGCTGTCTAACAGGCTTCTTGTAAAGAACTTCATCATTTTTAATGAAATTTATTATTACTTCAGCAGCTTTACTTTTTGCTTTAAGAAAGAAAACCCATGTGAATCTTGAGTATTCATCAACAATAACCAGTGAATATCTCTTTCCACTTAGAGAAGGAGTACTAACTGGACCAAACAGATCCATATGCAACAAGTCTAAATATGATTCAATAGTTGAACATGTTCTGGACTTAAAAGAAGCTTTGTGTTGCTTTCCTTTCTCACAGGCACTGCACAATTTGTCTTTCTCATACTTGATAACAGGAAGACAGAAACTAGCTCATTTTTGTTCAGCTTGTTTATATCAGTGAAATTCATGTGAGATAGTCTCTTGTGCCATAACCAATTCAGCTCATCTTGAGTTTTAGACAGAAAACACACTACTTTCAACACAGTAGGCTTGCTCATATCAAAGGTGTAAAGAGATTCATCTCTTTTAGCAATCAAAACAACATTTCCTTCCAAATCACAAACAATCCCTCTATCAGCTCGAAATCTCACTTCATAGCCAGCATCACACAATTGGCTAACACTTATCAGATTGTGCTTTAGCCCACTGACATAAGAGACTC
Organism: Erigeron breviscapus; assembly: GCA_034093135.1. NCBI lineage: Eukaryota > Viridiplantae > Streptophyta > Magnoliopsida > Asterales > Asteraceae > Erigeron > Erigeron breviscapus. Next base: position 86,808,686 of record CM067168.1, read on the forward strand.
TTTTGAATGTGAGAGGACCATTTGTAAAAGAACCATATCCTTCTGTAGTTCCTTGAGAATCATCACCAAAAGTGACATTAGGACCAAGTCTGTTCCTAAAGTCACATAGCAGGGACTTACATCCGGTCATATGCTTGGAACATCCACTGTCCAAGTACCAGATAAATGCATTGTGAATGCCCTGCAATCATGAAAAGAGTTAGTTCCTTTTGGGAACCCATCCAAGGATGGGTTCACTTGAGCTGACTGAAGTGCCAGACTCAGTTTGGTTAGAAGAAGAACTCTTATCATTTGATTTTACTTTCCATTGTTGTTTAGATTTTTCTTGAGAATTATTTTTAACAACTTTGGACTCAGACTGTCTTAAATATCCTTTACCAATCCCAGCTTTCTTTGACTCAGCTCTGAGTTTCTTTTGATCAACTTTTGAAAGATTGTTTAAGAAAGAAACTTCTTTTGAAATCTCACTCAGCCTGGACTTGATCAGCTTAGATATAAGTTGATCTGAGTCTGAGCTGAGTGTTTTAGTTTTAATCTTGGAGCTGACTGGATCAGACTGACTCTTCTTACTAGATTTATTCTTTTTAATCTTTTGAATTAGTCAGCTTAGAAGAGTTCTCCTTGGTCTTAGGTTCAGTACTAGATTTCAGATGGAGAGTCAGTCACTTTAGAGGATTCCAGACTGACTTCTCAGACTTAACAGGAGTATACTCAGCATTAAACATAGGTTCTAAATTTCCACCATAAACAAAACCTAAACCAGGATATTCAGACTGTCTTTTGAAAATTCTTTTAGTGTGAATAACTGTGGGAAGTATAGGCTGATAACAAGGCTCCATTGCACATACTTCACTTATGGCAATAGCTTTGTCATAGTCACCATCAAATATGGCTTGAATTTGTTGAGGTACTTGTCATTAACACACTTGGCAGCCTTTTTGCACCAGTACACCAAGACTCAGTTATGTGTTTGATTTTCAAATATTTTTCATCAGCTTGTTTAGCTTCTTGTAAGAGAGACACATTTACTCTTTGTAAAGCTTTAACTTCTGACTGAAGTTTCTCAATTGACTGAGTTTGTACTGAAATTTCATTTCTTAAAGACATAATTTCCATTTTATGTTGTTTATTGAAATGTCTTTGCAAAAGGACCTCATTACCAAGTTTGTTCAGTTTAGCAAGTTTTTCTTCATTTGAAAGAGAAAGGAAAGGAGATACCTCTTGAATAGTAGATGCTGAGTGAGCTGACTGAGTAAGCTGATTGCTTTCTTCTCTCAGCTTGGTCATGCCATCAAGAAGCTTTTCAGTAGCATCTTTGGCCATCAAGCACATTTCTTTGATTTCTTGACACTTGGCTGACTGTTCTTTGACCATGAAACATTGAGCATCTTCATAAGTTTCATCATCAGATGAAGTAGCACTCTCAGTCCAGTCTTTTGCAACAAGACTTTTCCCACTCAGCTTAGCAACCTGTGTTTTGAGTTTCTTATATTTCAGTCTGACTTTAAAGTAATTTTCATCTTTTCCACTGTTCTTAGGTTTATAGTTATCAACAGGCTGAGTAGGTTTAGATCTACAATCATTTGCCATATGACCAGTCTTTCCACATTTATAACAAGTGATTTTTGACATATCTAAAGGTTTTCTTGGTTTGTCACTTTTAGAAATTCCTTTTCCTTTAAATTTTGAAAAATTTCTCCTTTTCAATCTTTCAGCTAACATAGCAACCTCATTAGCCAAACTCTCAGTTTCATCACTAGAATAATATTCAGTCTCAGATCCACAAGGTTTATCAGTTTCAACAATATCACTCACAAACTGACTTGGAACAGGTTCATCACACAATGGGCTGGGATGCTCAGTTGAAGATGCAACAAGTGCAGAGCTAGAGCTTCCCACAACATCACCCATGGCAATCAGCTTTTCAGCTTCAGTGCATTCATGGTTGTGAAGCAACCCATAGAGACCTGGTAAGTCAAGTTCTTTGAACACAGGACTCAATTTGACACTAGCAACATAATTATTCCATTTTAAAGGTAATGAGTCTAAGAATTTACTTTTAAGTACATCATCATCTTTATTTATGTCAATAGCAATCAAGTCATTTACAAGTGCATTAAATCGGGTATGAGTGTCAGTGAGGGATTCATTCTTATGTGCAAAGAATCTTTCATACCTTTTAGTCAAGGTAGCATTGGGAGACTCCATAGAAGTTGCACAGCCCTCATACATAACAGTCAAAGAGTCCCACATCTTTTTAGCACTTAGACAATGTCTAATGGCTCTATAGATGTCTTTAGGTACAGCTTGAACAATAAAGTTTCTAGCCTTTACATCCAAGTTTACCATTCTTTAATCTTCATCACCCCAGTCTGCTCTGGGTTTGATAATTACTCTGACATCAGGAGAACCTGGCTCAGTTCCATCAGTTGGAGCTGGCCTAGGTGTGATTACTCTATCCCTTGGAACATAAGGTCCATCAACAAGTATGTCAGGCATGTCATTATCAATAGATTCAAGAAAAAGAGACATTCTTCCTTTCCACCCACTGAAATCAGTTTTGTCAAACATGGGTGGTCTGGTTGAAGAACCATTATCAGTGTACATAGGTTGAGACATATTTTAAACCAAAATAAAAGTTAAATGAGAGGGATCAAGTTAAGTGTATTACGAAACCCCTGCTCTGATACCACCTGATAGGTCCCAAAGGAGATAACAGGATGGTTTAAATGTCTCAAAGAGTTGTAGGGGGTGAATACAAATTTGTCAATTAACTCTACTAGCCTAAGTTGAGTACAACACAGATCCAAGCTGTTAGCTCTAATCGTTATGAGAGTTAATGAAAGGATGCACACATTCTTGAGACACAAAGGAGGGTTTATATAGGCATCAACCATGCCTTGGATGTCGTCCATTTCTTTTACACGCGTCTTGATCTGATGGTCTCTGCATGATCAGTACCTGGTGATAGTGACATTGTCCTTTTTGTTCCCCATGTGCATACCAAGGTTGATCGTGTAGTAACAACTAAATGGACACCTCATAGAATGTTTACAATCAATAACTGGCACTTATAGAATGTCATTTCTGATGCTTATCCAGTTGATTGATGATATATACAAAGTTGTAGCAACACTGAAGCACTTGCAAGACTCCAGGCTGAATATGTACCTTCAAGCTGACTTGAAGACTCAAGCTGACTTCCACCCATCAGCTTGATCTTCTATCCTTGTTCTTTGATCCTTTTTGATGCAGCTTGAAAGATACCATCTTCTAGAGAAGATGCCCAGGCTAACTCAGCTCCAGAACCAAGACTTTAAGTATTTCTTGAGTAGTTTGTCATCTTCAAATCTTTCTTGTAATTTATGAGTAACTTGACTCGAACACATGATAAGTGGGAGGCTCTAGAAAAGAGGAAAGTAACTAAAAGGATACGTTATAGAAAATATCCAGAGCAGATCACTACTTGTGAAATGAAAAGAAAAAGAGGACAGTCCATCCCATGCATTAGGATCACAAGAGTTGGATTTGAGAAAAGTAATGAAACTTGTGATCTTGACAAGTTGATTGACTTGGGATACACTGAGTGGGTTGAACTTCATAATATCATCACTGGTATTAGAAGTATTCATCAAGAGACAGTCTTGGAAGCCATTGAGAGAAAGTTCTCCATTATTGTAAAATTCAAAATTGATATCTCTGGACTTCCAAGACCATTGGCTTTTGATATGGAAGGTGAAGATGAGTCAGCTGAGCCACTTAAAAAGAAAAGAAGAAGACTTGGAAGAATTAATGCTCTCTGAAGGTGATCATACATTTCATCAAGAACTTGAATCCTTCAAAGTTGCTTGATTTATTGTCTCCTGAAGCTCTTGACAAGATTCGAATCATCTTGATCTGTCTCTACCTGCTGGTGTTGAAAATGCAAGAAGTGGGTTGTTTATCACTGAACCTGAGCATGGAATGTATTTTGTGAATGCAAGAGGCCAATTGGTGTTTCAAAGGACTGCTGAGCTAACAAAGGTACCACATATGCACCTATTTACCTTGTATAGATTCTGTGTCAATTTTAGTGATCAAGGTAATGGGTATGAGCAGTTCCTCATCAATGAGGGTCTAGATAGAAAGTTAAATGTAACTATTGCCCCATCTTATGAAGTTAAACAAGAAGCTGTAGAGATGATTGGGGAATAGTTCTTTATCTTGTATTATATTTTATTTTATCAATATATGCAAAAGTGATTTGTACAAACTCAGTTTCATGTTAAAACTTCATATCAGATCAAAAGAACCCAAAAGATTCAAAGGGTCACAAGCTGTTAGTCATATTTTACTTTGATTCTTTGTAAGTTGATAGTTAGAAGTGTAGTTGGGTTTTGTCATCATCAAATAGGGGGAGATTGTTGAGTCCCAATGTTATTGTAAATTTAATGATGACAAATCTGATAGTTAAACACTTAAAAATCTTTTGCTTCTTGTTATCTGATCTGGGTCAGACTATGCTGACACATCTTACGATCTATTTCTGACCCAGATCATGCTTCATGTTTTATAATTGTAATCTTATGGAAGCAAGTGTTGTTCAAGCTCCATCAACAATGTTTATAGCATTCAATCAAGTCGAAGAGGAGGATTGAAGATAGAAGACCAAGCTGGCAGTGGAAGACAGCTTGGGATTAGCAGTCAGCTTGGAAAACACTTAGGCAGATTGGTGCTTTGACAAATGGCCCAATCTGTGTCTGACAATCAAGTGAAGATAACAACCTGGATTGAAAATAAGGACAAATGACGTGACTAGGAAGATTCCTAGGATCCAAGTTGGTTTACATATGCGTGTCCATACTCTTATTGGATGATAAAGAATGAGTGCAGTACTTTGGGGACCAAGTACTATGATGAAAGGCACGATCAAATATTCCTTCTGTCATCCAGTAGAAGAAGAATACGTGGCTAATTGGACACCAAGAGAAGAAGGGCTTTCGCCTATAAAAGCCTCATTCCTTGATTGCATATGTGTGGCATTCCTGAGAATCATTCTTCACATTAAGTTTTTTTTGCTCTTATACACAGCTTAGTCTGTTTGAGATCGGCTTGGGCTGATTCTCTTGAGTAAAACTTGTTGATTGTAGTTTGTCATTTCAAGGGTTGTTTAGATATCTATAGGCTATCTTTATTCCGCAACAACCCTGTAATTCTTTGTATAGATTATTTCTTAATAAAGGATTACATTGAAAATTACAATCTGTGTGCAAGAATGTATTTTAATATTTACTGCTTTACTGTTTTATTGATTCCTGTTCTTTACTTATTTAATTATAAGCTGAGTCTTTAAAAGTTTACAAAAGTTTGTAAAGATTGAATTAAGTTGTATTCACCCCTCTCTACAACTGTTCTGTGTACAATATACTTTGGTATATTAATACACCGAAACGTGTTTGACTATTTGACTTTCCGTTAGTTAACGTTAGGTTCGTTAAGTTTATGTGCCTTATATGTGATTATGTGATTAAATGCTTATGTGGTTGATGTGAAATGATTAATATGATGTTAAATGAAAGTAATCAAAGTAAAGTTAAGTAATTAAGTGCTTGTGTAAGTCCCCCGGGTCTTACCGAACCGAGATTGACTTAAGGATATGTCGAGGTGCGGAATTCCTCGAGATAACCCACGGTTTTTATATCTACCTTTTTGATATATATATATAATATATATATATCTTTTGCGTGAATATAAACACTCGT
>CM067168.1:86826308-86867309 GCA_034093135.1 Erigeron breviscapus
ACACTAGTTTTAACTTGCATCCTAGTAGAATCTGTATCTATGATGTGGTATTATATATATTGTTGGGATTTTATTAACCAAAATGATGTTTATTCCATGAATAAACATAGTTCATTAATCAAGGGTTATGTTTTAAAACCTTTTATAAGTGTAGGGTTTAAATCGTAAATAATTAAAAACGTTTAATTATTTAAATACAAATTAATTTATCTAAAACATAATTAATGAACATGTAATTAATCTAATTAATTACTACTAGCGGAAGCATGTAATAAAACAATTAAAACAATTTAATTCCCTAGCCAAGATCTATCGCATGCATATAACTAACCACATAAATACCTCTTAGACGACCTCCCGAAGACGTTATTCTTAAGCAAGAATAACGTGAGCTACTTGCCACGAAAAAGGACCCGAAGTCGCGCCCCTCAAAAGACTCGTACACGCGAACGGATCTTCGCACTTAACTAAGTGCTAGCTATAACTTTACGTTATAACAAATACCCACCGGAAAAATAACTAGAATGGGGTGTTCTCAACTTGTTGGTGTCGAACTCCACGCAAAAAGAGAGAGAGAGAGAGGGTTTTTGGTGCAATGATTCAAGAAGTAATAAGGGTTCTTTATATAGGCATAGAAAACCATTACGTTTCCTTCTTTGAATCAATGTGGGATAAGGAAACTAGCTTTCCTTTTCTCTCTCTCCCTCCCTTCGGCTGCCGACCTACGTGGGACCCCCATGGGTCGACTCATGGTGCTTGATGTCCGATCCCGCTTTCGACCGATTCGCGTTTCCGACCCGCGAATCATTTCCAAATCTATTTTTGGAAACTTTTAGTTATTTTCATTTCCAATGAATTCCTTGTTATTTATAAAGTTCAATTAAGCCCTCCTCGTTCTATGTGTGAGACCCTAATTGTTCATAGATATGCGACCGTATAAGTATATTGAAATATTCTCATAATTACAACACTCCCACTTGAGGATATTTCCAAATATACGTCAAGTATACTGACACCGAACGTTCGTCTAGCAACACGACGATGCCCCCAGATATGTATGAATATATTTTTCATGGCTGAAAACCCAACACCGCCTATAGATGTTGTACATTAAACTCTTTTAATGCTTTGGATGATGTCTGAATGTCCCGCTATGTTTCTGATATCACACCAAACCGAGAGACCTGGATAGTTACGCATACTCTCGTAGTTTGGCATATTTTCTCGATCTATGGATCTGAAGTGATCTTAAACCGTTAATGCATTTTGGGGATACCTACCATGCATTCGGGGTGTGGCCACACTCTCATAATCAGTTCATTTCCTCGAGTGGCCGCATGATATCTTCCTAGCCCTTTAGTGAACATTGGCCTATCTTGCACGCATACGTCCCTTCCATATTTCACCTCAAAACAGCCCATACTAGGAGAAAAATAAACGGACTTATGAGAAACAGATCATTAAGAGATCTCAAAGGTTTGGAAGGAGGGGGTCGCCTCTAATGATGGCCGCGTGATATCTTCCTAGCTCTTTAGTGAACATTCTCCTATCTTGCACGCATACGTCCCTTCCATATTTCACCTCATACCCAAAACAACCCATACTACTGTCGGTTAAGTTCCAGGTTCGGTACTGAATCAAAGCATGAGACTACGTACTCCGGAACACGCCTATGCGCCTCAAGTCTAAGGATACTCAGACATTCCCACTTCTCAGAACTATCTATGCCACCGATCCAAGCGACGTTCTGAGGAACGGGTCTTATCCCAATACTCAAATATTTCTTTTGAACACTTGTGAAATGATTTGCATCTCTTATGCAATCGACCGAAGTCATCATCGCTCACAATTACCTTTGTTCATTTTCTACCCCCGTAGACAATGATCGATAATGGGTAAAGTTTAGAATCATTTTTAACAATGACCCATGGATAGGGTTAAACATGCAAATATAGAACTCAAGAATAATTTGAAACACAAATTGCCATTCTTATTAATATTTCAAAATATCTCTTACAAGTTCCAAATATCCAAACATTTAAGTAGAAAATAGACTATTAGCTTGACTAAGGCCCATGCCTCTAAACAAATTATCTATCTTAGCAAGAGGCAATGCCTTAGTAAAAGGATCAGCTAAATTATCATCTGTGTGAACCTTGAGAACCTCGACATGTCCACTACTTATGATCTCACGAATATAGTGGTACTTCCTATCGATGTGTCTCAAGCCTTTCTGTGATCTTGGTTCTCTAGCTAGTGTGATTGCGCCGAATTATCACAATAGATAGGCACAGGTTGAGCTATGCTGGCATCACACCTAGATCGCTAATGAACTTCTTAATCCACATGGCTTCTTGTCCCGCTTCCGTACCGCTATATACTCTGATTTAGTAGTTGATAATGCAATGACACTCTGCTTGGAGCTTTTCCCATCGACAGCTCCTCCGTTTAAAATGAACACATAGCCAGATTGTGGCCGAGAGTCATCTCTATCACTTTGGAAACTAGCATCCGTGTAACATTTCAAATTTAGCTCTTCTTCTATATCTCCTCCATATATCAAGAATTCCTATTTAGTCCTTCGTAAGTACTTGAGTATGTTCTTGACAGCATTCCAATGACTTTCACCGGGATTTTGTTGATATCTACTTGTCATGCTCAAAGCATACGATACGTCCGGGTGTGTACAAAGCATGGCATACATGATGGACCCTACGGCTGATGCATAAGGTACATCCTTCATCTTTTCGATGTCCTCGGGATGTGTTGGACCCTGAGTTTTGCTCAAGATCGTCCCGGCTGCCATTGGTACAAGTCCTTTCTTAGAATTCTCCAAAGAGAACCTTTTAAGAATCTTGTCGATGTACGCACTCTGACTTAATCCAATCAATCTTCTAGATCTATCCCTATGGATTTTAATCCCAAGGATATATGCAGCTTCTCCCAAGTCCTTCATTGAAAAACACTTTCCTAGCCAAGTTTTGACACTTTGCAAAGTAGGAATGTCATTTCCGAATAGTAGTATGTCATCGACATACAAGACAAGGAATGTGTTTATTCTCCCACTTACTCTCATATACACACATGGCTCATCCACATTTTGAGTAAAACCAAACTCCTTGATCTTTTCATCTAAACACAAAGTCCATGTTCTAGATGCTTGCTTCAATCCATAGATGGATCTCTGAAGCTTACACACTTTATCAGGAAACTCGGTATTGACATAACCCTCGGGTTGTGTCATGTAAACGACCTCACTAAGGTAGCCGTTTAAAATGCCGTTTTGACATCCATTTGCCATATCTCATAATCATAATGAGCGGCTATGGCAATGAGTATCCTAATAGCCTTAAGACTTGCTACCGGCGAGAAGGTTTCATCATAATCAACCCCGTGGGTTTGAGTGTAACCTTTCGCCACTAGTCTAGCCTTAAAAGTATGTACTTTCCATCCATGTCGGTTTTCTTCTTGAAAACCCATTTGCACCCCACACTCTTGCAATCGGGTGGTGGATCAACCAAGGACCAAACCTCGTTATCCTTCATGGATTGAATCTCAGCGTCCATGGCCTCATGCCATTTCTTGGATTCCGATCCCGATATCGCTTCATCATAGGTAGTAGGCTCATATTGATCCACTTCTTTGCTTTGAGTGATAAGATATCCATATCTATCGGGATCAAAACGAGTCCTCTCCGAGCGATGAACGCTTTGTGTATCTTGTGACACTTTTGCTTTTGCAAGCTTAGGTTCACTAAGTGGTTTACTAGTTCCAACGGGAGGTGCCTTTTGTGTTTCTTGAATTTCCTCAAGATCCACATTACTCCCACTGATTTCTTGATCCAAAAACTTCTTCTCTAGGAAGACGCCGTTTCGACCTACAAATATTTTGTTGTCGTATGGATCAAAGAAATAGTATCCGGAAGAGAATCCTTCGGATACCCAACAAAAATGCACTTGACATCTAGGATCGAGTTTGCTTATGGTATCCTTTTTAACGAAAACCGGGCATCCCCAAATCCTAAGATGGTTAAGATCTGGTTTCTTACCATGCCACAACTCGTATGGCGTTTTGTCAACTTCCTTTTTTGGAACCATATTGAGAATACGTGCTGCACTTTCTAGTGCGTAGCCCCAAAAGGAAGCATGTAGAGTTGTGCGATTCATCATAGATCGAACCATGTCTAGCAAGGTTCGATTTCTCCTTTCAGATACTCCATTATGTTGCGGAGTATATGGAGGAGTGAATTGAGATACAATTCCCCGTTCATTCAGATGAACCATGAACTCTTGACTCATATATTCGCCACCTCGATCAGATCTTAGTGTCTTAATAGTCTTGCCAAGTTGATTCTCTACTTCATTTTGAAAAGCTTTGAAAATCTCAAAAGCTTCATGCTTATGTTTCATAAGATAAACATAGCCGTATCTACTGAAGTCATCAGTAAATGTAATGAAGTAGGTCTGACCATCTCTAGTCGGTGTTCTAAAAGGCCCACACACATCAGTGTGTATGATACCTAGTAGATCAGTAGCTCTTTCAAGGTTACCCTTGAAAGGACTCTTAGCCATCTTTCCACACAAACAAGATTCACATACATCAAAGGAATTGCTTCCTAAGGATGGCAAAACTCCATCTGATTGGAGCTTAATAATGCGATTCTTACTTATGTGACCAAGACGACAATGCCAGAGATATATGTCAGAATGATCAACGTTCTTCCTTTCCTCACATACGTATACCGGATTGTTAGAGTCAAAAGCTAGAATATCAATTTCATATATGCCATTATTCGGTATTGCTTCGAAGTAGAAGATATTACCTTTGTAAGCTTCAATACCTCTGCCCGAGAAACCATAGGTAAACCCAGATTTCTTCAGACGAGCAAACGAAATAATGTTCCTAGTTAAACCAGGAGCATAACAACAATTGTCCAAGATCAATACTCGACCATTTGGCAAAGAGAGCTCGTAAGTTCCTATTGCCAAGACTCCGACATGCTCGCCATTACCGACATGCAAGTCCAAGTCTCTGGTCCTTAGCTTCTTACTCTTTCTCAGACCTTTTGCTGAATTGCAAATGTGTGTACCACACCCAGTGTCTAGTACCCACGAGTCCGAGACGCAAGAGTACAATCCGGTTACATATACATTCGATCGAGTCGGCCCTTCAACCCGAGAATGTTTTTGACAACCTTTATTCCATTTTCCCATTCGATAACAAACAAGACAAATGGAATGAGCTATGGGGCCAGCCTTTCTTTTTGAAGATGGAACTACTTCCAAGTTGTCTTTCTTTGTTTTCTCATTTTCAACTTTGATTGGCTTATCCATTTCACTTCGCTTAAGGTCAGCGACATGATTTTCCTCGTCGAACCTTTTAAGAGCTCCGAGGAACTCTCTATAGGTACACTCTGAGTGTTTAAACCTCTTGACGATATCTTCACAAGACCCATCGAAAGAAGAGATCAAAAGATCCTTTATGAGGTAGTCGGGAATATAGTATCCTAGTTCACGCAACCTCTCGAATCTCTCCTTCATGGAAAAACAATGAGAGACCGCTGATGAACCCCTTTTCAGTGTGGCCAAAATGCCTTTGCACAACGAGCTAACTTTGTCGTGCGGTGAAGTGACGGATTCATTGATTTCAATTATAGAAGTAATTAATAATTCTAGCAGAAAATCACCCATCTACAAGACAATAACTGAGGTTCAATGTCTGGATATCTAAGGTTTAACTTATATAACTACCTAAGGAATTTATTAGACGAATTAATAATCCTATATATATTTTAGTTAAACAATAAGAACCAAATTGAGTCCACATCACGTGTGTCCGGCAACCGTCTGGACGACCACATGTTTGTTTATCAATAAGGCCGATTCTCATAACCGATCTCACATTGCGACTCTTAATGAGACTTGATCACTCCTTGATCCAATGGCATGTTTAAGTCTCATCCTTTCCGACTAGTATCCGGCAACCGTCCGGACGACCTAGCAAAATCCGCCTATAAGCTGGCGTGTGGCTGTCCATGTCCGGTAACTGGGATGGGCAGACATGAAGGACCACCCCGTATCTACACTATGGCTTAGGCAACCGTCCAGAGCAACAGGGAGCGTAGACGATCAGGTGCTTCTCATAGGATGACAGAGATTTCTTTTATATTAGGTAGATTTTATTTATTTCAAACAAACTTACCTCACAAAAGTTTGTACTACAATTCATTTTGCATGCATTCGAAACAAATTGTTGCACCATTTAGTTAAAACACTATTTTAACATTTTTACTAGTTTTACAAAAAATTTAATATGCATGTCATTAACTACTTAATGTGTTCTCTATTGTAAAACTAGGGCATCATATCCTACACTACTAGCAATACTACAAGCACTAGATGTATTAGCCATGCATGCATGTACATGGCTCTTAGACATATAACCCGATACACGCTAATATATGGGTTAAACGGTCATGCTCAAAAATATATAATTTATCAATTACATATTTAATTGAGCGATTTAGCTACCATAACGCGATTTGTCTCTGATACCATTGTTGGGATTTTATTAACCAAAATGATGTTTAATAAACATAGTTCATTAATCAAGGGTTATGTTTTAAAACATTTTATAAGTGTAGGGTTTAAATCGTAAATAATTAAAAACGTTTAATTATTTAAATACAAATTAATTTATCTAAAACATAATTAATGAACAAGTAATTAACCTAGTTAATTATCAATAGCAGAAGCATGTAATAAAACAATTAAAACAATTTAATTCCCTAGCCAAGATCTACCGCGCATGCATATAGTAACTAAACAAATAAATAAATAGAAGAACTACTAACCTCTTAGACGACCTTCCGGAGACGTTATTCTTGAGCAAGAATAACGTGAGCTACTTGCCACGAAAAAGGACCCGAAGTCACGCCCCTCAAAAGACTCGTACACGCGAACGGATCTTCGGCACTTAACTAAGTGCTAGCTATAACTTTACGTTATAACAAATACCCACCGAAAATAACTAGAATGGGGTGCTCTCCACCTTTGTTGGTGTCGAGCTCCACACGAAAAAAAGGAGAGAAAAAAAAGGGTTTTTGGTGCAAGGATTCAAGAAGGAATAAGAGTTCTTTATATAGGCATAGAAAACCCTTAGGTTTCCTTCTTTGAATCAATGTGGGATAAGAAAACTAGCTTTCCTTTTCCCTCTCTCCCTCCCTTCGGCCGCCGACCTATGTGGGACCCCTATGGGTCGACTCATGGTGCTTGATGTCTGATCCCGCTTTCGACCCGATTCGCGTTTCAGACCCGCGAATCATTTCCAAATCTATTTTTGGAAACTTTTAGTTATTTTCATTTCCAATGAATTCCTTGTTATTTATAAAGTTCAATTAAGCCCCCTCGTTCTATGTGTGCGACCCTAATAGTTCATAGATATGCGGCCGTATAAGTATATTGAAATATTCTCATAATTACAACACTCCCACTTGAGGATATTTCCAAATAATATAGATATACAAATTTTAATTTTAATATATATACAATAAAAAAAAAAAATCGGGCCCCTTAAAAAATCAGGCCTGGGTCCGTCGTCCACTTTGTCCACCTTAAACATCGGGCATGGTTAATACCATTCTTATTTGATTCTATGACTTGTCGGGAGGGGATCAAATGAATTCTTGCACATGCCATTAGAAATTGTTTCTCTCACCCCGCATGTTTGTTTTTATGCAGGAGGTATGTTTAATATGTTTTTATGTTGATATTTTATATGTTCAAATGAGTTACTATTTATTACAGTATGTATCATTGGGTTTGCGCTATTCTCCTCTGTGTTTAATGTAGCCATGTAAGATTCCGGTGACAGGTATGATTACTAAACTCTTTTACACTAACCTCCTAATTAACTTTCTCGTCTGGCTGAAGATCTTTTTGAAAACAGTTTCTTTACTTTTGGGTAGAAGTAAAATTGTTTACATTTTACCACTCTCATACCCCATACATAGGGATCGAGTATAGTTTTTCGTTGTTATGAATAGGGAGGGCAATAGTGTATAAAACAATAGGGGAGAAGATCAGCTTAAGTTATTTTTTAACTTGAGGGATCAAGTTAGAAATATCTTGACTTTTGAATTAAAATCAAGGATTGAGATTTAAAAATGAACTTTGAATCTCAACCCTTGATTATAATCCAAAGGTCAAGATTCTCCTAACATGTAAGAAACTTGAGGGCATTCCCTCCCAAACAATAGTGACAATAATGAGTTGGTGCGCATTTTCAAGTAGTATATGTTAACCTTCCATGTCATTCAAAAGGCATAAGGCCAAAACCTATATAGTAGATATAATTGATTAATTAATAACATTCGATTATTAAAAATCACCAAAGTTTGAAACAAATATCTTAAATACTTACACATGTAGCATAAAAACTTGTACAAGTATCTCTCTATATTAATCTTGAACCTGGCAAAGCTGCAAGATTATTTTTTAAATGCAAAGATAACACCATTATTGTCATGATTTATTAAACTAATGCTAAACTTGTCAATTTAATTTGTTCTTTACACAACTGGGTGTTTTTGCTTTTAGGCTATATGGATGATGGATGGTTCTGATATCATCTCATTTTTAGTATATATCATTTGATGTTTCCCATTGTTCTTTCACTTTAGTTTCTATATATTATATTTTTAATAATGGGCTTAAATTCTTGTTTATAAAAACACCAACAAAATTGGATCTTTTTTGTTTTTCAAGATTTGCTTTAGTCATATAGCCATTCATGCACAGGTTAGTTTTTTCACAACCTTCTTCTCTTCATAGTTTTTCTTGTCAATTATGTGTCTAAATATGTGTTTTTAGTGTTTAATTCTTGATATATATACTGTTCCTTTTTAAGCTTCTTTTTGTTGATAAGTGAAGCTGCAAACAATAAAACGGGTAAATGGATGAGGTTTTCCGTATTCAGTTTACATGGGGTAGCGAGTCTTTGACTAAGATGTATGAAGATTACCCGTTACCATGTGTCGTGAAAATGATCATCTTAAACTTTATGTCACTCATAATCTAGCTAGTTATTAAGTTTATATCATCGTATGGAGGTCATAGCTTTCATGGAATAATCATATTGATCTTTTACAAAAATTCATCAAACCTGGTATTGTCCAAACTTGGATTTGACCAAGATTTTTGTTTGTTTATGTTGTCTGAAGTTGTGTCTATATATGACTTTTTACATAGTTGTATATAATATTTTATAAAAGTGATACAATTCATGTCAATATTGAAATCAAACGGAAAATCATTTGAAACGTACAAAGTCAACTGCTAGCTAGACTCATTTGTGAATGGTAATTTTGTTTTTATTATTTGGAGTTGTAAGTGAGTGATCAGTATATATATATAGATATGGCAACTACAACTTCAACACAATTTGCGACGTCAAGAGTACGGATGGGAATATACGATCCACTGCAGCAGATTAGCATGTGGGAGGAGGCTTTCGAAGCTAACCTTAGCCCCCCGAATATAAGCCCTGATGATATCATGATTTCTGAGGTCAATGCAAGGCTTGCAGCCAACAAGGTTGACCTTCAACTCTCGTCCTTAATTTGAAATTGTTAATTAGATTATTATGTACTTGATTAGCTCACTATTTAATTAGTTGCATGTTAATTATAGATCTCGCATTAATTCTTCATGATTACTACTTTTTCATGTATATTATCTACATGTATATCAATATTAATTGTTATTATAGAATGTGTTTTTGGTCTTTTTGATCATAAGATTTGGTAGAGAGAAAGTTTTTCCATGATTATTTCTAGTGTTAAAAAGCTTCGTTTGGATACACGAACTAAAACTTTAAGTTTATTCTAAAAGCTTTTAAAAAGCTCCAAAACAGTACGCCGTACATAATAATACAACAAGCTTTGATCAAATTTTCCCATTTACCCATATTAGAAATTATACCGAAAGTTAAAGGCCAAAAACTTTTTATCCATGCTATCTGATTTTCCCCTCAAATTTTCATTGCTTCTATTTAATTTATGTTATTCATATAATAAATCAATAATCAAAAATATATTAGTGTCATGCACAGAGTAGTATATTACTAATACAAAGTTATTGAGTAGTATATTACTAACACTTTATATAGAAGATATGAGTATATAAATAATTTTGTTAATACGAGTTTATGTTTGGCTATAAATTTGAATTCATAGCACTCATGTTATATTGTTATTATTATTACTATATTAGATTTCTCTGTATCTATGTTGTATATATATGTCATATTTTCATGTTACTGATCTGCTGACTGATCGTTTTGGTACTCTTTAGACTGAATTCACTTCTCAAGAATCGTTAGAGCCTTCACCAGATGCTCGAGCAACAAGGAACATCTCAGATAAGGTGATACCATCTTATGACAAAATGTATGCATAAAGAATTTGTGTATGCATTAGCTGATATATTTTTTTTTTCTTACGGGTTTTAGCTTCAAAGACGCCTAGCACAAAACCGTGAAGCTGCACGTAAAAGTCGCCTGAGGAAAAAGGTACAAGAAAATAACTTATTAGGGATGATGATTTTGACCCATTTGCTTATGAATAAGTTGATTCGGATCATGTTCTGTATCCAACTAGACAAACAAGAAAAAGACATATAGCTTAAATAGGAGCGGGTCAATTGGGTCAAAGCAGTCTAAAGTTTATTTTTAAAGCACCAAACCTCTAATGAAAAGTAACTAAAAAAATCAGATTGTGATTTGAATTAATATGATATTTGTAATGATATTTGACATCAGATGTTTTGAACCATATTTGTTTGACTGCTAGAAGTAAACTGTCTGTTATGACACCAATCCCTTGACCCGTTACCCAATCTTCCAGCCCCACCCACTTTACACCTCTAGAATTTATAATTATGAACTCAAACTTAATTCTTATTCTTGTTTGTTATACTTTGTCAGGCATATGTTCAACAACTAGAATCAGGCCGCATGAAATTGGCTCAACTGGAACAAGAGCTCGAGAGGGCTCGACGTCAGGTCAAGTTACTATCTTTTCTACATGGGTGTCGATAGATTATCAAACTTGTCCACCTCCCAACTTAATCTGATATATCAGTAATTGATTGGTTGATTATAGGGCGTATACGGGGGTCTGTTGAACACGAGCAACAATATGTTATCCAGTAATGTGATTAACTCAAGGATTGCTACATTTGAAATGGAGTATGAATTATGGGTTGCAGAGCAAAGGAGAAAAGATGACGATCTTCGGAAAGTGTTATCGACTCATACAAGTGACATAGAGCTTCAAATATATGTCGATAGTGGGTTTAACCATTACTATGACCTTTTCCGAATGAAGGCTGATGCAGCCAAGGCAGATGTATTTTATTTGATGAATGGACTGTGGAGAACTCCAGTAGAGCGGTTCTTCCAGTGGATTGGCGGTTTCCGGCCATCTGAGCTTTTATCTGTAAGACCTTTTTTCAAGTAGATGGCGAAAATTTTGCCCCATTTATTTATAAATGGGTCAATTCAAGTAATGTTTCATCTCAAACGGGTAAAAGGGGTACTTTTAAAGAAAACGGGTTGAGGAGTCATCTAATAGTTGGTATGCATTATCAATAGATTCATTACATTCAAAAACTAAGAGAAATCATTTTTAAAAAGACCCTAAAAATTTGAACAAGTATATTGAGTCAACCCGTATCAGATAATGACCCATTTGACCCATACGCATTACCCGGGCCTGCCCATTTTTTACTTCTAGTTTCAAGAGTCAGGCTCTAGTTCCTGCTAGAAGTAATACAGTAATATTTTTATATATCTTTTCCAACAGATACTAATGCCACAGCTTGAGTTAACGGATACACAGCTTATGAAGGCGAGGAGTTTAAGACAATCATGTGAGCAAGCTGAAGAGGCACTGAGTCAAGGCTTGGAAAAGCTTCAACAAACCCTTGCCCAGAGCATAACGATTGACATAACTGGAGCCGGAAGTTACACAACTCAGATGAATTCCGCAATGAAAGGGCTTGAGGCACTTGAAGTTTTCTTGAATCAGGTAATTTAGAACTAGTCGCTTTTGAGTCAAATTGCATGCATTTGACTCTAAAAGACAGTTTTGACCATGTTTAGCTTTTTCTAAAGCCAAATGTTCAAAAATAAATGCAGGCAGATCACCTACGACAGCAGACACTTCAGCAAATGTATCCGATCCTAACATTGATTCAAGCAGCAAACGCGTTGCTTGTGCTTGGTGAATACTTTCAACGTCTTCGTGTACTAAGTTCAATTTGGTCTTCACGTCCTCGTAACCTAGCAACTGTACTTTCATGAATCACCTCTTTTTCGAGTTCTTTAATAGCTTCCATTAGTATAAATTAGAGTTATTTACTAGCTAGCAACTCTGCTCATATCAATTCCAGCGCCTACTCTATCAGTCTGCTTATATGTTCCAACAAATTAAGGAAAATGTAAATATGATTTGTAATGTTGCATATACATACGTATGAATGCATATCCGGGAGGTTGACCATTGTGTAATAAGTTATATAAAAGATATTGATTCTGGAACTTTTGTAGTTTTGTTGTAATTTGAGATATATTAGAAGAGAAACGAGTTTAAAAAAGACACATAAAAATATAGAGATATGTACTACTCATGTTCTTGTGGGCTATGTGCCATACAAAATGTAATATATGAACGTTGTAATATTGTTGCATTTATCTACACTATGCATCATTGTTTAATACCTGTACGGTTTTTATTTTTGAGTTTTTGAGCAACCAATTCCTGGATGTCTGCACATATTAGCTTAGTTGTGCTTAATAGGCCGGTTTACCTTCTTCTTTGGCTAGATATGAAGTTCGTATAAAATATGTGTACTAGACGGTTACCGGTAAAAAGCTTATACATCTTTTTACTAGATAACGCCTCACGAAATTCCTTCATGAGTCACGAAATTTCACTAGACCAAGGTATATGAGCAAATGAAACTTGTGTGAAGAATGATTCTCAGGAATACCTCCATATGCTGTAAAGGAATGGGGCTTTTATAGGCAAAGACCCTTCTTCCATTGGTGTCCAAATAAACCACGTATTCTTATTTCAATGGTTTGTCAGATGGAATATTTGATCGTGCCCATTCATAGTACTTGTGGTCCCCAAGTACTGTCACGCGTCTTCTTTCAGCCAATTAGAGTATGGACACGCATATGTAATCCAAACCACCAACCTGGATCCTAGGAACGTGCCTAGTCACATCAGTCATCCTATCTTCAATCCAGGTTGATTCTTCACTTGATTGTCAGACACAGATTGAGTCATTTGTCAATACTCAATCTGCTTAAGTGTTTCCAAGCTGACTGGTAATCCCAAGCTGACTTCCACTTCCAGCTTGGTCTTCTATCTTCAATCCTCCTCTTCGACTTGGATTGAGTGCTGTATACATTGTTGATGTAGCTTGAAGAACAATTGACTTCATAAGATATTACAATACAATACATGAAGTATCATCTGAGTTAGAATCAGATCGTAAGTTGTGTCAGCTTAATCTGACCCAGATCGGATTACAAGAACCAAAAGATTACAAGTGTTTAACTATCAGATTTGTCATCACCAAATTTCTATTATACATTAGGACTCAACACATCCTCTATCTATGTTACTAACCATTGAAACCGTGTGCAAACACGGGCTAATAATATGAAATTAGGAAAAAAAAATGAATTAATTATAAAAGAATAAATAAAAAACGGGTCAAATTTTAGAGTTTCATGAAATCTAGTAAACTATGTAAAATACTTGAAACAATGTATCAAGGCAACTTGTTTTGCCTGTATACAGTCAATGAACCCGCAAATACAGGTTGTCGATAGGAAAATTATACATGAACATCTATGCCTTAGGACAAAGAAGAAAGATTACAGAAAAACTTAGACCACATCCAAAATGAGACATGTTCATACGAGTGGCCAAAATAATACAACACTAACATGAAAAAGAGCATGTCCAAACCATCCAGCAAATGTAGTTGGATTCTATATCACAAGATTTAAGAAGCTCTACAAGCTGCAAACCATGAAACAAAAGAATTTCTCATAACACATTGGGTATACCACACCCATTTTGCCCGCAGGAAAGATTATATGGAAGGAAAAAGCTATAAATATATGAGCTTTGAAGTACACAAAAATTAAAGATTGAGCAAATCTCACAACACTTTGTACATTTAAAAAGTAAAGATTGAACAAAAACTTTGGGCTTTCATTAGTTGGGCTGAAATTTCTTTTCATTTGAGGCCCAACCCTAACATCCCCCTCCTTCCTACCCTCATTCATCTATAAATACCACATAAACAGTGTTTTAGGTCACATTTTGTCTACAACAGCAGCTGCCAGGTTTCAATCTTATTTCTATCATTTTTCCCCTTTATATATATATATATATATAATATATATATATATATACACGTGATTGTTTTAGACATTACATTCCTTTTTTTCTTATGTGATTGAATAAATCATCCTCTATCTATGTTATATTTGATTTTTTTTATATTCTTTTTTGTTAGAAGATATTCAAGTTATTTTAATTCCGCACAACCTTGTATTTTATTTAACATCATAAATAAAATACACAATTGAAAAATACATAATGTTCCACTTTACTTGTTTATTGCTTTAAGTCTTGTATTACTTTATTTATATACTTGCATTTATATTTAAGTAATACTAGTCCAATCTAGTGATTATTAGACTTGTTGTATTTTAAACTTTCCTAGTTAACCATCTCGTATTACAAATGATCTATATTTGTCAAATAACTCTTTTGGATCGAGATACTTAAAGTTGTGAAGTATCCCTGTTTAAGATCGAGAGTATTTAGACAAATTCACTTTAATGCAAAAGGAATGCTTAAAAGTATTTTTCTCAAGGAAATGACTTTGTATTTATAGGCAACAAAATTCACCAGTGAATTTTGTGCCGTACAAATATGGTTGCATGCATTTAATGATCCAAGAACATTAAATGCATTGGATAAGGAATAAGGATAAAGTCACATCAAATGACTTTGTATCCTTTTATCCAACCACATTTACACACGTATACTTTGGTAAAGAACAAGTGGAATGTTCTTTGGAAAGTGTGTAAAGGCAAAGTCAATCCTCGATATCAGTGTTCAGACTTGTAAGGTCTAGAACACTGACAATCCTCCAGTGAACAGATCTGGTAAGACTTCCAGTGGACTCCGCCATTTGTAAGTCTTCTTTATTCTGAATTCAGTCTTTGACTTCAGTGAGAACGTCTTCAGTAGAGTAGATCTGGACTGGGGTGAAGTCCAGTGAGCTAATCTGGAGAATACTCCAGATTTCCTATACAAGTATTTGCTCACTGGTCTTCCATTATTTCTGGACAAATCTTCAGAGGGACTCCGGATTCCAAGTCTGGAGTAGGTCCAGTAGAACACGTTTCTGGACAGATCTTCAGTAAGGCTCCAGTAGTCGAGTCTGGAGCGAGTCCAGTAAATCTAGACCTAACAAATTCCCCCTATTTGTTTAGAAATAATGCAAGTGTTTTCAAGCTTATATCTATACAATTTTGTATGCTTGAAAAACACAAGTTTTGATTAGTCTAAAAAATCTAAGTTACTGGAAAACACTTTATAGATCATGAGTGTTTTCAGTTTCATCTTTTAAGTTCTAACTTAGACTAAATCTGATCATTTACTTATATGAATCAAAAATTGTAACTATTATTACATACATCAACTGATAAATAGTTTACAATTTTCATAAAACAATAATTTACAACAAGTAAATTATAAGAGTCAGGCCCTTCTTTTTGATGTCTGTCCTGGAGCATCTTCAGTAGCCTTTCTCTTTGGTGATGGAGAAGATGGTATTGATTCTGGCGATTTCATGCCCATAGCAACTTCCATCTGATGCTTTCTTCTCCATACCTTTTCAACTCTTTTTAGAAATGCTTTAACATCAGTCGACACATCTGTCTTCCCCCTGAACGTTAAAGCGATTTCTTTCAGTTCACTCCATCCAAATGCTTGGACTGAAGTACTTTTCCTTTCATCAGTAAAGTTACCCTCCCTGGTCAACTTTACTTCAAACTTAGACATGCCTTCATGATTATCAGCCAGTTTGATTTCAGCACCAGTGATCCTTCTAGCATCAACCCTGAAATTTAACATCTCATTGTATTTTTCTTTCAGCTTGGCTGTCTGGATCAATGCTTTTGTTTCCTTGGACACTCTCTTTTGCTCTACAGCAGATTGGAGTTCTTGACGATTGATTTTTCGAGAAGTGTCCAGGGGAATGAAATTGCTTACATCAGCATCTCTGATCGCTTTGATTTGCTTGGCAGTCAGTTTTGGTAAGCCAGAAACTTTCTTTCTGTACTCGATCTCCAGAGCACCAGCATTCTTTCTGATCTTTTTCTGGAGGCTTACCAGTTCCTCTTTCCTTTGTCTGATGAGTTCTGGTACACTCACGCCATAAATTATAGAATCATAGACTTGTTCTTCTTCGGCGTAGAAAGAGCGTACATGAACATCATCCAATAAACTCAAACATTGATGAACTCTGGGGTCATCCTTCATCTTTTTATACACTTCAATATTAATGCCTAACCTGCCAGCATTGTAAGAATCCAGAGTACCCATAGTTGCCATATCCCTTTGATGGGCCAGCAGTTCATCTTTTTGATTTCTTTTGAAAATCTCTATCATGATGCATTCTTGTTCTAGCTTCTTGGATGTTTCATCATCAGCATCTTCAGCAGTTTGCTCTTCCTCTCCAGATTCCATTTGTTGTTTTCCCTTAACTGACTTCAGAGTTGATGGAATATCTGGGAAGGACTCAAACTAGGGCTCACTGGCTTCAGTACCAGTAGCTTCTTCAGTTAGCCCGGCTTCAGTGCCATATGCTCTTTGTGACAAGTGCTTCAGTGTCATTTGGTCACCAGACAACTTTTCCCCCTTGGAATGAACTCCAGTTCTTGACTTGAGATCATTCCATAACTGTTCAAGCATAAGTCTGTCCAGTGAACCAAATGTTCTTCCTGCCTCTGGAGTTGTATCAGACACAACTTTCTTAAGTGCCTGCACTTCCTTTTGGACATTTGCAACTACTTTAGGCAAGTGCTTTGGCAACTTTTCATCCAGCAATTTCTCCACTTGGGGTAACACCCCATCTTGAATGGTACGAAGAACAGTTTCAGAATCTCTTCAGATAATTCTTTCAGCATACTGATTCTGAACTTCTTTGTACATTCATCACTTATTGTACTGACCACTGCATCCTGGTCAAGTGTGGATCTACTCTCTAAAGAGCTTACCCTGGAGACCAACCTCTGAACTTCTTCTTTCAGACCTGCCAGTTCACCAGTGACTGCAGTCTGAACAGAACTAACCAGCCTAGTCTCTAATCCCTGGACTGCCATTTTGATCTTTTTAGTATTGTTGTTTGTGGCCAGTACCAGTTCATCAAGCTTCTCATAAACCAGCTTCTCATTCCCAGCAAAGACATTCATCTCAGATGCAAGGTTATTTGATAATAAAGATTTGAAGTCTGAAATAACCTGAGATGATTACTGGAGTGATCTCTCCAAGTCCGCCACCTTACTTAAAAGGCCTTGGACCTCGGCAGAAGATGAAGTGGAGAGACCACTGGGAGGTTTAAGATGTGAAGGCAATCTGGTCATAAGAGGTACTTGTGACCAGTCCTCTTCAGTTGCAGTTGGTTCAGAAATGGTGACTGGAGTTTCAATTTGTGGAGGTTGAGATGGTGGAGTTTGAGTGGTAGCAGGAGTGAAGTATTGAGTATCTGAAGGAATTGAAGGTGGTGGTGGTGGTGGCATGTTTGATTGAGTTGGAGGTTCATTTGATTCTGGTGGTGACATTTCTGGTAGACTTTCTTCTTCTTGTACATCTTCACCCAGAAAATTCAAGTTTGCCTCAAAGTCTTCAGACATTGGGGAATCTATATCATCCCATTCTGGAGCCATCCCAACTGTCTGATCACCAGTCTGTTCACCAGACTCTACATTCACTTGTTCACCAGCCTCTACATTCAAGTCTAATTGAGCTTCTTGCTCACCAGAAACATGTTCAACTTCCTCAACAACCTGCTCACTAATCTGGGCAACATTTTCAATCTCCTCATCAGTCACCTGCCCAACAACCTCTTGTACATTCTCTTCAGGTTCAAAAATTGGCGACCCATCCAGATTCATAACATCACCAGGATGTCTTTCAGGATTCACCTGAAGTCCTGCTCTCATCAGACGCCTATTAGTTCTAGGTCGTCTGGAAGGTTCAACAACTACTGTACCTTGACCTTCAGGAGCCACTTGTCTAATTGGTTGTACAGCTTCAATGATCTGTACATCCTGATCACCAGATGGTCCTTCAACAGCTTGACCTCTATCTGGAGCCATTTCAGCTCCTTCCCTTTGGAAAGAGAGCATGGACTGAGGAATATCTACCTCATCCAGTGGAGATCTGAGATTGACCAGATCTCTCATATACTCACTCACAGAAAAGTGAGTAGTATCAAAATCATACTGGTCTCCAAGAGCATTTCTAAACATCAGTGAAAGGAAACTGTAACATTTGCCATTTTAGTCCATTACTTGTTATATATGATAATGGCAAACTTTATGAATATAAGAAAACTTTGGGTATTTTTGGTGCATATATATATGTGTGTCGGACTAGTGAGATATTGTAATATCTGCTATCTGGATGATCTGTTTCATTAAGGAAACGAACCCGAAACACTCGCAACCTTACATCTAATCCAAGTTAAGACATAATTAACTAGGATTAGTTAACTAAGGTTAGTTAACCAAGGTTAGTTAACTAGCCCATGGTATTACAAAACCATCAAACTAGCCCATGGTATTCCTTAACTTAACCATAGTTACCAACAAACTAAACTAGTAACCATGGTAAATTACTACCTATAAATACAAGCTAAGGTTTTCATTTCTAATTGCTAATTCACACTCTCAACACTTCTCTTCTTAAATCCCTATCATTCCGAGATCCATACTTGTTCAAGTTCAAGCATATCTTACACAAACTTTCATCATCCCAAGCTTTCGATTCAACCAAAGTTGTTTTGAATTCGTTGGTTTCGAAATTGTAAACACGACGTTGTTATTGCAATTCTTTCAAGAACTTATCAAAGCCTAGTTATAATGGCCACA
Source organism: Erigeron breviscapus (assembly GCA_034093135.1). Lineage (NCBI taxonomy): Eukaryota > Viridiplantae > Streptophyta > Magnoliopsida > Asterales > Asteraceae > Erigeron > Erigeron breviscapus. Next base: position 86,845,560 of record CM067168.1, read on the forward strand.
TGGAGTTAAGATTATTCCATATTCATCAAGTTTACAAATCCAAGTTATAGTCGATTCTCTCAAGATCTTCTTTGGAGCTCATCCCTATATCATTACTTTGATCTTAGAACTCATAATATCTCCATACTTGTAAGTGTTTCTATGAAACCTTACTATACTTTGCTTTATGATTATATGACTATATGTTATGTATTGAAATGCTTGTCAACTTAATTTTATACTCAATTGATACATAATTGCATTTAAATACGGTAACTATCGCTTTTATATATGAATATTGAAATATTGTTACTATTGCGAAAAATGAATTATTAGCGAAAGTACGAGAAATCGTAAAACTTTTATTAAATCATTTTAAATACTTATTATGGTATATAAACAAGGGCATAGTTATATACCTAACTATCCTAATTCATATAATTACTATTCACCATCTGCGAATTATTTCGTATTTTCGAATTGTTTGATTTATGGATAGAATATATCCTTGATACGCTTTTAAACCGCACAATGTTTCCGAAAGTGATTGCACCTTGGGCCTCTTTGGCTTATACCGGAGGAATGGAAGGTAGTTCGCGAAAAGTTTGCATAAGCATTCACTAAGCAACTTAATTCGCCCCGGTATTCTCCACGACCCAAGGCCAACCCTAACACAACTTGAAAATAAAATGCTGGTTTTTCCTGCCATTTAAGGTATTTCTTCAATTGTAATCAATACATTTTGTATTGATTATAATACATACCATTCAAGGTATCTTTTCATATCTCTGCTATTGAAAACATCTATTCGTTACAAGATTAATACATTCTTCGTATTAATCCTATTATTTAAAATACTTCAAAAGGATTTAGAAATATCAGAGGAATACTTTATATATCCTACGGATACGTATTACATACGGAAAGTTACATTTTTACCCTACAGTTTCAAAGGTATCATTTTTCGTCCTTATACTTTGGACATTTGACAATTTAGTCCCTCAAGTTTCAAGAATGACAATTTAGTCCCTCAAGTTTCAAGAATGACAATTTAGTCCCTCAAGTTTCAAGAATGACAATTTGGTCCTTTTAAATTTTTGCAACATAAATGAGTTTTCATTTAGAAAATACTTGAAATGATACTTAAAGATAAATTCAAAGACTTATAAAAACATAGAAAGTAAATTACGTTGACAAGCGTATTAAAAAGATAACCTTATAGTTGTATGTCTATATTTGGAATTTAGCACGAATATAAATCAATTAACATTGAAATTAGGGAATACGTAACGTGGCCAGTTGACTCACTCGTCATCGTTGACTACATCAATCTCTTCTACTTTGCTGTTGAACTATCAAGAATAAGGTGAGTTTCGTAAACCCTCCCTACTCAATTGAGATTCGGGCTGAAAAGTGTACATGTTTGTTTAACTGTTGATTGTTGATTTGATTGATTGTATGATTGAATTGTTGATATGGACATGTTAGCGCATTGTTTACGATGTAAGTCGCACCGTTAGCGCATTACTTATTATATAAGTCGCACCGTTAGCGCATTGTTAATTATTAACTATGTAAGCCGCATCGTTGTTGATCATTATTGATTGTTATGGAACGTTGTTGAACGTTATATGGAATCGTTGTTGTTGAACGTTGACTTGTATTGAATTGTGATAATGTGAAACCTTATAGGTTTTCCTTGGATGTGATTAGTTCTCCTAATCCTCACTTATTGTTAACGGTTGTATCCGATACGGTTATTCCTTGTTATTTGTCCCTACGAACTCACCAACTTTATGTTGACGCTCTTTAGTACACTTTTCAGGTAATCAAGTTAATTAGAGACAAAATGGATGATTGCATGCATACTTGCTAGGATTGGACTAGCTTTGGACTTTCTGGATCCATGATCCTTACTTCCCTTTTATGGGTTACTTTTAGGATCAACTACTATCAATTAAATTACCTTTTATTATTGATTGAACATGTATTTCAATGAATGTTGATGACTGTATACGTTTGTACAAGTATAAGGATTGTTTCAATCCTATGTTTTCATATAGTTAACTCTACATAATTCCCATGTCGTGCTGTGCTTTTCTAAGTGATACCCCATGATTCCGCCATGTTGGGGTGTTACAGAAACGAATATAAGGAACAAAAGGTTTTCTTCCTTTCACTCTTAGACGCTCTACCAGGTCATCAAAAAGAATCTGAGCAAAGTCCACTCTAAGCCCAAACCATAGCAGTAGGCAATCTGGAGATGGGTTTGATTTATCTGGTCTAACCCTCCAGAACTGCCTCCCAGACATTCAACAATGTGGGTGAAAAAGTATCTCCATGAGTCTGACAGCTTGCTCATGTAGATAGTTCCTTTCCTGGATAGCTGACCATGCTCATCCATTATATCCGTGTGCCCCATCAGCCTGCACACTTCCCTTGTATTGATACCAGTGGGAAGTTCAATAGGCAACTCATTCTGTTCAAAATAGTTCAACTGGAGAACAGACCTGAGTAGACTAGCAGTGAAACCAAGGGATCTGGTACCTCCCTTGAGAGCATAATTGATAGATGAAGTTTCATCATCATATTTGGCAGTGTATCAGAATTCACACAGGTACTCGTGGTACATCCTTCCTGGATTTAATGTTAACGCACCATATAAAGGGCAAGAGAGAAAAAATGTGTTTAATCTCCCTATAATCGATTGGGCATCATGAACACTGGACAGAGAAAGTCTTGCCATCCAGTTATTCATATTGATTCTTATGGCATTTGCCTCAAGAGAGATATGAGGTGCCCTGTCAACATTTTCAGAAGGAGCATATTCAGCGGCAAGGAGATTTTTGAGCGATTTTGATTGTCTAGGTGCCATTTTATACATAATAGATGAAGATGAAATTGAATATATATAAGGTATGATGAAGATTTGATGAAAGAATGAATGGAAATGGAGTAAATAAGAGAGATAAATATGATTGGAAATTGAATGAAGAAGTAAATGAAGGAATTGATTTATAGAGATAGAATGTGGAACTCAAACAGTTTATTTGAAATTATCAAATATAATTTTGATCGATGTTCTGAGATCCGCATTAATTACATCACATCACACATAAATGTGTGACGGTTTACAGCCCACAAACATTAACAAGTTGCTCTTTTTCACTTCCCAAAGTAAAAATACCATCATTACGTTGAAAAATTTACATGCCACGTAGGATTAAAATATCTTCAAAAAGATTTGCCTACGTGGCACACACAATGACCAAGTATTTAGAAAATATTATGACATATTTCAGTGCATCTAGAGGTTGACTGGACACTCCAGTATCACTGGTGGATTAGTCCAGTGAAGCATGCACTGATGGTACACTGGAGGGACACTCCAGTAAAGTACCAGTGAAAACCATTTTTTTTTTTTTTTGAAAGACTGGTAACCTCAAACGTGCACGTCAACTAATACAGATAAATGAGAGGGACACATTTACAAGGAGACATTAGTCACCTCAAACACGCACTTTAACCTGTCCAGTTACCAGTGAGAGGGACACATTTACAAAGCACCAGTAATATTTTCTGAAGAGTTTGTCCAGTGAGAAAATAAATTAATAAATTCCCCTGAACTTGAAACATTTTAAGAACAAAAAATATCTTTCAAGTCTTTCCCTGGAATGTTGATCCAGAAATAAATTTATGAATCTTTAAATCAAAGATCCTTAGTAGTACACAATGGCGTTCAATACCAAGGTTCCAGATTTAAGGGTTTAACATTCCCAACTCACCAACAAGATATTCAAAAGTTTTTGACATCCAGAGGTTTGGTAAAAATGTCAGCGAGTTGTTTGTCAGTGGGAATAAAATGGAGTTCAATGTTGTTTTTCATAATATGATCACGAATGAAGTGATACCTGAGATCAATGTGCTTCGTTCTGGAGTGCATGACTGGATTGTTTGAGATAGCAATGGCACTGGTATTATCACAAAAGATTGGGGTCTTTGAATATTTAATACCATAATCAAGCAACTGGTTATTCATCCAGAGTATCTGAGCACAACAACTGGCTGCAGACACGTATTCAGCTTCAGCAGTGGACAATGAAACTGAAGTTTGCTTTTTACTGGTCCCACTGACCAGTTTGCCACCAAGGAAATGACATCCACCAGTAGTGGATTTTCTGTCTATCTTACAACCTGCATGATCTGAATCTGAATAACCCATTAGATCCATGCCTGAGCCTTTGGGGTACCAAAGACCTAGACTGGGGACACCTTTAAGGTACTTCAGTATGCGCTTTACAGCAAACATATGAGATTCCTTTGGATTAGACTGATATCTGGCACATAAACATGTTGAAAACATAATATCTGGTCTACTGGCAGTTAAATACATCAGTGAACCAACCATGCCTCTATAGACAGTGGTGTTCACTGGTTTACCATCTGGATCGGAGTCCAGTGTCAGTGGTGCAGAAATTGGAGTTGGTTTAGATGGTGAAGAGTTCATATCATATTTCTTTAAAAGATCTCTAACATATTTCTCCTGATTAATAAAAATGCCATCTTTGTTTTGTTTAATCTGGAGTCCAAGAAAATATGTTAATTCACCCATCAAACTCATCTCATATTCAGTTGACATTATTTTTGAAAATTTCTTGCACATGTTTTATCAGTAGACCCAAAAATAATATCATCAACATAAATTTGTACCATTAACAGATTACCTTTTTCATGAAGGTATTGTCAATTGCACCTCGTTTGAAACCATTTTTCAACAAATGTTTAGTCAGAGTGTCATACCAGGCACGTGGGGCTTGTCTGAGGCCATATAGCGCTTTGTCCAGACGATATACCCAATGTGGATGCTTTTCATTAACGAAACCTGGTGGTTGTTTGACATAAACTTCTTCTTCAAGCTTTCCATTCAAGAAAGCACTCTTTACATCCATCTGGTAGACCTTGAACTGATGATTAGCAGCGAATGCTAAGAATATTCTGATCGCTTCAAGTCTAGCCACTGGAGCAAAACGATTCATCAAAGTCGACATCTGACTGGCAGTAGCCTTGTGCTACCAGTCTGGCCTTGTTTCTGATTACGTGGCCATCTTCATCTACTTTGTTTCTGAAGACCCATCTTGTTCCAATTGGTTCTTTCTTTCCAACTGGGAAAGGAACCAGATACCAGACCTTGTTCCTTTCAAACTGGTGAAGCTCTTCTTGCATAGGCAGTCACCCAGCTTGGATCTTCCATAGCCTCGTCAATCTTCTTTGGTTCCATCAAAGATAGAAAACTAACGTATAAGCATTGCTTACTGGAGGCTCTTCTGGTCTGAACTCCTCTACTGGAGTCACCTATGATCTGATCAATAGGATGAGCTTTTGTCCATCTGGAGTACTGACCAGGATTGTTATTGACAACAATATCAGTGCAAGAATTCAGTTGAGTCTCCTCTGGAGTTGCTTCTGGAGGAGGATCTTGCCAGATTACTTCAGTATCTTCATCTGAGTCATTTAAATCACGATTTGCATCATGAAATTCTTCATTTGAAGGCATTTCCTGAAGTACTGGTTCAGTTTGGAATTCTTCATAAGAAGACATTTCTGGTACGTTCTCAACTGACACTGATACTGGGGGAGTAGTATGCACATCTGAACCAATATTAATTTCAGAGGGTAGTTTGAAAATAATAGAGGGATAGAATGGAGTACTACTGGAGAGTTTCTTTTTCTGAACAGGTTCCAGATCCGGATGACTGGAAACTGTGTCTTTTGAATCTTCTTTATTGTCTTTTATAGGATCAGATTCACAAAAGACAATTGGAGTTACTGGGGGAGTGTCAAGGGCTGGCTTCTTGTTGATTGCAGCATTTGATTCATCAAATGTTACATGAATTGACTCATGGACCTTCTCCAGTCTCTTGTTGTAGACTCTGAAGGCCTTGCGAATGGCTGAATAGCCTAAGACAAGTTTCTATCAACATTATAACATGCTTACACGTAAAAGGTGTTAACCCAACTCTTGAATTTGAACCATAACACCAAAATCTTACCCAAGAGGTCACTTGACCCATTTCACATTTTGAAAACCCTAATTCGACTTGGAAACCGGTTGGAGGGATTTAAGGTTCAATTTGAAGTATAGACGACATATTCAGACATTAATAGCCATAACCCACTGTGCCATTTCGTTTCTAAACACCAAATCGACCTCGAATTCGTTTTGACCCATTTGAATGTCATGAACCCTAGTTTTGACCTAAATGTTCATTAAATCCGGTTTTGACCCAATAATTTCCAAGATTTGACATGGAAACAAGTTTATAAACATAAATGATGAATTTGGGAGGAGTTAACTTACCAAAACCTTCCACTAAAAGCAAGAATCCGAAATTTGGCCCGAAATGAGATGATTCCTTGTACTCCAATACCCCAAATTTTGATATGATGAAAAGATGATGATAATAATGAAAACCCCTAACAATTCCTAGCTTGAAACATTAAATTTGATGCATTAATTTAGAGAGAAGGAGAAGATTGCAAGAGTTCTTGCATTTAGTGAGAGAGAGAAAAGAGAGAATGAAGGGAAGTGGATGGATGGGAGGTGATTGAATGCAAGGGATAAGGTTGGGTCAAAGGGTTTGGGTTAGTGGGTTTGGGTCAACCCATGGGTAACCCACTCTTACATAACTAATGAATTAATTAACCACAACTATCGAGCATTTAAATTAATTAACTCATTAACCCCGAACATCCCACGAACTCCATTTAATTAAAACGATCAATACTCACCTACACATACGCCTTGAACACGATCAATTTACAATTAAACTCGATCATATATTAACTAATTTAATATTAATTAGTCAATCGTACATAAAATTAACGGTTCAAATTAAGTCAAAATTCACGAATGTTACAGAATGCCATGCTATCATGTTACTGATCTTCTGACTGATCGTTTTGGTACTCTTTAGACTGAATTCACTTCTCAAGAATCGTTAGAGCCTTCACCAGATGCTCGAGCAACAAGGAACATCTCAGATAAGGTGATACCTTCTTATACCAAAATTTATGCATAACGACTTTTTGCTCAAATGTACATTAGCTAATATATTTGTTTTTTGGGTTTTAGTTTCAAAGACGCCTAGCACAAACGTGAAAGTCGCTTGAGGAAAAAGGTACATGAAAATGTGGGATGATAATTTTGACCCATTTACTTATGATTGGGTTATGTTGTGTCTCCAACTAGTCAAACAAGAAAAACAAAAATTGGGTCAAAGTCGTTTAAGTTTTAATGCACAAAACCTCTAACGAAAAAGTAATTAGCAATATCAGATTGTAAGTTTAATTAGTAAGTTGAGGTATTGAGACTCAAAACCCGTGGAAGACGGCATTGGGTGTTACATTACATTTATAGATTGTAAGTTAAATTAGTATGATATTTGTAATAATATTTGACATCAAGTGTTTTGGACCCGATCCTTTTTACCGCTGGCAGAAAATTGTCTATTTTGACACCACCCCTTGACCCGTTACCTAGTCTTCCATCTCTAAAGTTCATTATTACAAACTCGAACTTAATTCTCATTCTTGTTTCTTTTACTTTGTCAGGCATATGTTCAGCAACTTGGATGCTCAGGACGACAAGGACGTGATGGTTAAAAATATGCTCATGGCATAATATAAAAACTAAAAAAAAATCTTTCAGTGTTTGAATCTAAATTATTTTGATCAACGTTCTTTCCAACATTGTTTTCATTAGTATTACTTTTATATCTAACAAATTATTATGATCTTTTTAAACAACCGGTGAGTTCTTCTTGTTGTCTTTTTTTTCTCTTCAGATGAGTATATATGAAAAACACGATTGTTTAATTATTTAACAAATTATATGAACAAATAAAAACCTCAAAGTTATACGAGTAAAAAATAATGTTACAAAAAATATGTTACTGTATTATATGTATATATTACATATACTAATCATACTCTTAACATAAATTAAATTACATTTAATTAAGTGCCTATATAAAAAAAATTAAATAAATAATAGAAAGATATAACCTTTAAATTTAAATTGCTAGTTGTAAGTTGCTGCATTGATCATGTAAAGTCCCTATACAAATGAATATGTTTGTTTGCTGCATTGATCTCATGTTTTACCTACGTGGCTACGTGTATATCGTATCAATGGGCTAAAAAAATGTACTCCTACTAAAAACTAAACACTTAACCTACTCTATAAAAGTAGACTACAAAGTAGAAATTGAGCCGAGTGTACTATAATATGGATATGGATAAATAGAATGCTGTCGATAGGTTAATAAAATTGTCCACCTCCCAACTGAATCTGATGTCAGGAAATAAATGGTTGATTATAGGGCGTATACCGGGGTCTGTTGAACACGAGCGGCAATCTGCTATCCAGTAATGTGATTAACTCAGGGATTGCTACATTTGAAATGGAGTATGAATTATGGGTTGCAGAGCAAAGGAGAAAAGATGACGATCTTTGGAAAGTGTTACTGACTTATACAAGTGAAATAGAGCTTCAAATATATGTTGATAGTGGGTTGAACCACTACTATGACCTTTTCCGAATGAAGGCTGATGCAGCCAAGGCAGATGTATTTTATTTGATGAATGGACTGTGGAGAACTCCAGTAGAGCGGTTCTTCCAGTGGATTGGCGGTTTCCGGCCATCTGAGCTTTTATCTGTAAGACCTTTTTTCAAGTAGATGGCGAAAATTTTGCCCCATTTATTTATAAATGGGTCAATTCAAGTAATGTTTCATCTCAAACGGGTAAAAGGGGTACTTTTAAAGAAAACGGGTTGAGGAGTCATCTAATAGTTGATATGCATTATCGATAGTTTCATTGCATTATGAGTGAAAGATGGAGTCTTGTATAGTTGTATATTATAGGAAGAATCATTTTTAAAAAGTCCCTAAAATTTGAACAAGTGTATTGAGTCAACCCATATAAGAAAATGACCCATTTGACCATACCCATTACCCGTCCGGGCCTGCCCATTTTTTACTTCTAGTTTCAAGAGTCAGGCTCAAGTTCCTGCTAGAATCAATAATATGCTATATATGTTTTCCAACAGATACTAATGCCACAGCTTGAGTTAACGGATACACAGCTTATGAAGGCGAGGAGTTTAAGACAATCATGTGAGCAAGCTGAAGAGGCACTGAGTCAAGGCTTGGAAAAGCTTCAACAAACCCTTGCCCAGAGCATAACGATTGACATAACTGGAGCCGGAAGTTACACAACTCAGATGAATTCCGCAATGAAAGGGCTTGAGGCACTTGAAGTTTTCTTGAATCAGGTAATTTAGAACTAGTCGCTTTTGAGTCAAATTGCATGCATTTGACTCTAAAAGACAGTTTTGACCATGTTTAGCTTTTTCTAAAGCCAAATGTTCAAAAATAAATGCAGGCAGATCACCTACGACAGCAGACACTTCAGCAAATGTATCCGATCCTAACATTGATTCAAGCAGCAAACGCGTTGCTTGTGCTTGGTGAATACTTTCAACGTCTTCGTGTACTAAGTTCAATTTGGTCTTCACGTCCTCGTAACGCAGCAGCTGTACTTTCATGAATCACCTCTTTTTCAAATTTCATTAGTATAAATTAGAGTTATTTACTAGCTAGCAACTCTGCTCATATCAATTCCAGCGCCTACTCTATCAGTCTGCTTATATGTTCCAACAAATTAAGGAAAATGTAAATATGATTTGTAATGTTGCATATACATATGTATATGTGTATGTATGTATGTATGCATATCCGGGAGGTTGACCATTGTGTAATAAGTTATATAAAGATATTGATTCTTGAACTTTTTGTAGTTTCGTTGTAGCTTGAGGTCTTTTAGAAGAGAAACGAGTTTATAAGAGACACATAAAAATATGGAGATATGTATTACTCATGTTCTTGTGGGGGCTCCATGCCATACGAAATGTAATATATGAACGTATAAATTAAGTTGTAATATTGTTGCATTGCATATCTACACTATGTTTAATACCTGAACCGTTTTTATGTTTGAGTTTTTGAGCAAAACAATTCCTGGCGATGTCTGTACATATTAGCTTGGTTGTGCCTAATAGGCGGCCGGTTTACTTTCTTCTTTGGCTAGATATAAAGTATAGAACATGTGTACTAGATGGTTACTGGTAAAAAACTTAATACATCATTTACTAGATAACGCTTCACGAAATTCCTTCATTGATCCACTAGACAAGGTATACAAGTTCACTTGAAAAAGAGAAGACATACAAATTCCATAGTACTAAAACGAATTTCCCTCTATAAGTCATAAGAATAACAATTATGTACACTAGTTAGACGGAACATGATAGTATCTGCCTCTACAAAAGCATCTAAAAATAACCTGACAAGATTCAGTTGTTGTTCCAAACGTATAACTTATAGCAAGGAAAATAGGTCCGCACGCATAATGTGAGCAATCTGGTATGACTGTCTGACTGTGACTGAAATAGTTCTACATCTATAATTATATAATTTCTATGAATATAACATGTAAGTATGTAACAATAATAAGAATCACATATGCAAAAAATAAGAATAACAGACTGAGCCAGAAATTTTGTTGCGATGGGGCAATTTTGAAAATTGTTGTCATACTTATATGAGTCGTATCCGAGAATATAAAAAAAATGGGCCCTAGCTCGAGAATGGAAAATAGACCCTGAAAAGAATTTGTTCCCACACCGGGTGTAACAATCATACTTAAAAATACCAGTTTTTTTTAATAAATAAAGACCACACGTGTCGGACAAGGTCATATTAAATGAAAACGCATTCAATCATAATGCAAGAAACCCAAAAAATATACTTCTTAAGAAATAATTAGCTTGTATATATACCTTTCCTATATAACTATTATGATTATTATAAGGGGGAAGGGAATATGAGACTGTTAGGCATCCAAGTTGGGTGAAAAACCCCTCACATACCATTTTTTAAAACATAAAAAACATGGGGGCCCAAACATTTATTCAAAATATTAAAAAATTAGTATGTGAGGGGTTTTTCACCCAAGTTGGGTGCATAACAGCCCCATACTCACTTTTCTTATTATAATTAGTTGTTTGTGATAAATATATATAATAATTTGAAAGAAAATAATTTTTCCACAAATAGCTTCACTATTAATGTACTACACATTTACCTACCTTGTTTAGAGAAAGCTTTTTATTAAACCTTTCTTAATCCCTTCTAAAAAGCAAAACAACTCAAGTTTTATATTCTCCGAATGGAAAATAGACCCTGAAAAGAATTTGTTCCCACACCGGGTGTAACAATCATACTTAAAAATACCAGTTTTTTTTAATAAATAAAGACCACACGTGTCGGACAAGGTCATATTAAATGAAAACGCATTCAATCATAATGCAAGAAACCCAAAAAATATACTTCTTAAGAAATAATTAGCTTGTATATATACCTTTCCTACATAACTATTATGATTATTATAATTAGTTGTTTGTGATAAATATATATAATAATTTGAAAGAAAATAATTTTTCCACAAATAGCTTCACTATTAATGTACTACACATTTACCTACCTTGTTTAGAGAAAGCTTTTTATTAAACCTTTCTTAATCCCTTCTAAAAAGCAAAACAACTCAAGTTTTATATTCTCCCAATGAAGATATATATCTCAAAATTAATGTTTCAATGACCAATGACTTCCAAAGAATAAACTTATGACAATGAAGGTAACATTTGTATTTATTTCCTACTTATTTTTTCTTACTTTTAGAAAAAAATTACAAATATACCATTTAAATTTTAAAAAATTACATTGTATTAAAATTGGAGTGGGGGCAGCTGACCCCACTGCCCCCATGCTGCCTCCGTCCTTGCAACAAAGTATCAAGTCATCAAATCAGAAACGAAATTTTTTTTATAAAAAAAAGGCGCCAATGATATATTATTAATACAAATAATGATACTTTATAACATGAAACATTGATAATATAACATATGACAATAGTAAAAATAACAATAAAGTATAAAATGAAAAACCATATTAAAAAAACAAACAAACAAACAAACCATAACATTACATGTACCAATATCATGTGAAGCGGCTCATAAACATTAAAACACTCAAAGCCTGATTTGAATGTGAAATATTTACAAACCGAGTAATTCTTAGTTTATAAATACGAGTAAGTTTTTACAAACAAAAACTCCAATCACTCAACTTTTTCAGTCTTTATTGATTGTATCACCTCACATGACACGTGTATTTATAAAAATTTGTTTGTAATATATTTGTCAACCTAATCTAGCATTGCTCTTACAAAGTATTAATTAAAGTTAGAAATAGAATTAGATTAAAAATAATAAAATTAAATAAAACTGAAAATATAGTACATAAATGGAATTACATTAATGGACTGGACCTCAGCCCATTATCCCATCATTTGGGTCCATCATCGTATTATTGATTCCGGAACTTATGTAGTTTTGTTATAGTTTCACTTGAAGTTTGCTACTCATATTTGTTCTTGATAAGTTCGTAAAGTTTTTTTCGTAATTTCCAGTTTCAGTAGTCCACTGTCTGTAATTCGAGCAATCTGCCGCACCGGTTAATTTTAACCTATTTTCGGTTAATTGGTACCGGTTAACCGGTTAATATTAATCGAAACCGGTTACATAGGTTAGAGTTTTTATATGTCCAAACCGGTTATTAACCGGTACAGGTTAACCGTAATCGGTTTTTATTGTTTCAAAAAATAACCGGTTTCGGTTATTAAAATTAATAACCGAAATCGGTTAACCGTTTCTTGCACCTCTACTCCCCTTCATGCAACTTGCCTATAAATACAAACATCCCCTGCATCGATTTGTAAAACCCCCAAAAGTTTCGGTCGTCGGATATTACTATATATATTAATAATTACTATATATTATTATATATATACATTTAAGGACAACCTTAATAATAATAAACTTTTGGCTCTTTAAGTTTTGACCACCATTTTTTTTGGTATTTAGTTTTGGCACAACTTTTACTTTTCTTTTACACTTTCACACTTATTTTTTTTTAAAGTGTCATATGATAGTAAACTTTTGGCTCTTTAGGTTTTAACCACCAATTTTTTTTTGTTTCATATGATAGTAAACTTTTGGCTCTTTAGGTTTTAACCACCAATTTTTTTTGTTTCTTAATATTGGCACAACTTTTACTTTTCTTTTACAATTTCACACCTTTGCAATAAAGGTATGAAGCATTCGTGAATATCGGAAGGTCTAACATATATTGTCTTAATCAGATCCGCGCTAGAGAGCTCACTCGCCAAATAAATCCTCAAAATAAAACCCTTCGATGAGAAACCCCTATCATCCAGATATCTAGAGAGGAAAACTCTCCCATAGGTAGAAAATAAAATAAATGTGACCACCCCAAATATGTCTAAGATAAGATGTGCACCCTGACCTTTGGTGACCTTTTTCCTATTATGTGTGTTTAAACTACATAATGATGTATAAAGTTGATTGTTAGTACAGATGTTTTTAGTTCAATCATAATTATTTCTATTGAGTTTAAAAAATGAATAATGCTAGGGTGACAAACTTTTATAAACAAAATTTACAAACACATGTGGCATGTAAGGTGTTCGTGGCAACAAAGAGAAAGGAAGAGAAAGATTACATAGACATCATTTCATTGGTGGAAGTTATGTTTGTAAATTATTTTTAAACCTAGAATTACTATAAAAGAAAAATATGGTTCCCGCCGCAACGCGCGGACAGGAACCAACTAGTATATATACATTTTAAGACATTCTTAAGAATAGTAATGTTTTTTACCTTTTATATTTTTCCACCAAACTTTTTCATTTTTTATTTTTGCCCCTTAAATTCTTAGCTTTTAACTTTACTCCAACTTTTTGATTTTCTATTTTTGCCCCTAAGTCGCTTTTTTAATTTTCGCTTTAAACCCCTCGAGTTTCTTAACAATAACTTTGACTATCTAACTTTTTGGATTTACTTACGTTTCACCACAACTTTTCAAATACGAGTTTATAAACTTATTTACGGTTACCTCTTATATAAACTTTTAGGATTTTTAACTTTTATCATCATTTTAAGACATTCTTAAGAATAGTAATGTTTTTACCTTTTATACTTTTCCACCAAACTTTTTCATTTTTTATTTTTGCCCCTTAAATTCTTAGGTTTTAACTTTACTCCAACTTTTTGATTTTCTATTTTTGCCCCTAAGTCGCTTTTTTAATTTTCGCTTTAAACCCCTCGAGTTTCTTAACAATAACTTTGACTATCTAACTTTTTGGATTTACTTACGCTTTCACCACAACTTTTCAAATACGATTTTATAAACTTATTTACGGTTACCTCTTATATAAACTTTTAGAATTTTTAACTTTTATCATCAAACTATTGGATTTTCCAACCTTGGCCAACAATTTTTTTTTACTTTCTACCGCTTATAGTACACATTAGGTGTTTTTAACTTTTACTACCAAACTTTTGAGTAATGCTAGATGTATGTTTGCACGATGTAACGATGATAGTGGTAGTGGGGTGGTGTGGTGATGGCGGCGACGGCGAGTGACATAGGTTATTATGTAAAGTTAATTGATGTAAAAGATGGTAGCGTAATTATTTTATGAGATTATTTGTACCTTTTGTAATATATATTTATCATTTATATGTATCAACCGCCTTATACGCATTGCAAATTTTATGCATCGTTAAGTTTTCCGGGGCAACGCCCGGGTAAAAAACTAGTTATTATATTATATATATTAATAGGCATGGTTATGAATAGTAACCATGCCTATTAAAACTTGACACGTGGCATCGATTATCAAATGACACATCGCACGTTTTGTTTATTATCGTTTGGATTTTGCCACATTGCATCCTGTTCAGATTTTGTCACGTCGTTGTTTTTTTTATATTTCTTTAGTTTCCCTTTCGGATTTTTTATTACAGGTTACTTTTTTTGTTTTTTTCACACTTTTTTTCTTTTTGAGTCATTCAACCTTTTTGTGGCACACCCCGTACCACTACTTGCATTTTGCTACATCGCATCCGCTTGAATTTTGAATTAATATATTGATGTTTTTGTCATATCACATCCCGTTCAGGTTTCTACTACGGGTTACTTATAGGTTTTATGCAAACTTTTAAACAAACATATTAATGACAAAACGCAAATATATTAAAAATAACGTAACCGTTTCAACAAGACCATTGAGACCCCCAAAATTTTCTAGTTATTAATTAATCAATCAATTAATTCGAAAGAAAGAATGGCGGTGAAGACGATCGAAGATTTAGAAGAGAAAATCAAGTTGGAAATCCTTGTACGCCTTCCAGCCAAGTCGTTGATTCAATTTCGATGCGTTTCAAAATATTGGAAATCTCTCCTCACTAGTGCAGGAAAAATTCGTCAGCCCGTATGAAGTGTGGAGCAATTGGGATGCTTATCCCTTCGAACCCTGCCTCATCATTCATACAACAATTAATAAATATTGACTCACTTAATTATGTGTTTTACTGTTCGTTTCTGATTATTACTCGTATTTCTTTTTTAATCAATTACTAGATAGATGAATGTTTTGGAGTTTTTTATATAGTTTCTTCAATAAAAGAAGGGAATTGCGTGTTTTTTTGAATTAATAATTGAATGTTTTGGAGTTTTTTATATAGTTTCTTCAATAAAAGAAGGGAATTGCGTGTTTTTTTGAATTAATAAATATTGACTCACTTAATTATGTGTTTTACTGTTCGTTTCTGATTATTACTCGTATTTCTTTTTTAATCAATTACTAGATAGATGAATGTTTTGGAGTTTTTTATATAGTTTCTTCAATAAAAGAAGGGAATTGCGTGTTTTTTTGAATTAATATATTGACTCACTTAATTATGTGTTTTACTGTTCGTTTCTGATTATTACTCGTATTTCTTTTTTAATCAATTACTAGATAGATGAATGTTTTGGAGTTTTTTATATAGTTTCTTCAATAAAAGAAGGGAATTGCGTGTTTTTTTGAATTAATATATTGACTCACTTAATTATGTGTTTTACTGTTCGTTTCTGATTATTACTCGTATTTCTTTTTTAATCAATTACTAGATAGATGAATGTTTTGGAGTTTTTTATATAGTTTCTTCAATAAAAGAAGGGAATTGCGTGTTTTTTTGAATTAATAATTATTTTGTGATCGAGGTAAATTGTAATTCGTGGTGTGCTACAACTTTCTTATGAACAAGATAAGATTATGCTCGAATTCTCATAATGAATCCACAAGCTAGATGTCTAGAAAACAATATAATGGAGGTGTTCTTTATTTAAATTGTTGTTCTATCAAAAACAGTTGTGGCAACTCTTCACTTTTGCATGATTGTAGCTTACATCAATCTTCCATTGACGCTCTACCCGTTTTCCGTTTACAAATAATTGTGTTGTTTGTCTTTGTGAAGAAGATGACACCTTGAGGCTAGCTACTTGCTATATGCTTAATTTCCATACACATTGCATTCACACTTTCAAATTCTACTTGTCCTTCATGTAGATCGAGAATGCCTTTTTACACGATAACCCTGTCCTTGACTTTGACTTTGACTATTGACTAATTGACTTTGACTTTAGACTTTGACTGTCCTTGACTTTGACTTTGACTATTCAAGGGAAGATAATGATGATGATCATGGGGTTTCTATTTTATGGGCATTCTGGTAATTTGAAGCAACGCTGAGAAAGGGTTCAAGCACCCAATACCGTATCTTCCACGGGTTTTGGGTCTTAATATCATATATAGTTAAGATGTAGACAACCCTGCTTCTAGGTTCTACCAAAGTTAGACTAGGACCTCTGGAAATGTAGATCGAACCCTTCACCTCTGTATCCAGAGGCAAGGGCTCCAACCACTCGATCCAACCGAATAGGTTAATTTTTTTTTTCTATTATTTTTATTTTATTTAATTTAGAAAGGCATAAACCGAATTGGTTGTTAATGCTGTGAAAGGGTGTATCCAGTTAAACTTTGGAAATTTAGAGCCATAAATGTCGAGAAATTGTGGGTTGCAGAGCAAAGGATAAAAGATGACGATCTTTGGAAAGTTTTACTTACTCATACAAGTCACATAGAGCGTCTAACATATGTCGATAATGAGTTGAACCATTACCATGAGCTTTTCCGAATGAAAATAGATATGATTTGTAATGTTTTGCATATACATATGTATGTATGTATGTATGCATACCCGGGAGGTTCACAACTGATTCTGGAACTTATGTAGTTTTGTTATAGCTTGAGGTCTTTTAGAAGACAAACGAATTTGGTTTTCTGCACATATTTGCTTATAGTTGTGCTTTATAGAGCGGTTTACCTTCTTCTTTGACTAGATATGAAGTATAGAACATGTATACTAGCTGGAGTCGGTTGCTGTTAAAAACTTATACTACATCATTTGCTAGATAATGCCTCACGAAATTCCTTTTAATCAACGACACAAGGTATACAAGTTCACTTGAAAAAGAGAAGACATACAAATTTCTATAGTACTGAACTTCTACCATCTAATGTAAAAAAAAACTCCTAAGATATTATGATTACTAAATCGAATAATTTCCCTCCATGAGTCATAAGAATAACAAATATGTACGCTAGTTAGACGGAACATGATAGTATTTGCCTCTACAAAAGCATCTATAAATAACCGGACAAGATTCAGTCGTTGTTCCACACTTATAACTTATCATCACTCGTTTGCAAGGATAACATGGTCCGCACGCATGTAAGCAATCTGGTATGCCTGACCCCGACTGAAACAATTCTACATGTTCCCCCTCCTGCAAAAAATCAAGTTCAAAAAACTTAATTCGTATCAATGCTTCGGTGACACAATCATGACTCGACTCTTATAAGACAAACAAACCTTAGGGTGCTTGGAAATTGGATGATTAGCATGAGTAATCGTTTCTCTTTCTACAACTAAAATACACAATAGAGAACATTGAGTGATAAGCAATCTCAAGATACTAGAACATGTACTAATTTTGAAGAATATGATAACTAATTAGCACTTACATTGATGAAGGGGAAGACTTTCACCATGGTTAAGTATCAAACAATGATAATGGCAACATACCAAGTGCAATATATAAGTGAATGGACATGCTTCATTCTTTAAACTACTCTTCTTGTCTTTCAGATTTTTTCAATAATTTAAGAAGAGTCGATGTATATGATTTGAGGTTAGAAGAAGAAGTAGTAAATGGTCAAAACATAGAAGGAAAAGAAGTCAAAGATTTGGAAGGGGACTGAGACTTGAAAATGAATAAACACAAACATTTATAAGTAAGAAATGAGATAGATTCTTGAATTTAATGTTAGGGCTACATTTGATGCAATTCACATGATTCTTGGCCACACCATTTATGAATTTGAAGCCTTCACATGTTACTGCAAGTTCTCCAACAAATATTGAACAGTATGTTGACCAAAATTTGA
This sequence comes from Erigeron breviscapus, assembly GCA_034093135.1. NCBI lineage: Eukaryota > Viridiplantae > Streptophyta > Magnoliopsida > Asterales > Asteraceae > Erigeron > Erigeron breviscapus. The sequence continues at coordinate 86,864,076 of CM067168.1, forward strand.
AGCTATAAATCTGGTCAAGAAACCATGTCACAAAGGCACCTATTACGATAGTGACAAACAAAATGCACACAGACTTATCGTTGTAACAAGAGAAAATTGAGTAGTCTTGACTAGTTTAGCACAAAGTGAATGGTATGCAGGTATTCGAGATCAAAAGACGAGCAATAACCAAATACGATATACATTCGGTTCATGAAGATACGTTTATGTCAAACTATAAATATGAACCAAAAGGGTGCCCTTAGCCTATCATATTCGAAGTGACTCAAGTATGATTGTGACCATCACCATCTCCATGCATACATTGACTGCTAAGCACTGGTTGGTGATATTTGTAAATGAAGATACTTGCAACATTTAATGTCTGTTTGCTATCAAACCATAAATACAAAAAGTTCACGTGACTGACATTTCGAATCTTTTGGTAGATAAGGTGTAAATTTAAGAATGCCTGACTTTTCAAACAATTTATATCTATGGTTGGCATACTGTTCATTAGTCATTATCTCTGAATGTTTTGATACATGTCGATGAATAGATAACATAAAAGAAGCTCAAACATTTTAAGAAACTCGGTATGCAAAATAAATCAGCTATTCATATTTCACACTGTCCATATAGGTCTTAGCCTTACAATAACATGACCTTTTTCTAGACTGAATGTTGTAAACGGTATTTAACGAAATCCTTCAATCTCAAAGACTCGAGCAGTTCCATCAAGGGAGACTGACACTAAGTGGCACCGATCGGATGATATGGCTAGAGATTGGATGGCATCAGTATGCCCCCTGAAGGTCTTGACACAGTCTCCAGAAAGACTATCCCATATTCTCACTTTGCCATCTACACACCCTGTGGCTACAAACCGAGTAGCACCTAGCCATGATAGACACGTCACACCTTCCTGAGATATATCGGAAATTTTGTTAACAGGTAGGGTCGTATAATTAGTTCAAGTTTAAGATGATGAAATTTAGCAGGAAACGTACCTCGTGGTCACATGTGCAACGGGCCAAAGAGTGTTGTAAATCCCAGATAATTAGTTTCTGATCCATGCTTCCTGTTGCTGCATAAGGAGCACTGCCATTGACATCAAAGCAAAGTGCGTACTGTTAGGCCTCTTAGTTGAGACAACCAGACAATGAGTGAAAAGATTGATCTTTGTATATCCCCACACAGCTGCAACTAGACATGACCGGTTGGGATGGTTGTGTAGCAGATCAGAAAAGAGGAAAAAAACTTATGTAGGGGTTGAGTTGAGTTGTCCAAATAAACAACTCGTTTAACTAACTGGAGTGTCATATACGATTATATATACTACCCTTTTCCATACTAATCTACATCCACATTATAGAATAAACTGATTTAAGATATTTTATTCATTATAAATACACTTTGGATGAACTATAAGTTCCAATACACTTGACCCGTTCGGCCCATTGCATCTGTTTTCTAGATTATTACTTCACGGATTCCACCCATTATAGACAATAATATAGTCAATAAAATAGCTATACTAATAATGATATACTTATAAAAATAAGCAAGGATAATGATAAATAAAGGGGAAAAATACCTAACTGAGAGCCCGGTACATTCAACTGAATCTGTATGTGCGGTTAGAGAGGTGACGACCTGTGTATAAAGAGAAATAATTAGAATGTGAAAACGGCAGACTGCAAAAAGAGCTACATTGATATCCAATAGAAAAAGTGAAGGAACGTAAAAAGACAAACAATGGATGAGATCATTCAAACCTTCCCAGTTACAATATTGACAACGTGAACAGAACCATCTTTTGAGCCAGTAAGCACAAGAGATGAGTCAGCGGTTATGGTCAAACATGTCAGCCCTTCCGAGTGATAATAATGACCTGAAAGAATAATCAATTCAGGACACTCTCTTAAGATTTACTTAATTATCGTGAACTTGTGCACATAATCTATTTTAAGATACATACCCTTTATAACATGAATGTTCTCCCCAGTTTTCGGGTTCCATATCCTCATGCTTGCATCATCGGAACCAGTACAAATTGTTTTACCTAGATATAAAAAACAGCATTTAAATTACTGAATCAAGAAAAACCAATTTTAGAGAGTACAAGACAATACCATCAGGAGTGAAATCTCCGCAAGTGACACTACTGGCATGACCAGAGAATGTATTAAGATATGCGTTCTTGGCAGCATTCCACATCCAAACGGTGGAATCCTCTGAACCAGCTAGAACAACGTGTCCTCGTGGATGCCACTTGACCCACTAAATAATCATTACAAATTAGCTCACGTTATACTTTTGAGAAAAGAACATAACCAGAAAAATATTGCAAATGTTTTATACCTCAATGCCAGCTCCAGGTCCATCAAGCTTACATTTAAGATTTCCTGAAGATATGTCCCACACTTGAATGATCCCATCAAAGCCTCCAGATGCAACCAATTGTCCATCAGAACTGAAGGCTACGCATGATACAGAATCTTTATGGCCTGTGACAAACAATAACATGGTCATCATTATCTCCCAAACAGTAATAATGAACACCCAGATACCATTTTTTAAAGATATACAGCATACCTTGTAATTCAAAAGCCCAATCTCCTTGATTAATCTTCCATAAAAAACCTTTGTCGTCCCCTGCACCTGTGGCCACCAATGTACTTTCATTTGGGCTGCACGCAACTGTGTATACTTCACCTATAGCCAAGAAACGAAAAATGAAGTTAGCTAAATCAACTTCTCCGTAAAACTACGCATATTCACCTACTGGCTATAATGATATTTTACCCGTATGACCAGTGAATATATGCAACGAATCATCAGCTTCATCTGAAATCGACAAAGAAAGCAATTAGAACAAATAAGTAGAGAATAAGAAGAAAGTCAAAAACATAAAAATGTGAACGTTTATAGAGGCTTGACAGACCAAAAGTTTCGGGATCAGAATCTGCATCATCGTCTGCATCAGGGAGATCTGGAGAAACAACGAAAATAAACTTTGGGTAATATGTAAAAATTATGATAAAGAAGCATGTAAATCTAAGGACGGACACTGACGTTACCTTCTTCATCAACATTAATTTCTTCAATGATGTCATCCTCATTGAGAAAAATCTCGCCTTGATCTTCGCCATCATTAGCAGAAGTACTCATGGTTTTCACTATCCTTTACGATCAAATAAGCTTTTAAAAATTATGAACAAACAAGAGTTTTACACATACAATAAAACCACA
>CM067168.1:86868309-86905161 GCA_034093135.1 Erigeron breviscapus
TGTGGTAAAGCCTTTCTATTTTTTAAGACAATATACGAAACTTAATTTCTAATAATGATAGTTTTAGTACATTGCTTCTATCTTGTACTGGTGATGTAAACAAAGTACATTTCTATTTGACGCATTTAGCCATAAAAGTTTCCACATTAGGAGCTACACAATAAATGACTTTGGCATTTGAATCAATCGGGGGTTTAGAAGAAGCAACGGAAGAATTTGTCCTCAAATTGAGGAAGAACCGGGCTGCTGCGGAATTCAAAAGGAAGACGGTGATGACATATTATAATTGATTTGTAATTAACTAGAGTAATAAAGACATTGTTTCCCCTCTTTAGTCGGTTAGTAAAAAAAGGGATAATGACCTGTGAGTGTAGCTAACTATGCCAAAATGTCTATGTAATGTAACGATCTACAAAACCGTCTATCCAATGCAACGAAAAATGTATTTGTGTCTATGTGATGTAAGTAACCGGCTAAGCTACCAGTAGCCGGTCACCACTTTAAAAATATTCAACTTTTATCTCATGTGGCACTTTGACTCTGCTTACGTGTAATCGCACCGAGTATTTATATTATATATTATATGTATGTATATATTATATGTATATATACAGATCGGGATCAATAATTTAACACATAAACACACATACACACACATTGGGATCAAAAAACAAATGGCGATTTAGGGTTTCTTATGATGATTTCTTCCTTGATTCGTCTTCTTCCTCTGAAATCAACATAAAAGTAAGGGTTTTTTAGGATTTCTTCATAATCAAAGGTATTTCGTCCATCCTTTTTTATTCCAGATTCGTATTTCTTCCATCCTTTTTTATTGGTATTTACTTTGCTTTTCATGGGTGTGGTGTGGAAAACATGACATGTATAAAGGATGATAGGGATTGTATTATGTTCTTTGACATAATACATACATATGGCACATTGGATATGTATATTGACCACTTTACTGTTGACTTGAGTAACTACCTTGCTCAAATAGACGAATTTGAGTATGAGCCAGATGCAGATGATGAGATTGAGCTTGCAGGTGGTCAGGTTGAGAATGAGGGAGGTCAGAATGAGAATGAGGGTGTTCAGAATGTGGTCAGAATGAGAATGAGGGTAGTGCTAAGGCAGAGGTTGGGGAATCAAGTAAAGCAGTTGATAAAGATGGAAATGTAGATGTGGGAAGTGATAGTGATAATGATGCATATGACAAAGATGATGATTCTGATGTTGATAGTGTTGCTTCATTAGACCATCTAAGTGATGCAGAGGATGAAATAAGAGAAGTAAGGATGGGTAACCCAATTGTAAGAATTCCAACTTCAGGAGAGCTACCAGACCTTGGTGGTAGGAGAAACAATGGAAACAATGTAAATCACAAGAAACAAGTCCATATGGAGCATGATGAGTTTATGCAGGATCTGCTTGAAGTTCTTACCATGCAGAATAAAGATGAAGATGATCCATTGAAGCCACCTGAACCAGAAGTGCCAAAGTTTAAAACATATGACCCTGCAACTCATTGGAGGATGAGAAGACCAGAGGTATGTCTGTGTAACTTTGATTGTTTTTATTTTGATTAGTTTAGCTTTTTTTAAGTTTTTAAGTATTTTTAATGTGTAGATTGGCCAAAAGTTGGGCAAAATAGGGTTAAAAACATGGAACTGCCATGACTTGTCACAACTGTTGGGAAGAAGGTCACAATACAAGGAGTTGTAAAAAGCAAGAAAAACCAAGGTCTGCCAATTGTTTAAATGATTTTCCATTGAGTGTAGATACTGATGGTGGTTCAAGTTCTAAAACAAAGCCTGTCATGATGAGAGCCAATGCTAAGATTGGATTTGGGAAGACAATGAGTTGGCTAGCTAGTGGGATTGGTTCATCTGGGATGATCATACAGGATCAAGCAAGACCAACAACAGTGGATGAAAGCATTTCAATTTCTGCTCCTAAACATTCTGAACAAGTGATTGGCACCCAAGAATCTGTGAATGAAGGAACAAAGAAGAAAAGGCTCAGGACCATGGCAAAGAGAAGGCCTCCAAGTGAAAGGGTTTTAAGACAGAGGTTGGCCAAAACAGTTCCTGGACCAGGATTAACACCTGGAGATGCTATGGTCATTGAGTAAATTGTGGTCTGTAAAACTAAGCTTTTGTACTTTCTTAACTTACCTGCTGCTTGAATGTTTGGTATGTAATGTACTTGACTACTATCTTAACTGCTGCTTGGATGTTTAAGTGACAGTGTTTACTGTCACAATTTTGGTATGCTTGAATGTTAAAATTTTAATTGTTTGCATACTGGGAGTTTTTTGGTTGCATACTGTCACAATATTTTAATTGTTGTTTTAGGGTTTATGTTTAATTGTTGTTTACTTATGGAAGAAGAAGAAGTGTGGTGGAGGGAAAGGAGAAAGGGGGGAAATAATAAGCGGGAGATTTGCATGTGGTTGAAAATTGGAGGGAAATTGCCTACATGGCAGCTGACATGGATCCAGTCTTAAGTAACTGGTCATTTTGTATAGCTTAGCCGGTTACATACATCACATAGACACAAATACGTTTTTCGTTGCATTGCATAGACGGCTTTAAAGATGGTTACATTACATAGACATTTTGGCATAGTTAGCTACACTCACAGGTCATTATCCCTAAAAAAAATGTATCTTGCAAATTTGAAATAACTTACAAGTTATATTAGTAGATATATATATACGTATATAATATATATAATATATATATACACACACATAGGATTTGGGATTCCTTTAGCCGCCTGGGAATGGATGCTAGCTCATGATCATAATGATAATAATAAGAGTTAAGTACTTTTTTCGTCCCTGTGGTTTCTCGTTTGTTCACTTTTCGTCCTTTAGTCCGTTAACCCCCCCACGTGCAAGTCACGTGAGGGGTAGTTATGTCTTTTGCCAGCTGCCTTCCTCGTGCAAATCACGTGCAACGATATATAAATACCCATTTTCCCCCATTTTCATTCTAATCGTCCATGTGGTTTCACTGATGAAGAATACACATAACAAACACAATTCCATCACATTACTTCACCACCATGAAAACACCTGCAAAATGGATGAGGAGAACCATGAAGCCCATCGCTATGAACTTTATATTCGGTTCGTATATTTTAATTTTATTATTTTTAGGGTTTTATTTGATTTTTCTATTTTAATTTATTAATTTAATTTATTAATTATCAATTTTTTTGTGTTGTTTACAGATGATTACGAAGGGATGCTAAGCTTAAACGTTCATCATGGTGGTAAGTTCATCACAAACCTTAAAAGACAATATGTAGATGGAAAGGTTGATTCTTTTGATTTCATTGACTTGGAAGAGTTCTGTTTGAATGACATGAATGAAATTATTAATTATCAATTTTTTTGTGTTGTTTACAGATGATTACGAAGGGATGCTAAGCTTAAACGTTCATCATGGTGGTAAGTTCATCACAAACCTTAAAAGACAATATGTAGATGGAAAGGTTGATTCTTTTGATTTCATTGACTTGGAAGAGTTCTGTTTGAATGACATGAATGAAATTATTAGGGAGATTGGTTATAAACATGGGTTATGTTATTATCATTACTTGGTACCTGAAAGCAATTTAGATGATGGGCTTAGGGCATTAGTATGTGACATGCATATTGATACAATGAAAAAATATGTTCCTAAGTATAAACAAATTGATGTTTTTGTGGAACATGGTTCTGGGTTATCTATTGACCAAATTAGAGAGAAAACCCCTGAGCTTGAGAATGAACCAATTAGGGAGAATGTGGTTAGTTTAGAAGAAACAGAGGCAGTAGAAGTGAGTGAGGATAGTGAAACAGATGGTGAAGAAGAGAAGGATAATGAAACAGATGGTGAAGAAGAGAGTCAAAGTAGGTCAGAGGGAGATGACAGTGAGGATGTTGACTTTGAACCAGAAAAAGAGAAGGATGTAGGGGATGATGAGGATAGTGAAGAACTTAATGAAACAGTTAGGGAGAATGTGAGAGATAAAGACAATATACCACTTGAGAAGGAACCAGTTAATGATGTTGAGGTTAACATGAATGACTTTCAATTTAACTTTGAACCAGAAGGTCTGCAAGAACAAGAAATTACAAGGACAGAGTGTGAAGCAGGTAAATCAGTTGAATTTACACCACATATAGATGAACTGAATGTAAATGAAGAGTTGTTAGGGTTTGACTTTGATGACTTTGATAGTGGGCCTGATGATGACACCATGGAAGGACAAAGGAAGAAGCAGTTAAAACAGTTTAGGAGAAACAACCAAGTGAAGGCAATGGGTCAAAACCAGTTTGTTAAGAGCAAGTTTTATGTAACTCAAGTGTTTGGGTCAAAACAACCTGTGAAAGAAATGGTCAAGAATTATGCCATTGAAACTAGGAGGGACATTAGATTTGTGAAAGATGACAAGGAAAGGGTCAGGGCAAGATGTTTTGGGACTGTGCCTGAACCTAAGCCAAGATACACAAAGTCTAAGGTTGCTATGGAGAAACAGCAATTGGGTTCACCAGAAAAAAGAAAAGAGACCAATGAAGAGGGTGTTAAGGGTCTGCATGACAATGCAAAGGGTGTTAAGGGTTTGCATGACAATGCAAAGGGTGTTAAGGGTCAAAAGGGTAATAACTCAAAAGGTAAGGGATTCTTGGGGACTATGAGATGGAATCTGAACCAGAGAAAAAAGTCAAAAATATAGAAAAACCCACATGCCCATGGACTTTATTTGTTTCCAAGAGAAATGATGAAGAAAGGTGGATGGTGAAGACATTAATTGAAGAACATAAATGTCTACAACTAAGACAACTTAGGCAGTGTAATTCAACTTTCATCATGAAACAGATAATTGGAACAGTAGATGCAGATCCAAAAATCAAAGGAGCAGCAATTCAAGATATTATCTCAAAAAGGTAAATTATCTACTTGTTTATTGTAACAACCCTCAATTTCCAACTAGGACAATTTACTTATATTTATCTAGGTATCTATCCCTAGAGGTTTATTAAGAGAATTGATCTTCTAGACATTTAGGGCATAGTGATAATTGCCCTCTAGCTCAATGCAATACCATAGGTGACTAATTATCTTAGAAATGCCATAAATAATAACTATAATCATTCAAGACAATCACAAGCTATAAATTAGTTCTAATTGAACTTGATGGAACGTCAATGAACCAAAAACTTTATTTCAAGAAGTTAAGTTTAAAAATAGTTGTACAAGACTCACAAGTTGTGATAACAATAAAAAATCTTATAAATATCCAACAAATTAATCATCAAGCAAATTAAAGTGCATGTAAACACAAATATATATAATGACCATCTTAAAGATATATTTATAAATTCTTATGTACATAAAAATGCTTGAATAATAACAAGTGTATATATATATATGTTTGTATGGAAAACCTTTGTACCTTAAAAGTCTACAACTAGTACATCAAGTACTTAAGCATTAACATATATATACATACAACCTATACATACAATACATACAACATATACATACATAAAATACACTAACAAAGTCATGTACCCATTTTGAATTTGGCTTTCCAATTTACGGCTCCATGCCCATTCTCAACACCTCACACCCAATCAAAATTCACCTAGTCCTTATTATTCTCCAAACTAATGTACCAAAGCATAGTACACATACATACTTACACTTATTTTACATAAAATAAATCAAAAGCCCTTTTCTTTTTCCCTTTGCAAACCGTCCCCTCCCCCTTCCCAATGTCCTTTCACCAATCAAATTTCAACCAACTCTTTTATTCTTACAACTCCCAACTCTTGATTCCACACAACACTCAAACTTCACTTTCACACACATATCTCTCTCTCTCTCAAGAACTTTCTCCCCCATCTTTTTCTTTGAATATTTTGGCTCAAACAAAAGGGAAGAGAAAACAAGAACAAAAATCAATCTAAACTATATTAATAATAAGGGTTTAGGCTAGATTAATCAAGGGTTGATTCAAGTAAGGATTAAGGGTTGTTTTGAGCAAGGAATAAGGGTTATTAGGAGCATAAAGTCCACGAAATTTTCTGCCCAAAATACTTCCAAAACCGAATTCATCAAGGGTAAAAATCTTCATCTCTTTGTTAGATTAATCTTGTTTTTGCATATACTCAAAGATCTTTATCAAAAGCTTATTCTTTCTTCATGTTTTCTTTGAAAAACACACTTGATGAAGGCAAGTTGATAGAATCTTCTTCCTCATGCTCATGCATGTCGAAATCTTGGAGAAAGATTCAAGGATTCAACATGGTTAAGACCCAAGAGTGTTGATATAATCTAGTAGCTTGTAAAATGACTTTTTGCATGAACATCAAATCGATTTTTATACATTTTGATGGGTCTTTTTCTGTGATTTATCATTAAAAAGAAGCTTTTGTATTGTTGGATGAAAGATGGATAAAAGATTTGTAGTGAAAGTAATAGATCTTGACATGCATGATATAAGCTAGTTTAGTTGCTAGGAGCTTGGATTTGTGATGGATCTTTGGATGATGGTTGATGATTTTGAAATTTATAATAATCTGTAAATTTTATGTAAAGAGCTACAAAATAAAGTATTAATCTTGTAAATGATAAACCCAAGTGTTAATTAAGCAAGAATGGTCATTGGTGAGTTGATATAATCAAGAACATTCTGACAGAAATAATTTTCTATCTTAAATCGGGTAAACTGAACATGTGAGGGCAGATTCAAGAAAAACTTTAAAAATAAAAGTTGTAGATAAACGAGTTAAGTTTAACCTCCAACTGGAATTACTCAAAAATACTGAACCAAACGAACGATATGATTTTTCTACTAAAACTGGTCAAAACCACATTTTTGTCTGAATATTTTGTCAACTTTAACAATTTTTATCTCCTAATCCATAAGGTTCCAGGAGGTCATACTTGGTGGAAAGTAAGTTCAATGTGTCGTGAACTTAAAATAAAATCATGGGATTTTTCTAACAATCAAAACGTTGAGAACTTTTATAAAGCTTATGATGTCGCAAACAGTTCCCATTCGGGACAGTTTATGTTTGAGTAATTTTTAGAGGTAGTAAACATCACTTAAAAATTCACCCAAAATTCACAAAAATAGGAGACACATATAAGTTGTTGTATAAAAATCAAGAAGGTCCAAATAATTGGTTTCAATCACTAAACACTAGCCAACACTTTATAAAAATAAAGTACAAAACAGAAAATTCTGAAGAAAACTAATAATTTGTGTAATGGGCTAAGGAATGGACTAAAGGTCATAATGGGCTAACCCGGACCAAATAATAAACCCATTGAACCATAAATCAGTAGGCCCACCTGGCCCAATAGACCATATAGCCCAATAACCAATATAACCCACTAAGCACATAACCCGACTAAGTTTAAGCCCAATAACTAAATTAAGCCCAAGTCACTTAAAAGCCCATCACACTTAGGCCCAATTGGTAGTGGCCCATAACACCTAAAAGAATTTCATAAACCCGAGTAATCATAAGACATATCAAGAAATATGTGAGTTAAAAGATAAGTGTAATCAAAGTAACACAAATTATAATTAAGTGAGATGGACATAAGTAATTACGTTAACCAAACTGTAAATTGATATCACAAATGCTAATTCGTGCTAAAATCGGTTAAACATCAAATGATGGATAAGGATAATATAATCTAATATGGCATTCCCATATGATAACCTAAGATGCCAAACGAAATCACAAATGAAGGCAAGTTACCGAAATTCTAACAACATATAATTATAGGTATAATGAAAGTGACCTTTTTCACCAACAATCTCTACAACCAAAAAGATGCGAATATTAGCAATACACTTGGATCCCATAATTGATGACAACATAATGAAAGTGTCATTTCTAAGTGATGACTTAAGATAGGAACTTACGTGTATTAGTCCTATCGTAGGGATAGTCTTGGCTTTGAAATGTGATTGAGAAACGTGACGGATGTATGAAGAAGCGATTGATGGGAAGTACCCATTTTGGATAAGTGAATATAATATGCGGCATATCAAGGTGAGTCATAGCCCCCTTTCAAACTCTTTTTTGTGTTTTACTATCGGGGTGAAAAGCATGATAAATAAAAATCGCTTTCTATTATGAAAATGCTATATCGATCGAATGATGATTATATCGGAATGTTGTTGCATGTTCAATGTGTTATATGAAATATGATGAGCTTGAGTTCTGTCAACCTTGGTCCCCGGTCACACTACTATTAACTCCGAAAGGGGAGGCCTGTAGTTAGAGGGTTGCGCAACTAGGATTTACGTCCCCCTCACTCACTAAGATGGCAGCGGGATGATTGGCATGCCTATGTGGCCGCCTTCATCGCCGGCCGGCCTAGGGGTGTTCTAATCTACTTTATATTACGTGGTTGTCTCCATGGCACGACCCACACATTATTATTGCACATGATTGACAGCATGTGCCTAGCATTATTGTTATTGGACACACTTTGATTATTGTTATCGGACGGCAGATCGGTCTTAGTAGTGGCTCAAGCACATACTCATCAAATTATGTCTTTGGGCTAAATGATATTGATATTATTTATGGATGGATATCATGGTGTTTGAACATACGGTTTGGGTATTATCCCTCATATGGAATTTGAAAGTTGTTGATATTGACGATATTGAAACCTTGATGACTGAATGGTTTTGATGTGATATATGATTAATCATTTGACCTATTTTTCTCTCATGATGATTTTGATAAATGAGAACTTTATAAGTTACCATAGATTTTTCCAAGTCTTGAAATGACATTATGGTATTTAGAAAACTTGATAGTTTGAGATGAGAATTTTGTCGGTCACATGGTTTGGGTATTTCGAAATGTAACAATAATATGTTTTCTAAATGTTAAAATGGATATGTACCAAGTTTATATATAAAAACCTATGCACTCACCAACTACGTTTTCGTAGTTGACACTTTTTCTTCATGCTTTCCAGGAAATAAGCTTAAGCTTTGAGGACTTATATGCTTCATGATTATTTGCATTGCACTTTGGAGTCAAAGATCAAACCTTGTGATGGGCAATGGAATCCGCCTTGATCATTGTAGCATACTATTTCATGTGCTTGTTATTTGTTTCGTGAACTTAATATTCAAGTATGGTGGACGCATTTGTACTTGGAATTTAGTTCACATGCTTGTGCATTGTAAAATTCTTTTATCAAAAAAGCTATGGTGAATGTTATTTATAATCCTTTGTTTTGAATGCTCGACTTTCTGTACATCTCATTGTTCCGCCTTAGTTGGGGTGTTACATTTATTTATTTACATGTTAATTTAGTTAGTTGTTAATTTATTTAATTGTTAATTTGGATACTTGTTAATTTATTTAGTTCTTAATTCTTTTAGTTCTTAATTTTTTTAGTTCTTAATTTGTGAATTAATTATAGGTATGAATTGGGAGTGAAAAGGCTGACTGCTTCTAGGGCAAAGAGTAGAGCAAAGAAACTGCTTGAAGGAGATTACAGCCAACAGTATGCAAGGTTGAGAGATTACTGTTTGGAGTTGCAGCAGAGAAACCCAAACACAACAATCAGAATTGAATCAAATGTAGAAGCAAATCCTAATTCAGAAACAAGACAGTTCAAAAGGATCTATATCTGCTTGGGCCCATTGAAAAAAGATTTCAAGGCTTGTAGGAGAGATCTGCTAGGATTTGATGGAGCCTTTATGAAAGGACCATATCCAGGACAAGTTCTAACTGCAGTTGGGGTAGATCCTAACAATGGAATCTATCCCCTGGCATATGCTATAGTTGAGGCAGGATGCTTTGATTCATGGAGATGGTTCCTAGTTTGCTTGGTAGAAGACCTAGATCTAGGTCCACAAAGTATTTCACTTTCATGTCAGATAGACAGAAGGGTTTGGTGCCAGCAATTTCTAGAGTATATCCAGTGGCTGAACATAGATTTTGCTTAAGGCATATCTATGAAAACATGAGTAGGACTTTCAAGGGTGAAATCATAAGAGAGATGCTATGGAAGTGTGCAACAAGAACTACTGAGCATAAATTTGAAGCTGTAATGGAGGAATTGAGACATGAAAATGATGGTGCTTACAAGTATTTGAAGGCAATACCTCCCAAACACTGGAGCAGGGCACATTTTTCTGGTATGCATATGTATACTTTTATGATTTTGCTTTTATATATATCTTAGTTTCAAGTTTAAATATCATAACTACATATTTAATACACGGAGGGCACATTGTGATATACTATTGAACAATATTTGTGAGAGTTTCAATAGTAAGTTAGTTGAGGGCAGGGAGAAACCAATAATTAGTTGCCTAGAGTATATTAGGGAGTATCTCATGAAAAGGATTATGATTGTTCAAAAGATATTTGATACACAGAAGGGTCCATTGACACCTACAGCTTCAGTATTATTTGAGTCAATTAAGAATGTTGCAAACCATTGTACTGCTCTATGGAATGGATCACATAGATTCCAGGTTAAAGATTCATACACAGATCAGTGTGTAGTTGATATTAGGGAGAGGACATGTAGTTGTAGAAAGTGGCAGTTGACTGGGATGCCCTGCAAGCATGCAGTTTGTGGTATTTGGAATGCTAGAGATAATTCTGTGCATGACACAATAGTTGAGGATTGGGTTGATCCATGCTATAGGTTAGATACATGGAAAGAAGTTTATGCTTTTAAGGTGGAGCCTGTGACTGGATCTTCTTCATGGCCAAAAAGTACTTGTCCAACTAAGCTTCTCCCTCCTGTTCACAAGACTCAAGTTGGCAGGCCTAAAAAACAAAGAAAGAAGAGTGCCCTGGAACTTGAAGAAGGAAAAATGGTTAAAAATGGAAAGCTTACAAGGGCTGGGAAGACTGTCACTTGTTCAAAGTGTAAGAATAAGGGACACAATGCAAGGCAGTGTGAGGGTCAAAAACAAAGTCAATCTCAAAGTCAAGCTAGTCAATACATGAAAGGTGTGAAGAGAAAGAATCAAGTTGGTGATGAAAGCCAATCTGGTGCGGGTGGTAAGAGGTCAAGAAAAGCTGGTGGTGCAAGTCAAACTGCAAGTCAATCTGCAAGTCAACCAGTGGGGAACAACTAAAACCAATTTGGTTTTGTTTCAATTTGGTTTCAATTTGGATGTAATGTTGTTTTGTTTCAATTTAGTTGTAATGTTCTATGTTCAAACCATTGTACTGCTCTATGGAATGGATCACATAGATTCCAGGTTAAAGATTCATACACAGATCAGTGTGTAGTTGATATTAGGGAGAGGACATGTAGTTGTAGAAAGTGGCAGTTGACTGGGATGCCCTGCAAGCATGCAGTTTGTGGTATTTGGAATGCTAGAGATAATTCTGTGCATGACACAATAGTTGAGGATTGGGTTGATCCATGCTATAGGTTAGATACATGGAAAGAAGTTTATGCTTTTAAGGTGGAGCCTGTGACTGGATCTTCTTCATGGCCAAAAAGTACTTGTCCAACTAAGCTTCTCCCTCCTGTTCACAAGACTCAAGTTGGCAGGCCTAAAAAACAAAGAAAGAAGAGTGCCCTGGAACTTGAAGAAGGAAAAATGGTTAAAAATGGAAAGCTTACAAGGGCTGGGAAGACTGTCACTTGTTCAAAGTGTAAGAATAAGGGACACAATGCAAGGCAGTGTGAGGGTCAAAAACAAAGTCAATCTCAAAGTCAAGCTAGTCAATACATGAAAGGTGTGAAGAGAAAGAATCAAGTTGGTGATGAAAGCCAATCTGGTGCGGGTGGTAAGAGGTCAAGAAAAGCTGGTGGTGCAAGTCAAACTGCAAGTCAATCTGCAAGTCAACCAGTGGGGAACAACTAAAACCAATTTGGTTTTGTTTCAATTTGGTTTCAATTTGGATGTAATGTTGTTTTGTTTCAATTTAGTTGTAATGTTTCAATTTACTGCAATTTGGGTTTTGTTTCAATTTGGTTTCAATTTGGATGTAATGTTGTTTTGTTTCAATTTAGTTGTAATGTTCTATTTCAATTTGATGTAATGTTGTTTTGTATTTTGGCACTTTGGTATGTAATTTCAATGGTTGCATTGCACTTTCTTTACTGTTTTTTGTTTAAATTGGTATGTAATTTCAATGGTTTTGCATTGCACTTTTGTGAAACTGCAATTTGGTCTTTATTGCAATTTGGGTTCACACTTTTGTCCAAATACAATTGCATTTTCTTACAAACATTACAAAATTGTGTTAAACATAATACCAACTGCATTTTCTTACAACATTACAAACTTAATTTCCATTAATGTAGCATATTACATTACAAACATGGTGTTGGTATTACAAGAGGTATTACAAGAACAGGTATTACAAGAACAGGTATTACAAAATATAAACCAGCTACCTAAACCAACCAAATTAGCACCAATACATCCAAAAAAATATGAAAAAAGACCCAGCTAAGAACCAGTACTCTCTTCAATTTCTTTACTTGAACATTTTTTTTTCTTCAAATTTTCCTTCATAGTGTTCTTAGCTCTTAACAATCCAGGTATAATGTCCATGGATCTTGCACACATTGGTGGATCAACCCATCCAATAAAGCCACAATTATTTGATCTCTGTTAAGATAAACTTTGATTTCCAAAAAAATAACAAAATCAATAAGCTAAAAATTAGGGTTTTTGATTACTTACCATACGTGAACAACAATAAAATCGACGACCTGGGTTCCTTGTAGTCCATGAAGTTCGAACGATGGAACCCTTTCCACACACACAGTGAACAACCATTTGATGCTATGATTTGATGAATGGGAGAGAAGGAAGAGATGATTTTTTGGGAGAGAGAGACTGATTGATTAATAGAGCGGGAAATGAGAATTATTGGGTTTTTTAGGGATATATAACGAAAGTGTGTAAAGGGAATTCCAAAATTGCCCTCACGTGCATGGCACGTGCAAGGGCCAAACGGAACTGTTATAACGGCAAGGACGAAAAGTAAACCACAAGGATGATTTTAGCCAAAAGATAACGGCAAGGACGAAAAGTGAACAAACGATAAACCACATGGACGAAAAAAGTACTTAACTCTAATAATAATTAAATGGTAAAAGAAAAAGAAATTAATTAAACTTGGAGAGTATAAACAAGTATCAACTTCAATTCATCAATTAAATTTAAATAACAATTTTAATTTATAAATAGAATTAAACAGAGGGAATTACCTGATCGAGGAGTATGACTAAAAAGATTTTTCATTTTTTACTTTACTCGGTTTCGTTCTAGACTGGCTTTCGTTTAATTATAATTGCAGAAATTCTTACTTTGTAACTGTTGTAGTAATGATATGATGGAGTAGGGTTCTACTAGGGTTTCATGATCATCATATATTCGGGTAATCGGGTTTATAAAGTGAATCCAATTTTTTGCAATGCGTAATTTTATTAAAATATTAATAATTATTTACTATGTATCTTTTGTGACTTCTATTTTACGAATTTTATAAAACTCAGTAAATAAATTTAAAACCGTGGTGGCGGAGCTATGTGGTGGTCACAGGTGGTCATGACAACCCCACAATATCTATAAAACTCTATATTTTCAGTACTATTTTTATGTATTTATCTAGTTTAAAGGTAATTGGCAACCCCAGACTGATATAATCTAATTTTGTAATTTATTTTTTTCGCTTGTTTGTATTATGGAAACTATTCGGCGACCCCAGGCTGAAATTCCTGGCTCCGCCACTGGTTGTGGGGCCTCAATTTTTGTTTTAAAATGGTTGTGGTGTTTTAGTGTATTTGAGTTGAATCTCCAATCACCTAATTAAAAATTATTATTACATAGATAAGTTTGTTTCAAATGTACATTTATTTAATATCAAAATCACATTAGCTTTCGTTTGAAAATTACGGAATTTCAATTATTGAGATTACATTTTGTCATTTATGATGTGTTGCTATCTATTTTTTTCGAACATTCAGTCGGTATGCAACATCAGGGAAACCTCACCGTATAATGGTGAAGCCTTGCACGTACCCTAGACAACGAGATGTTGACTATGGGCCGTTACAAGTATTCGGAGGAAAAAACCTCAAGACTTGTCATCCCTAAGGATCGAACTCAAGACCTTGGGTAAAACCTGAGATGCCTCTGACCAGTTGGACTAGTCATCATTGGCAAACTTTTGGCATACGAAATAGATATTTAATTTAAATAATACCACAAATACATCTAAAATTTTATAGTGTCAAATACATATATTTAATATGCACAACAAACCAAAAATAAATAGAAAAAAAGTCGAATAAAAATTTTCACTATATTAGTTGAAACCACAAAGAAGAAAGTGTGCAAAAACCAAATAAGGGTACATAACATTATAAAAAAGTTGCAATATACTGTTTGGAAACTCAAACGGAATTTTTTTTGGCAAACAACCAATAAGTAATCCGTAATAGAAGTCCTAACGAGATACGATGTGTCAAAATCCGAAATAATGGTAATGGTACGGGATATAGCCATAAAAATTCGCAATATATTTTTTGAGAACCCAAAAGAATGAAAAGTACTTAAAAAACCAATAACTAATGCGTAATAGAATACACGAACATGATGCGACATGGCAAAATCCAAATAATATTACGGGTTGTTACGTAGACGAACAGTAACTCGTCACGCAGACGAGTTACTATTCCTCCTTCCATTCCTCTTAATATTATACTAGTATAATTCGAGTCCTGCGTTGCGGGCCTTAAATTTTCCTTTTGAAATGGTTGTATTGTTTTAGAGTGCTTGTGTTAAACCTCCAACTGCTTAATTAAAAATCATTCACATTAGCTTCCATTTAAGTGCTATAGAGTTTCAATTATGATGATTACATTTTGTTACTTGTGATGTGTCACTATATATGTTAGATTAAAACTTTTACCATATGAAACATATTTATTTAAAGGAATACCAAAAACACATCTAAATTTAATGTATCGAATACATCTATTTAATCTCCACACAAAAAAAAAGTCGAACGAAAATTTTCACTATATTAGTTGAAACCACAAAGAAGAAAGTGTGCAAAAACCAAATAAGGGTACATAACATTATAAAAAAGTTGCAATATACTGTTTGGAAACTCAAACGAAAAAAAGTGTGAAAAAACCAAATAAGTAACCCGTAATAGATGCCCAAACGGGATGCGATGTAACAAATCCGAATAATTGTAATGGTACAGAATATAAGCATTAAAAAATGTAATATATTGTTTGAGAATTCAAACTCGAAAAGAAGTACGAGAAAACCAATAAATAACACGTCATAAAAAGGATCGGACGGGATGCGATTTGGCAAAAAATTATTTGTTTTATAATCTAGTATATAGTATACAGAAGACTTTTTTACAACTTTCACATAATGATAAACATCAATAGACGTTTCTTCACTGACGAATACATATAATCTAATCAAGTTTGAAGGTAATTAGTTGCTATTATCGTCTCTTCTTATGAATTTTTTTTTTGTTTCTTACCAACTAGATTATTGAACCGCGTAATACGCGAAGAACACATTAAAAATTATATTAAAAGTTATGATGGATTTTAAAACATACAGTTTACAATTGATTTTTATTATATAAGTTTGTTTTGTTGTGTACACTTGTTTAATTGATAGTTGATAATATCAAGATAAACTTAGGGGGTATTTGTCATTGCGTTTTCAAAACTGCGTTTTAAAAAAACAGCTAGTGACATGCTTTTTTAAAACTCCGTTTTCACTTTATGCAAATGCAATTAATCACTTTCTCAACCAAACACTTTTTATGATTATATGTGTTTCATAAAATATAAGTACACTTTTATGTCAATAGCAGTCTAGATTGTTTGGTCTCATATATAATATGTCTTTGTAAGTGATTATCATTAATGAACTTCATGTTATGCATAAAATACTAGATTAAGTTTAAGTATTGAATGTATATGTATAAGTATGAATTGCGACCTCGCAATTCATAGAGACAATACGACCTCGTAATTGCAGAGTTAATTACGATGCAAGACAAGAAATGCGACCTCGCATTTGTGTCGAGCTGGGCTAGAAATGCGACCCCGGGTCGCTGAAGCCCATGTCGAGTTGTTCTCTATAAATACCAAACCCTAACAGTGATTAGGGTTGACATTTGTCGAAATTTCAAGCACATTTACAGGTTATAGTCGTCATTAGCTATTCCGTACGGCCTATAGAAGATCTGCGAGCCAACAGATATTCTGAAGGCTTTTTCTTTGTCGTTGTGAATCACCAAGTTATAGTGAGAGATTCCGCACCTCAAGATAATTATAGCAAACTATTAACAATTGATAAGTGATAATGTAAAAGAAAGAAAAAACAAAATAAAAATGTGAGGGAGTGTATATGTTGAGCTGCTGCTGCGACTGCGTGATATCCCTCCCCAAAAATATATGAGATCCTCTCTTCCGATATAAAAGCCATCGCAAAAGAATTAATGTTTTTCTCCAAAAATGTGGATGCTCCTTTGTCCACGTCTACTCTTTTTTTCTTGTGTTTCACGGCTAACACAATTAATAAAAAGGGAGTTGACTAGTTGACTGACATTTCTCTTGCTCCAGCCGATCCACAAAGGATGAGTCAAATATGTGAGCTGATGTGGCTTGTTGCAATTGGCTGGTCAACAAAAGTCTGAAAAATATGAAATGCAAATTCCCCTTTACGTTTCTACGCCACACTTTCTTTCTTTCGGATCCATGCGCCCCACATGGGCTTTTCTTGCTTGATGATCACGGCCCACTAAAAACATAAGAATTTGGCTCCTCTTCTTTTAATGTATCACACGGCCCAGCAATTAAATACGAGTAGAATGTTTTTGCCCAATTTACTTTGTCATCTTAGCTGGAAGTCTGGAGCAGAACAATGATAATATAAGTTGCTCTTGTGCGCATGTAATTGTACCCAGCAGAATAAAACAAGGCAGCAAAGAAAATATATTTCATCCATGAAGTCAAGATAAAGAGTAATATGAAACTCGAATGTGGCAAGTGATCCTGGGAAAATCACTTGGCTGCATAGATTAGTTTAAGAGCATCCTTCTTGTCTCGATTTCACCATGAACCAAACTCAAACGCCGCCATTTTACTTGATTATTTTAAGTCATTTTTAACCGTTTGAGCTCCAAATTGCCATGATCACAATAAATACTAAGTAGTTATTTTAACATGATAATTGACTAAAAAATTCATATAAAAGAATGATATTAGGCATTAAATCAATATCCAAAACATGTATAATTTGGCCAATATCAACAATCCAATTGCAGGGGACTTACATAAACGCAGTAATCAAATAATCCCTTCAAAAGCGCAATTCCGAACACCATTCTAGTAAAAAAGATTGTTTCAACCAATAATATAAAAGTTCGAAGTATGGTGTTTATAACCCATTGTAAGTTATATAGGTAAACTAGTCTTCAGGCCCGTCCAATGGACGGATTGTCTAAAAGGATATATATCAAAGATAACTATCAAAATAATAAATAACAAAACAGGTGAAAAATAACAAAACATGAACAAAACAAATATAAAGAATAAACCCTTTTTGTAGTAGAAGAATAAGTCATAATCAAACTACATTTGACAACAAACTAAATTAAAAAAGATGAAAAATAACAAAACATGAACAAAACAAATATAAAGAATAAACCCTTTTTGTAGTAGAAGAATAAGTCATAATCAAACTACATTTGACAACAAACTAAATTAAAAAAGATGAAAAATAACAAAACATGAACAAAACAAATATAAAGAATAAACCCTTTTTGTAGTAGAAGAATAAGTCATAATCAAACTACATTTGACAACAAACTAAATTAAAAAAGATGAAAAATAACAAAACATGAACAAAACAAATATAAAGAATAAACCCTTTTTGTAGTAGAAGAATAAGTCATAATCAAACTACATTTGACAACAAACTAAATTAAAAAAGATGAAAAATAACAAAACATGAACAAAACAAATATAAAGAATAAACCCTTTTTGTAGTAGAAGAATAAGTCATAATCAAACTACATTTGACAACAAACTAAATTAAAAAAGATGAAAAATAACAAAACATGAACAAAACAAATATAAAGAATAAACCCTTTTTGTAGTAGAAGAATAAGTCATAATCAAACTACATTTGACAACAAACTAAATTAAAAAAGATGAAAAATAACAAAACATGAACAAAACAAATATAAAGAATAAACCCTTTTTGTAGTAGAAGAATAAGTCATAATCAAACTACATTTGACAACAAACTAAATTAAAAAAGATGAAAAATAACAAAACATGAACAAAACAAATATAAAGAATAAACCCTTTTTGTAGTAGAAGAATAAGTCATAATCAAACTACATTTGACAACAAACTAAATTAAAAAAGATGAAAAATAACAAAACATGAACAAAACAAATATAAAGAATAAACCCTTTTTGTAGTAGAAGAATAAGTCATAATCAAACTACATTTGACAACAAACTAAATTAAAAAAGATGAAAAATAACAAAACATGAACAAAACAAATATAAAGAATAAACCCTTTTTGTAGTAGAAGAATAAGTCATAATCAAACTACATTTGACAACAAACTAAATTAAAAAAGATGAAAAATAACAAAACATGAACAAAACAAATATAAAGAATAAACCCTTTTTGTAGTAGAAGAATAAGTCATAATCAAACTACATTTGACAACAAACTAAATTAAAAAAGATGAAAAATAACAAAACATGAACAAAACAAATATAAAGAATAAACCCTTTTTGTAGTAGAAGAATAAGTCATAATCAAACTACATTTGACAACAAACTAAATTAAAAAAGATGAAAAATAACAAAACATGAACAAAACAAATATAAAGAATAAACCCTTTTTGTAGTAGAAGAATAAGTCATAATCAAACTACATTTGACAACAAACTAAATTAAAAAAGATGAAAAATAACAAAACATAACAATTCAAATATTAAGAATAAACCCTTTTTGTAGTAGAAGAACATAATAAAAAAGGGAAGAAAAAATGATAAAAATTGAAAGAACGAAAGGTATTAGTCAATTAAAGCTAAATATAAATTAGGACAATGATGTCAGCCATTTAATCCAAAGGTGCAAATTTAAGATTCATTCTCATCTAAAGACTGTGTTTTTTTCAAAAATGAATTAAAAGCCCTGTTTTATAATTATTGGAGATGCTTTTTTCTCCCCCTCCCCCCTTTCTATCTCGTCTCTCTCTAATATACCATTCAACCACCACCGGAGAACATTATGACAGTCCGGCCACAACCAACATCCTCCTAAATTTTTGGGCCCTAGGCTCATGACCTTACTGCCTATGCTAACAACCGGCCATGTTACTCTCTAGTCTCTAGTGACACACTAGCGTTTCTACCCGTGCATTGCCGCGAGACATGATTTGTACACAACGAAATTTTTTCGAGTCCTTTAATGAGGTTTGACTAAACTCAAAATGGTCATATCTATGCACACGAAAGGTTAGCAATTAACTTGAGACGCGAAAAGAAGTTGTTGCATGCAATCTGCATTCGGGAGGTCGCTTGCCTTAACCACCACCAACATTCACGATACCGCCCTTCTACTGCACATTACTAGAACAAAGATCAGAATATGAGAGGAAATTTACCTATACATCCAATATGTTGCCCTATGCTAAACGGTTTAGTCTGGTTCTGAATATAGGAAGTTAACTTGATCGGGGTATTGGGGGAAATATTGTACCTTAATTTTGCTTTAGTTGTTTGTCTGTTCATCCCCGTCATGATCATCGCCATATGCCTCATTATCATCCTTGTTGTCGTCATCATCAATCTCAAGGCCTTCGAAGTGGTCCTTTTAAAGAGTTGCAACCCGGATGGTTGGACTGTGCGTGTAAATATATTAATGACAATGTAATTAAAAGTCTTGGTTTATAGATTTAGAAGCTATCGAGCATGCGAATTAACTACTTGTAGTAGTTGCAATAACAGTTGATTTTAAAACTTGATCAAAGTCCTTGTAGCATTGGTTAATGGAACATCTTCATGCACATGTGGAGGATTAAAGAAACTTTCCCATCCCTTGGTCTTGGCTATGGGTGTAGCGTTGTTTGGTCCTAAGTTTTGGCTTTGTTTTTGGTATCTTTTTGTGTCGGGATCTGTTTAGTCGTTGGAGCTTTCAACGTGTTGTAAAAGAACGATTTCCATTGACCTTCAACATCTCTAGTTACAAGTGAGATGATGACTATTTATTTATTTATATATAGAGAGATATATATATATATATATATATAGAGAAGATAACACATCATGTAGTTAATATATATATATATATATATATATATATATATATATATATATATATATATATATATATATATATATATATATATATATATATATATATATATATATATATATATATATATATATATATATATATATATATATATATATATATATATATATATATATATATATATATATATATATATATATATATATATATATATATATATATATATATATATATATATATATATATATATATATATATATATATATATATATATATATATATATATATATATATATATATATATATATATATATATATATATATATATATATATATATATATATATATATATATATATATATATATATATATATATATATATATATATATATATATATATATATATATATATATATATATATATATATATATATATATATATATATATATATATATATATATATATATATATATATATATATATATATATATATATATATATATATATATATATATATATATATATATATATATATATATATATATATATATATATATATATATATATATATATATATATATATATATATATATATATATATATATATATATATATATATATATATATATATATATATATATATATATATATATATATATATATATATATATATATATATATATATATATATATATATATATATATATATATATATATATATATATATATATATATATATATATATATATATATATATATATATATATATATATATATATATATATATATATATATATATATATATATATATATATATATATATATATATATATATATATATATATATATATATATATATATATATATATATATATATATATATATATATATATATATATATATATATATATATATATATATATATATATATATATATATATATATATATATATATATATATATATATATATATATATATATATATATATATATATATATATATATATATATATATATATATATATATATATATATATATATGTGTCTATTAACCCTATGATATATATGTATATATATATAATACTTTTAGTCGTTTGGCGCTGATTCAGATATGTGTATTGCTTTTTTCAATCATTTTTAATGTCTTTGATGCTTTGCCTCTGTTTTCACATAAATTGTTTGCTGATTTGCATCGATTTTTGCTGTTAAATTTGAACTAGAAGCTTATTATGATAGGAATGTCTTTGATGCGTTGCCTCTGCTTGTTGCTTGCGGTGCTTAAGTTTTCGTTGTCTGATTTGTGTCGAATTTTGCTGTTAAATTTTGAACTAGAAGCTTATTATGATAGGAATGTCTTTGATGCGTTGCCTCTGCTTGTTGCTTGCGGTGCTTAAGTTTTCGTTGTCTGATTTGTGTCGAATTTTGCTGTTAAATTTTGAACTAGAAGCTTATTATGATAGGAATGTCTTTGATGCGTTGCCTCTGCTTGTTGCTTGCGGTGCTTAAGTTTTCGTTGTCTGATTTGTGTCGAATTTTGCTGTTAAATTTTGAACTAGAAGCTTATATGATAGGAATGTCTTTGATGCGTTGCCTCTGCTTGTTGCTTGCGGTGCTTAAGTTTTCGTTGTCTGATTTGCACCGAATTTTGCTGTTAAATTTTGAACTAGAAGCTTATTATGATAGGAATGTCTTTGATGCGTTGCCTCTGCTTGTTGCTTGCGGTGCTTAAGTTTTCGTTGTCTGATTTGCACCGAATTTTGCTGTTAAATTTTGAACTAGAAGCTTATTATGATAGGAATGTCTTTGATGCGTTGCCTCTGCTTGTTGCTTGCGGTGCTTAAGTTTTCGTTGTCTGATTTGTGTCGAATTTTGCTGTTAAATTTGAACTAGAAGCTTATATGATAGAAATGTCTTTGACGCGTTGCCTCTGCTTTCACATTGTTTGTTGCTTGCGGTGCTTAAGTTTTGGTTGTCTGATTTGCATCGATTTTTGCTGTTAAATTTGAACTAGAAGCTTATTATGATAGAAATGTCTTTGATGCGTTGCCTCTGCTTTCACATAAATTGCTTGTTGCTTGCGGTGCTTAAGGTTTCGTTGTCTGATTTGCATCGATTTTTGCTCTTAAATTTGAACTAGAAGCTTATTATGATAGGAATGTCTTTGATGCGTTGCCTCTGCTTGTTGCTTGCGGTGCTTAAGTTTTCGTTGTCTGATTTGCACCGAATTTTGCTGTTAAATTTTGAACTAGAAGCTTATTATGATAGGAATGTCTTTGATGCGTTGCCTCTGCTTGTTGCTTGCGGTGCTTAAGTTTTCGTTGTCTGATTTGTGTCGAATTTTGCTGTTAAATTTTGAACTAGAAGCTTATTATGATAGGAATGTCTTTGATGCGTTGCCTCTGCTTGTTGCTTGCGGTGCTTAAGTTTTCGTTGTCTGATTTGTGTCGAATTTTGCTGTTAAATTTTGAACTAGAAGCTTATTATGATAGGAATGTCTTTGATGCGTTGCCTCTGCTTGTTGCTTGCGGTGCTTAAGTTTTCGTTGTCTGATTTGCACCGAATTTTGCTGTTAAATTTTGAACTAGAAGCTTATTATGATAGGAATGTCTTTGATGCGTTGCCTCTGCTTGTTGCTTGCGGTGCTTAAGTTTTCGTTGTCTGATTTGCACCGAATTTTGCTGTTAAATTTTGAACTAGAAGCTTATTATGATAGGAATGTCTTTGATGCGTTGCCTCTGCTTGTTGCTTGCGGTGCTTAAGTTTTCGTTGTCTGATTTGCATCGATTTTTGCTGTTAAATTTGAACTAGAAGCTTATATGATAGAAATGTCTTTGACGCGTTGCCTCTGCTTTCACATTGTTTGTTGCTTGCGGTGCTTAAGTTTTGGTTGTAGTAACAGGTTGATTACTTGTTTTTATTTCCGTTGCTTGTGTTATAACAGGTTGGAATAATCAGCAACAAAGTTTGATTACTTGTTTTTATTTTTGTTTTGGGTATGTTGTAATAATGGGTTGGTTCTTTATTGCTGATTGAAAGTTATAATTGGTTGGTTACTGAAAACTATAGTGTTCAAATAGTTTCTGAATCTATTCAATGTATAGAAGTGATTTGATTTTTGAGCAGCGATGCCTACATTTTAACAAGGCTATAAATGGTTTTCATATGATAGAAAGAGCTTGTTTTGTGTTTGTGTCATTTCAGAGTCTAAATTTAGGTATTTGCATACCTCTGTTTCACCAAGATAGTTATATACATAATACATTTTAACAAGGCTTCCAAGGTCTTTGGTTGCTGCACTTGGTGCATGATTTGTACTAGTCAATTCGGCGTCATATATGTTTTTGACTTTATCTGCTCCAACTAGATTGATCATCAACCTGTCCTATTTTTTATATTACTTTTTGCAAAAACCCAGATCAATATAAGTGTAGCTAACATATTCACATCAATAAACTAACTTTCGAAGAAAAAAAACGACAAATAACAGGGTGCACTTGAACCACATGACTTTTTTTTATACTTTTTGCATAGTCTATATCAGTGGCGAAGCCAAGATTATTACTTGGGATGGGCCAAAAGTAAACAACGAGTGGTAAAAGCTAAAAATGTTTGTTTAGAAAACAAGGCTGTTTGTTAGTTCAATAAACGAGTCCAATGTTTTCTACCATACTTGTACGGAAGTTACAAATTCAATCAAGTAACAATGATCATTATACACTTTTAAGAATTGGTATAGTGTTATACTAGATCAAACACTCATAGTCAAAATACTTTGAACCCTATAAAATAAATAACGGACATAAACCATAAAAATCAAAACTAAAACAACCACCCCATCTCAAATTTATTACTACAAACATATTGAATGATAAAAAAAACTCACAAAAACCCAGATCAATATAAACATAAACATACTAAACCTAGATGATACAATCAAAAGCATATGACATATTAAATATATAACAATAACAATAAAATCTGTTAGATTGGAAAAAAGAAAAATAAAGAAA
This sequence comes from Erigeron breviscapus, assembly GCA_034093135.1. Taxonomy (NCBI): domain Eukaryota; kingdom Viridiplantae; phylum Streptophyta; class Magnoliopsida; order Asterales; family Asteraceae; genus Erigeron; species Erigeron breviscapus. The sequence continues at coordinate 86,892,677 of CM067168.1, forward strand.
CGGAATTAAATGATTGTAAATTTATATACCTGTGAATTGTTAAATCGAAAAAGAAAAAAAAAAAAAAAAAAAAAAAAAAAAAAAAAAAAAAAAAAAAAAAAAAAAAAAAAAAAAAAAAAAAAAAAAAAAAAAAAAAAAAAAAAAAAAAAAAAAAAAAAAAAAAAAAAAAAAAAAAAAAAAAAAAAAAAAAAAAAAAAAAAAAAAAAAAAAAAAAAAAAAAAAAAAAAAAAAAAAAAAAAAAAAAAAAAAAAAAAAAAAAAAAAAAAAAAAAAAAAAAAACAAAAAAAAAAAAAAAAAGTATTAAATAAATAAAAAAAACAGATAAATTCTAAGTAGTATTAGAAAGCATATTATGTGTACCTTGTTGTCTACTCTTAAATGTCGATATGCAAAAAAGAAACTTTCTTATGCGATTCTGAAACCTTTCAAAAGACTTTTTTTTTCAATAAAAACAAGAGACTAGAAGACACGGCGTCGGTCCGGCGGCGGAAGAGGGAAAGGTAACAGCGTATGTGTGTGTATGTGCGTGTGGGGGTATTTTGGAGATGATTTTTAGAGTTAATTGCATAAAACGTCCCTGTGGTTTACACAATTCGTGGTTTACATCCTTCTAAGATTTTTTTTTTTGGTGTTCGTTTTTTATTTTTTTTAACTTGTTTTTTTGATTTTTTTTTTTTTTTTTTTTTTTTTTTTTTTTTTTTCTTTCCATTTTTTTTTTTTTTTTTTTTTTTTTTTTTTTTTTTTTTTTTTTTTTTTTTTTTTTTTTTTTTTTTTTTTTTTTTTTTTTTTTTTTTTTTTTTTTTTTTTTTTTTTTTTTTTTTTTTTTTTTTTTTTTTTTTTTTTTTTTTTTTTTTTTTTTTTTTTTTTTTTTTTTTTTTTTTTTTTTTTTTTTTTTTTTTTTTTTTTTTTTTTTTTTTTTTTTTTTTTTTTTTTTTTTTTTTTTTTTTTTTTTTTTTTTTTTTTTTTTTTTTTTTTTTTTTTTTTTTTTTTTTTTTTTTTTTTTTTTTTTTTTTTTTTTTTTTTTTTTTTTTTTTTTTTTTTTTTTTTTTTTTTTTTTTTTTTTTTTTTTTTTTTTTTTTTTTTTTTTTTTTTTTTTTTTTTTTTTTTTTTTTTTTTTTTTTTTTTTTTTTTTTTTTTTTTTTTTTTTTTTTTTTTTTTTTTTTTTTTTTTTTTTTTTTTTTTTTTTTTTTTTTTTTTTTTTTTTTTTTTTTTTTTTTTTTTTTTTTTTTTTTTTTTTTTTTTTTTTTTTTTTTTTTTTTTTTTTTTTTTTTTTTTTTTTTTTTTTTTTTTTTTTTTTTTTTTTTTTTTTTTTTTTTTTTTTTTTTTTTTTTTTTTTTTTTTTTTTTTTTTTTTTTTTTTTTTTTTTTTTTTTTTTTTTTTTTTTTTTTTTTTTTTTTTTTTTTTTTTTTTTTTTTTTTTTTTTTTTTTTTTTTTTTTTTTTTTTTTTTTTTTTTTTTTTTTTTTTTTTTTTTTTTTTTTTTTTTTTTTTTTTTTTTTTTTTTTTTTTTTTTTTTTTTTTTTTTTTTTTTTTTTTTTTTTTTTTTTTTTTTTTTTTTTTTTTTTTTTTTTTTTTGTTTTTTTTTTTTTTTTTTTTTTTTTTTTTTTTTTTTTTTTTTTTTTTTTTTTTTTTTTTTTTTTGCAATAAAAACGACGAAAAAAAAAAAATCTTACAGGGATGTAAACCACGAACTTGTGTAAACCACAGGGACGTTTTATGCAATTAACTCTAAAAATCATCTCCAAAATACCCCCACACGCACATACACACACATACGCTGCTATCTTTCCCTCTTCCGCCGCCGGACCGCCGCCGTGTCTTCTAGTCTCTTGCTTTTATTGGGGAAAAAAACAGTCTTTTGAAAGGTTTCAGGAGAAAGTTTCTTTTTTGCATATCGACATTTAAGAGTAGACAACAACAAAAAGTACACATAAAGTTACATCCTTTTGAGGAACGACGTCAAATTTTCTCCGTTAAATGGCATCACGTGCCCCACATGTGATATAGACATATACGAGATCTTTAAATAACATAAACATTTAGTAATAGTTAGTTACATTTACAAGTAATAATTCTTTTAGAAAAAGTATAAAAATGAAAAAATAAAATAAAATAAAGAAGTTATTTGCATAAAACGTCCTTGTGGTTTGCACACTAAGTTTCATAAAACGTCCCTGTGGTTTGCACACTAAGTTGCATAAAACGTCATTGTGAGGAAGGAAAAGACGAAAAAGCCCTCACATGTGGGGCACGCGATGCCATTTAACGGAGAGAATTTGAAGTAACTTGCTAATAAAACTTGAATTAGGGACGAAACCACTAAAAAAAATCTTACAGGGATGTAAACCACGAACTTGTGTAAACCACAGGGACGTTTTATGCAATTAACTCTAAAAATCATCTCCAAAATACCCCCACACGCACATACACACACATATTCGTGGTTTACATCCTTCTAAGATTTTTTTATTGGTGTTCGTCCCTAATTCAAGTTTTATTAGCAAGTTACATCCTTTTGAGGAACGACGTCAAATTTTCTCCGTTAAATGGCATCACGTGCCCCACATGTGATATAGACATATACGAGATCTTTAAATAACATAAACATTTAGTAATAGTTAGTTACATTTACAAGTAATAATTCTTTTAGAAAAAGTATAAAAATGAAAAAAAAATAAAATAAAATAAAGAAGTTATTTGCATAAAACGTCCTTGTGGTTTGCACACTAAGTTTCATAAAACGTCCCTGTGGTTTGCACACTAAGTTGCATAAAACGTCATTGTGAGGAAGGAAAAGACGAAAAAGCCCTCACATGTGGGGCACGCGATGCCATTTAACGGAGAGAATTTGAAGTAACTTGCTAATAAAACTTGAATTAGGGACGAAACCACTAAAAAAAATCTTACAGGGATGTAAACCACGAACTTGTGTAAACCACAGGGACGTTTTATGCAATTAACTCTAAAAATCATCTCCAAAATACCCCCACACGCACATACACACACATACGCTGCTATCTTTCCCTCTTCCGCCGCCGGACCGCCGCCGTGTCTTCTAGTCTCTTGCTTTTATTGGGGAAAAAAACAGTCTTTTGAAAGGTTTCAGAATCGCATAAGAAAGTTTCTTTTTTGCATATCGACATTTAAGAGTAGACAACAACAGAAAGTACACATAATATGCTTTCTAATACTACTTGGAATTTATCTGTTTTTTTTATAAGCTCTCAAGACTTGATATAATGTTTTAGTTTATATATCTTCATATATTTATTCATTCATACTTGCTTCATTGAATACCACCGCGTTCACAAGACCTGGTTCATGTAACAAAATAGAATAAAAATAATCATATTTTTGATGATATTTACGGAGGCTATCAAACAGAGGCTATTGAAGTTTATTCTCTTTTTCTTATTTCGATTTAACAATTCACAAAGGTATATAAATTTACAATCATTTAATTCCGTTTCTTTATTTTTCTTTTTTCCAATCTTATTGTTATATATTTAATGTCATGCTTTTGATTGTATCATCTAGGTTTAGTATGTTTATGTTTATATTGATCTGGGTTTTTGTGAGTTTTTTTTATCATTCAATATGTTTGTAGTAATAAATTTGAGATGGGGTGGTTGTTTTAGTTTTGATTTTTATGGTTTATGTCCGTTATTTATTTTATAGGGTTCAAAGTATTTTGACTATGAGTTCAAAGTATCATTGTTAATTGAATTTGTAACTTCCGTACAAGTATGGTAGAAAACATTGGACTCGTTTATTGAACTAACAACCTTGTTTTCTAAACAAACATTTTTAGCTTTTACCACTCGTTGTTTACTTTTGGCCCATCCCAAGTAATAATCTTGGCTTCGCCACTGATATAGACTATGCAAAAAGTATAAAAAAGTCATGTGGTTCAAGTGCACCCTGTTATTTGTCGTTTTTTTTCTTCGAAAGTTAGTTTATTGATGTGAATATGTTAGCTACACTTACTGGACCGTTTGGTGCCGATTTTGAACCTAGTGTGGTTTTATTGTATGTGTAAAACTCTTGTTTGTTCATAATTTTTAAAAGCTTATTTGATCGTAAAGGATAGTGAAAACCATGAGTACTTCTGCTAATGATGGCGAAGATCAAGGCGAGATTTTTCTCAATGAGGATGACATCATTGAAGAAATTAATGTTGATGAAGAAGGTAACGTCAGTGTCCGTCCTTAGATTTACATGCTTCTTTATCATAATTTTTACATATTACCCAAAGTTTATTTTCGTTGTTTCTCCAGATCTCCCTGATGCATATTCTGATCCCGAAACTTTTGGTCTGTCAAGCCTCTATAAACGTTCACATTTTTATGTTTTTGACTTTCTTCTTATTCTCTACTTATTTGTTCTAATTGCTTTCTTTGTCGATTTCAGATGAAGCTGATGATTCGTTGCATATATTCACTGGTCATACGGGTAAAATATCATTATAGCTAGTAGGTGAATATGCGTAGTTTTACGGAGTAAAATATCATTATAGCTAGTAGGTGAATATGCGTAGTTTTACGGAGAAGTTGATTTTAGCTAACTTCATTTTTCGTTTCTTGGCTATAGGTGAAGTATACACAGTTGCGTGCAGCCCAAATGAAAGTACATTGGTGGCCACAGGTGCAGGGGACGACAAAGGTTTTTTATGGAAGATTAATCAAGGAGATTGGGCTTTTGAATTACAAGGTATGCTGTATATCTTTAAAAAATGGTATCTGGGTGTTCATTATTACTGTTTGGGAGATAATGATGACCATGTTATTGTTTGTCACAGGCCATAAAGATTCTGTATCATGCGTAGCCTTCAGTTCTGATGGACAATTGGTTGCATCTGGAGGCTTTGATGGGATCATTCAAGTGTGGGACATATCTTCAGGAAATCTTAAATATACGCTTGATGGACCTGGAGCTGGCATTGAGGTATAAAACATTTGCAATATTTTTCTGGTTATGTTCTTTTCTCAAAAGTATAACGTGAGCTAATTTGTAATGATTATTTAGTGGGTCAAGTGGCATCCACGAGGACACGTTGTTCTAGCTGGTTCAGAGGATTCCACCGTTTGGATGTGGAATGCTGCCAAGAACGCATATCTTAATACATTCTCTGGTCATGCCAGTAGTGTCACTTGCGGAGATTTCACTCCTGATGGTATTGTCTTGTACTCTCTAAAATTGGTTTTTCTTGATTCAGTAATTTAAATGCTGTTTTTTATATCTAGGTAAAACAATTTGTACTGGTTCCGATGATGCAAGCATGAGGATATGGAACCCGAAAACTGGGGAGAACATTCATGTTATAAAGGGTATGTATCTTAAAGTAGATTATGTGCACAAGTTCACGATAATTAAGTAAATCTTAAGAGAGTGTCCTGAATTGATTATTCTTTCAGGTCATTATTATCACTCGGAAGGGCTGACATGTTTGACCATAACCGCTGACTCATCTCTTGTGCTTACTGGCTCAAAAGATGGTTCTGTTCACGTTGTCAATATTGTAACTGGGAAGGTTTGAATGATCTCATCCATTGTTTGTCTTTTTACGTTCCTTCACTTTTTCTATTGGATATCAATGTAGCTCTTTTTGCAGTCTGCCGTTTTCACATTCTAATTATTTCTCTTTATACACAGGTCGTCACCTCTCTAACCGCACATACAGATTCAGTTGAATGTATCGGGCTCTCAGCTAGGTATTTTTTCCCTTTATTTATCATTATCCTTGCTTATTTTTATAAGTATATCATTATTAGTATAGCTATTTTATTGACTATATTATTGTCTATAATGGGTGGAATCCGTGAAGTAATAATCTAGAAAACAGATGCAATGGGCCGAACGGGTCAAGTGTATTGGAACTTATAGTTCATCCAAAGTGTATTTATAATGAATAAAATATCTTAAATCAGTTTATTCTATAATGTGGATGTAGATTAGTATGGAAAAGGGTAGTATATATAATCGTATATGACACTCCAGTTAGTTAAACGAGTTGTTTATTTGGACAAAAAGTGTTTTGGACAACTCAACTCAACCCCTACATAAGTTTTTTTCCTCTTTTCTGATCTGCTACACAACCATCCCAACCGGTCATGTCTAGTTGCAGCTGTGTGGGGATATACAAAGATCAATCTTTTCACTCATTGTCTGGTTGTCTCAACTAAGAGGCCTAACAGTACGCACTTTGCTTTGATGTCAATGGCAGTGCTCCTTATGCAGCAACAGGAAGCATGGATCAGAAACTAATTATCTGGGATTTACAACACTCTTTGGCCCGTTGCACATGTGACCACGAGGTACGTTTCCTGCTAAATTTCATCATCTTAAACTTGAACTAATTATACGACCCTACCTGTTAACAAAATTTCCGATATATCTCAGGAAGGTGTGACGTGTCTATCATGGCTAGGTGCTACTCGGTTTGTAGCCACAGGGTGTGTATATGGCAAAGTGAGAATATGGGATAGTCTTTCTGGAGACTGTGTCAAGACCTTCAGGGGGCATACTGATGCCATCCAATCTCTAGCCATATCATCCGATCGGTGCCACTTAGTGTCAGTCTCCCTTGATGGAACTGCTCGAGTCTTTGAGATTGAAGGATTTCGTTAAATACCGTTTACAACATTCAGTCTAGAAAAAGGTCATGTTATTGTAAGGCTAAGACCTATATGGACAGTGTGAAATATGAATAGCTGATTTATTTTGCATACCGAGTTTCTTAAAATGTTTGAGCTTCTTTTATGTTATCTATTCATCGACATGTATCAAAACATTCAGAGATAATGACTAATGAACAGTATGCCAACCATAGATATAAATTGGTACCCATGGCAACAGACTAAACACACGGCGACGGTTCGGCGACGGAAGAGGAAAAAAGGAGGGGTGGGGGATGATTTTTAGTTGGTGTTTGATTCCTTAATAAATTGACATATACTTCATATGTTTCAGAAAAGTAACATGTTTAGTCCTTTGTCTAACTAAGTTAGTTCATAGTTTTCCTTTATATAAAGACTTTTATATCAAAACTTATGCTAGTGATACTTAAAACGAAAAATCATTCCACTTAAAAATACAAGAAATTGTTGCAATATAAATCCTTCATCATTGCTATATATAATTAGAGGTTCATGATTCTATCAGTTAAATGCTAGGTAGCACCGAGACGGGTACGGCGAAGGGGTACGGGAAACAAAAATGAAAAAACAAGATACGGGGACGACAATGATACGGCAATAAAAAATATATTAAAGAAAATTCAAAATTTATAAATATTGATGTAAAGTGTAAACTCAAAACATACTACATGTTCAAAATATATAGATATTGATGGTGATAAATGTTGTTCGATAATAATAAATCGATTTATATGATGATTAATTGAAATTTGTTAGCCTGATATGTATATGTATATACCTCCCATAAGGCCATAATAAATCGCTTAGAGTTTTTTAATAAGCTGGTTATCTAATTTGAAGAGAATACAACTATACAAACACTAAACCCTAAATGGGCTAGGAAACGTCCCCAGACTCCTTCCACCGCCGTCCCCGAAATCCGAGACGTCCCTCTGTCGTTTACTTGTCGTCCCCGTCCCCTAAACGTCCTGGGACAGGTACCCTGACCTTTCAGGCGTCCCCGTATATCATAGGTTAAATGATAGGATAACAACTCCATCGGGTTCTGGGCTACACAACATTGAACAGATTGATCATTTACAGACTCATCCTATAAATATTAACTAGAAACCGTTTTCACGAAATTTGATATCTAGTTATAACTCTTCATATGCTATTCAAAGATCGAGATAAATGAAGCTTTTTAAATAAAGTATTGTGATGTATCAATTTTGAGCATGGTCAAGCACCAATATCCGACACCAACGAAACTAAAGCCTCCTGATTCCTGAATGACCGTAAGTGGTAAAAGTGTAAAACCCAAATGGACCGTAAGTGAAACATTTCGTCCCCCCGCAAATAAAATCGCCAAAATTACATCACCATCATTTATCGAGCAGATAAAACCCTAGAACCCAAGATTAGGGTTTTTCTTGACCTCGGGATATCCGGGTCTGATTTTATTAGTCTTTTGAAGCGAAACCCGAGTTTATTTGAGCTGGGTTTGCATTCTAAGATCATACCCACTATTGATTACTTAAGGGTGGTGTTGGAAAATGATGACAAAGTTTTGGAGACTATTAATAGATCAAGATGGTTGTTTTCGACGTCTATTGCGTTAAACTCGTTTATGGCGAATGTTGATTTGTTACGAAGTTATGGGTTTTCGAATGAGCAGATTGGGAAATTTGTTCATAGGAATGCTATGCATTTTACGCAGCCTTCTAAATGGCTTACGAGTAAGTTGAATTGGATTGAGGGAAAGTAGGGGTGTCGCGTGGTTCTAATGAGTTTTTTAGGTGTTTTCATGCAATTACTTCGAGTAGTGTTGTAGCTATGGATAAGAAGATGGAAGTTTATAAGAGATTTGGGTTTTCTGATACGGAATTGTCATTGTTGTTTAAGAACCAACCTTATTGTTTTGCGTTGTCTGAAGATACAATTCGTGAGAAGCTGAGTTTCTATATGAATGAGCTTGGGTATACAACGTCTTACTTGGTAACTTGCCCGAGTCTTTTTTCATTGAGCTTGGAGAAACGAGTGAAACCCAGGAATGAGATAATTAAGATTTTGAAAGAGAGGATGTTGTTAGGGAGTAAGTCTCTTATCACACTCGTTACTTATCGAGAGTTGAAATTTCAAGAGTTTTTACGGAGTTTTAAATACGAGATTCCTGACTTGTGTGAAACTTATGCCAGTAGCTTGAGGTAAATTCAGACCCGTTGTTATGTTTTCCAATTCACTGTTAGCATTATTGGGGAATTGAACCTTTTGACCATAGAAACTTCAATTGGTTGACTTGCTTATTTTGCATGATTATGTTATCCTGTTTTTAATAATTATCAAAATTTCGCATTCTTCAAACTGGTGGAATTTTTGTTAGTTTTGATAAATCTTGTTTTTTGATAATTGCATTGTTATTGGTAACTGTATATCCCTCAAAACACATTTGGTAATTTTCGAATAACATGTTGTATATAGACAAAATGATATCGCCAAGCTTGGAAATAGTCGATAAGGTTACTTAATCAGTTGATTATGATGAGAAGGTTAGTGGTTTGAGACACATAAACAACTCTGGATAATAGATTGTGTGTGGTATGATGTCCCCCTCCCTGGCCCTTTGCGGATGCGGCCCACCCTTCGCAAGAAAATACTTGTTCATTGTAAAGAAGTTCAAGTATGCCAAGCTGATCTAAGTAATGCACTAGTTAGTGAGATAAATATGTTTGTCGTGGGAAATCTTGAACTATCTATCTAATTGTAAATTTACTGTTCTAAATCGTTTACTCTGTAGTAGTTTCTTGTGCCTGGTTTGCTGTAAAAACGTAAATATGATTGAAAGAACGAATCAAGTTATTATTATTATGGTATGTTTTTCACATCTATAATACTAATAAAGTTTATGGTATTGTTATAGAACCAGTAGCGAACTAGGATCACTCTTTGTATTGTAAGATAATAATTGTTCCACCAACAAGCAGTTGGCCTAATGGTAAGGGAAACACTTGGTGACCTTAAAGTCCCAAGTTCGATTCCCGGTTGGCACAAAAAACAATTCCTTTAAAATACCCGTTACCAATGAAGTCTAGGCTCACCTATGAAGTTCTAAAGACGCGGGTGGCAGATTAGGATGGAGGTATTGTACCGGCATCATATGGCTCATATTGGGTGAGTTGATGGCTATCCAATTGTGGTACCGGGGCTAGGGTTCCCCTAATTTACCCTTTTAAGATAATTATTGTTTTTTGTTGGGAGACTTGATATCTAACAAACGAATGTAAGTAGTTACAAACATAGAGTCACCACATGATGATGTAACTAGTTACTAGGATAGATGTGATAGTATAGGAGAGATAAGTGTACCGTTTTGGGCTTATTGAAACAGGCTTGGACAAGGGTGAAAAATTAATACTTTTGTAGACCATGGTCAGTGCCTCTTGGTAGCTGACAGGCTTCCTAGTTACTAGTAGTCTTCAAACCAAGCATGGAGCTGTTTCCTTTGTGGTTATGTTTTAGATTTGCGTATCCATTGAAAGACCATATTTTGAAATCTGCAAGTCTAGTTTTTGATGAGAACATGCTACAATAAAAAGCGACCAGACTGGACCCAAACTTCTCTCTCTCAAGGTTTTCGGCTTACAATCCCTTTTGTCTTCCTAACCTTGGCTCATTGGCTCTTGCTGATAGACCCTTGTTTTTTCATTCAGCTCTTGCAACAACTCTAAGCACATGCCACATAGTTTACCATCAGTTCTGTGAGTTAACAGCTGTGTTCTCATACGATATTTGTATATTATTCACAGAAATTCCCAATGTCGTCAAATTTTGGTTCACATTGTTTTAGTTTAGTAAACTTCTTATGAGTCTGGGTTTTTTTAATAGGTTATCTTTTCTGGTTCTTCTATGCAATGTCACTTGTATTCTCTTGACCATCTCATCATGTATTGTGACTTGTGAGGAAAGAAAAGTATTGACTCTCATTTAAAAGGAACTGTGTCTGGTTTGATGGTGTTTTTCATTGCGTGTAGCTATTGAGCTCCATAATTTTATCAGGGTGTTTGTGTATGTTATAACGTCGAAATATGATACAAGTTGTGATTATTTTTCGGATGATGTTTTTTTTTTCTTCCAATCTTTGTTTTATTTTTTTATTTTCATAAAGTGGAAAAATTGCCCTGGCAAGTTTAATTAGAGATTTTGCTAGGAGGAGAATAGAACAGAATCAAACCCTCAACGACCAAATCATATGAATACCCAAAAAATGAACAAACAAAACGATAAGTATGTGTGAAGCATGACATTGATGTGATCCCATAAAGTTTTCAAATGTCCGTATCACATACATCATTCAACTCCCCACAAGACATGAATGGGGATCTGATCGATCAATCTTAAGGATGGCAACTGGTCATCTAACTTGATATGGACTATTATTCTATCTCAGTTTTCATTCTTGAACAAATATCCGTTCTTCTGGGTAGCAATGGAATCATTGTAAAAACTTCATAGCAACCAATTCAGAAGTAATGTTAAGAAGTGTACGGTATTTTAGATTAACTAAGTTAATACTTGTCTCATACTTGTATTTTCTTCCCCAAAGTAAGCGAAAAATGAAATATAAATCATGGATCAAGTAACCCCTCTTGGGGACTTTCTTAAGAAACAAGAACCTCATGTAAATACCATGCACCTTTTTTTTCTTTGTTGTTTTATAGCTTATTTGGTTGAGCTTATATTTGTTGGAAAAAAATATATTAAGACTAATAAATCAATAAAAAAATCCACATCTTTGGTTTTCAAAAACCAAAATGATACTAACGATTAGTTAGCTTACACATGCTAAGAAATATTTCAACAAGATTGAATGTGAAGGTAAGGAAATAAAAATGATCTAATGGGTGTGTGATTATTTTTCGGATGATGTTTTTTTTTTCTTCCAATCTTTGTTTTATTTTTTTATTTTCATAAAGTGGAAAAATTGCCCTGGCAAGTTTAATTAGAGATTTTGCTAGGAGGAGAATAGAACAGAATCAAACCCTCAACGACCAAATCATATGAATACCCAAAAAATGAACAAACAAAACGATAAGTATGTGTGAAGCATGACATTGATGTGATCCCATAAAGTTTTCAAATGTCCGTATCACATACATCATTCAACTCCCCACAAGACATGAATGGGGATCTGATCGATCAATCTTAAGGATGGCAACTGGTCATCTAACTTGATATGGACTATTATTCTATCTCAGTTTTCATTCTTGAACAAATATCCGTTCTTCTGGGTAGCAATGGAATCATTGTAAAAACTTCATAGCAACCAATTCAGAAGTAATGTTAAGAAGTGTACGGTATTTTAGATTAACTAAGTTAATACTTGTCTCATACTTGTATTTTCTTCCCCAAAGTAAGCGAAAAATGAAATATAAATCATGGATCAAGTAACCCCTCTTGGGGACTTTCTTAAGAAACAAGAACCTCATGTAAATACCATGCACCTTTTTTTTCTTTGTTGTTTTATAGCTTATTTGGTTGAGCTTATATTTGTTGGAAAAAAATATATTAAGACTAATAAATCAATAAAAAAATCCACATCTTTGGTTTTCAAAAACCAAAATGATACTAACGATTAGTTAGCTTACACATGCTAAGAAATATTTCAACAAGATTGAATGTGAAGGTAAGGAAATAAAAATGATCTAATGGGTGTGTGATTATTTTTCGGATGATGTTTTTTTTTTCTTCCAATCTTTGTTTTATTTTTTTATTTTCATAAAGTGGAAAAATTGCCCTGGCAAGTTTAATTAGAGATTTTGCTAGGAGGAGAATAGAACAGAATCAAACCCTCA